>CM021110.1:97838711-98329895 GCA_007115665.2 Sequoiadendron giganteum | reverse complement strand
CTCCCACTCTCTACCATTAAATCTTAGGTCTATGTGGGCACAAATCAGATATCCGATTTGTGAAACTTCGATGTGTAGAGCTAGAATCTTACCATTGCAAAACATTTTAAAATGTTTTCTATATCATATATCCAATTGGATTGGATATCGGATTTTTGAGCCATAGAGAAACCCCATGTGGGCCATTTTTGTACATTCCAACGGACCCTACATTCTGTTTGCAGCTCTGTGCAGGTGACAAACGCGCGGTTTTAGACAGGAAGAGACAAAGATCAACTTTTTGGAGCATCTTGTACTCAAATTTGTCATAAGGAATTATTTTTTCGCATCTTTAATGAGGTATAATGGGGAGCAACAGTCGTTGGAAGCAAAAGCGTAAGAGAAAGCTTACAAAAGAACAAATATCAAAATATAGACAAAGAGGACCATACCTAGCGTAAACGTACCCAGTCAGTCCAATGTAGCTCAAAGTGATTCAACGTATTTGGGTGCAAAAGAGGACCATGCCTAGCATAAACGTACCCATCTGGATGTGTTGGAACAGTCTGTTTGGTCGTACGAGTTGGAGAATGAAATTTGCACAACTTTGCAACTTTACACTGCTTGCATTTGACATATTTTCCCTCAACTGAAAACTCATCACCACAAGAAAACGCCTCCGAGATAGAAAAAACTGAGAGAGGTTATTGTAGATGGTCCCAACACGATCCCATATCCTCAGACGAAGAGTCTGTAAGCATCATGGTTTTCGAGTAAAATTCCGTCAAAGATTGCTGACTTTTAGCATTTTCAACTCTTAAGGGAAATCACCGGTCCAATGTAGCTCAGAGTGATTCAGCGTATTTGAGAGCAAAAAAGGAACATACCTAGTGTAAACATACCCATCCGGACGTTTTGGAACAGTCTGTTTGGTCGTATGAGTTGGAGAATGAAAGTTGCACCACTTTGTAACTTTACATTGCTTGCATTTGGCAACTTTTCCCTCAATTGAAAACTCATCACCACGGGAAAACACCTCCGAGAAAGAAAAACTTGAGAGAGTTTGTTGTAGATGGTCCCAACATGATCCCATATCCTCAAATGGAGAGTCTGTAAGTATCACGGTTTCTGAGTAATAGTCCATCAAAGATTGCTGCCTTTTAGCACTTTGGACTCTTAAGGGAAATCATCGGTCCAATGTAGCTCAGAGTGATTCGGCGTATTTGGGTGGAAAAGAGGACCATACCTAGTGTAAACCTACCCATCCGAATGTGTTGGAACGGTATGTTTGGTCGTATGAGTTGGAGAATGAAAGTTGCACCACTTTGCAACTTTACATTGCTTGCATTTGGCAACTTTTCCTTCAAATGAAAACTCATCACCACGGGAAAACGCCTCCAAAATAGAAAAAACTGAGAGAGGTTATTGTAGATGGTCCCAAAATGATCCCATATCCTCAAACGAAGAGTTTGTAAGCATCATGGTTTCTGAGTAACATTCCGTCGAAGATTGTTTCCTTTTAGCACTTTGGACTCTTAAGGGAAATCGTCGGTCCAATGTAGGTCGAAGTGATTCAGCATATTTGGGTGCAAAAGAGGACCATACCTAGCGTAAATGTACCCATACGAACATGTTGGAACAATCCATTTGGTCGTACGAGATTGAGAATGAAAGTTGCACCACTTTAAAACTTTACACTGCTTGCATTTGGCAACTTTCCCTTCAACTAAAAACTCATCACCACGAGAAAACGCCTCCGAGATAGGAAAAACTGAGAGAGGTTATTGTATATAGTCTCAACATGATCCCATATCCTCAGAAAGAGAGTCTATAAGCATCACGATTTCCAAGTAACATTCCGTCAAAGATTGCTTCCTTTTAGCACTTTGGACTCTTAAGGGAAATCGTCGGTCCAATGTAGCTCAGAGTGATTCGACATATTTGGGTGAAAAAGAGGACCATACCTAGCATAAACGTACCCATCCAGACGTGTTGGAACAATCCGTTTGGTCGTATGAGTTGGAGAATGAAAGTTGAACCACTTTGCAACTTTACACTCCTTGCATTTAGCAACTTTTCCCTCAACTGAAAACTCATCACCACAGGAAAACGCCTCCGAGATAGAAAAAACCGAGAGAGGTTATTGTAGATGGTTTCAACATGATCCCATATCCTTAGACAAAGAGTCTGTAAGTATCACGGTTTCTGAGTAACAATATGTCAAAGATTGCTGCCTTTTAGCACTTTGGACTCTTAAGGGAATCGTCGGTCCAATGTAGCTCGGAGTGATTCGGCGTATTTGGATGCAAAATAAGACCATACCTAGCGCAAACATACCCATATGGACATGTTGGAATAGTCTGTTTGGTCGTACGAGTTGGAGAATGAAATTTGCACCACTTTGCAACTTTACACTGCTTGCATTTGGCAACTTTTTCCTCAACTGAAAACTCATCACCATGGGAAAAGGCCTCTGAGATAGAAAAAACTGAGAGAGGTTATTTTATATGGTCCCAACATGATGTCATATCCTCAGACGAAGAGTTCGTAAGCATCACAGTTTCCGAGTAACAGTCCGTCAAAGATTGCTACCTTTTAGCACTTTGGACTCTAAAGGGAAATCGTCGGTCCAAGGTAGCTCAGAGTGATTCGGCATATTTGGGTGCAAAAAAGGACCATACCTAGCGTAAACATACCCATGCGGATGTGTTTGAACAGTCTGTTTGGTTGTACGAGTTGGAGAATTAAAATTGCACCACTTTGCAACTTTACACTGCTTGCATTTGGCAACTTTTTCCTCAATTGAAAACTCATCACCACGGGAAAATGCCTCTGAGATAGAAAAAATTGAGAGAGGTTATTGTAGATGGTCCCAACACAATCCCATATCCTCAAACAAAGAGTTTGTAAACATCACAGTTTCTAAGTAACAGTTCGTCAAAGATTGTTGTCTTTTAGCAATCCTGATTAGGCCCGGTAGGGAAATCCTTCGCATAGTGACCAAACTTGTTACATCTAATTGAACACAACAGAGCTCCCACTTCTTCTTGAATGCAGGAGCACCATCTGACCCTTTATCTCTATTCCTCTTGAAGCATCTTTTCTTTCCTCCTTTTCCTTCCTTCTTCGAGGATTGAGCAGAAAGAACATGAGTGTCTTCATTTGTAGGGATTCGTCCAATACCTCTTGCAGCCAACCTTGAATCCTCTTGAATACAGTCAACCCTCAACCGATCAAACTTGGGAAGTTTCGATCTCGCGTTGATTCCTTGAATGTAAGACTCCCAAGATGAAGGAAGACCATTAAGAGCCAACATGGTCAAATCCTTGTCATCAACAATATGACCAATGGTAGAGAGTTGATCTCTCAATTCAGAAATCTTCATGAAGTAGGTGATGAAAAATTCTCCTTCCACCATCTCAACATGATGAAGTTGTTGCTTCAAGGCTAGAGCATGACTTGTGTTGTTGATCTCATACATCTCCTCCAAAGTCTTAAGCATTTCTCTCACTGTCTTCAACTTAGATATGATAGGAACAATATTGCCCTTCATGAAATCAACTAACATCTTCTTCGCCTTGATATCTTTCTTCCTCCATTGAACTTTCTCTTCCTCATCTGTAGGTTCGAAAACTTTTCTCTCCACACTCAACCAATTCGTTTTCCTCCAAAGTGAGCATAATTTTGAATCTCCATGAAGTGAAGTTTGATGCTCTTTCGAGTCTATCCTCAATTTTAAGATCATTCACCATCTTGACTAAGATAGAGATAGACAAAAAAATGGGAATAGAGGTATCGCTGCAATAACAAATTTGATCACGATCTTTTCCAAACCCGCTCTGATACCATGTTAGTGTTTTAATGACCAAATAATACAACTGAAAGCACTCAGAAAATGCAGCACATAAGACAATAAACACAGAAAGATACCCTGGGAAAACCCTCTTCTTGAGGGAGAAAAACGCAGCAAATATATCTTTTATATAATGAAGGAATAAGAGCAGAAATTTGCTTACAACTCAAGCCTAGCTCATGGCTGAATTTGATACAATGAATAATAACACCTCTCCTAGATGCAAAGATACAATTGAATATGCTTCTACTTGAAATCGGCTTGCTGTTGCAAGATGAAGCATTGCTGCTCAAGTGCGAACTTCTGCTTGGAATGCGAATTATGTTGAATGAACTTGATCGAGGAAATGAACAATGATCACCTTATACTTATACAAAATAAGGTGACTCTTCAAGGAGGTCAGCCTCTCTTGAAAATAATAAATTATAAAATAATATCAAGGAAGGTCGGCCTCATCCATTTAAATCAAATGAGTATAAATTAAATAGCCATAGGCTATCATTTAATTTATTACAACTTAATGTGATCACTATGAAAAATGTATGAAAAATGAACTGTTTGATAAAAAGCTTTGGTAGACATGTATGAAAAATATGGTAGCATAGACAAGGTAGTGGACTATTTGAAAAAAAGCTTCAAAGAAATGTGGTCTCATAGAATTCCATGACAAGCAAATGAAATTGTCAACTCCTCATAGTTTTTAGTTATGCAATGTGAAGTAATTGCATAACTGCTTAGGTTGCCTTTGTAAAAAGTATATTGTAATTGAAATTTTTTCATCTATGAAAATCTAGTTGTTAGTTATGCAATGTGAAGTAATGATTTGAGTTTCAAAGATGTGTAATGCAATGTAATTAGTGATATAAATATAAACTACATAATATAACCATTCTTTTTTATGCTATTGTACATTGATATTTAACCATTTCTCAAGATAAAATTTTCAAAGAGTTTAATCATGCACATGAGGAACAAATTAAATTTCGATTGTCAACTTCTATATATCAAATTATCCAATAATCAAGTGTATGTCCATATACAAAAATGGCATCGACGCCAACTCAAACAAAGTTTTAAAAAATGTGGCATATGCCATCTCAATATGTATTCAAAATTTACATGCCAAAATGTCTATCTCATCCTAAACTACTGGTGGATCATCAAAATGGAGCCTCTTTGAAGCACTCATTGGCTCTGAAGGTAGTTGCACAAGAAGAATTCAAACCACAATTGAGATTAGTTATACTATATAATTTAAAATCTAATAATTAACATCAAAATCAATATACATTGAATTTTAATTGAACTCTAAAATTGAAATCTTGTTTACCTTAAATATACGTCTCTTCAAAGGGTCAGGAGTCCTAGAATATGCCAAACCATTTTTTGAAATGCCAATCTATATATGTGAACAAAAACATAAAATTGATCCAAGTTAGCATACGATTATTGGTAATAGGAACATATTTACCAAACACAAAATAAAATAAACACATACCTCTTTAGGTTGATCTTTTTCTTTATCTCCTTCAGGTGTTTCGACACCTCCTCCTTGAGGTGTTTCAACACCTACTCTTTGAGGTGTTCCAAAACCTACTCCTTTAGGCTGTGTGTCACTTGTCAACAACTTTGTATAGCTCATAATTGCCTGTACATAAAAATGACAAGTACATATGAAACTACCAATCTATGTTGATGTATGTATAATCAATATAAGATCTTAAAAATATTATTCAATCCAATTTGAGTTCAATTACCTTCCCCTTATCTAACTTTGTGCCTCCATAGTCTAGACGAGGCTGCACCTCACTCGCACTAGGTATTTCCTACAAGAGGAAAATAAGATAAACATATAAGTTATTATATAATTTCATTAATGACAATTCAAATTAAAATAAAGTATATAATAAAATATTTAAACGAGTGAGTGTGAAAATATATATTGTGTGTGTGTCCAAGCCAAATGAAATGGCCCTAAGTGTGCTATCAGTCACCCGTGTGAGCTCCTCCTCAGACATCAACTGTTAAATACACCATGTAAATAAATATTAGTACTTGATACTATCTCTTATTAATATTCATTTAAAAACAAATACAAGTTATGAATTTACAACTTAAATCTTACCTGTGTCACTATTCCAACATCGCCCTCTCTACCAGGAGAGGACTCTGTAGGGTGCGCTCCACTCCCCTGTGACTGATCTATAATGTCCACATCATGGAGTTCATAATCAGAAGTGTCCAAGGGATGCTCAACGGGTTGTACAAGAGGACCCAAGCATATCTGGCAGCACATAGTGCAAGTATGTGGCACACAAATATGTGGGCCTGAGGAGGATGATGCAACAACACTCGAGCCTTTGCCAACATCACTAGAATGTGGTTGAGCTACTGTAGAAGCATGTGAAACCAAATGACCACTCAAAGAGTGAATAGACTAAATAGTTTGCGTGGCTACATCCTAGATAATCTCTGTATGATATACTGGAGGTGGCGGACGAAGGGGAGGAAGGGGAGGAAGGGGAACATTTGGGCGTGAGACTACTCTAACTGCCTCTGGTCTATCTTGGGGCATACCTCCATCGATGCCCTGGAAGGGTTTAATGTCAAAGTAATTGACATGATGCCCTGGAAGGGTTTAATGTCAAAGTAATTGACACGATGCCCTAACAAAAACTCAACATATAATTTTTTTATAAAGTAAAATAGTATATCAGAATTGTTGTTCGGTGGTTTATCAAAAACCATACACCAGCGATCCCAAAATTTATCTACAATGTCCCTATTCATGCACCATTTTATAGAAAGTTTTATTTTATTAACATTCACTAGCAAACTGGTGCGGGGGTTAATGAATAAAGAGGCTATTTGGGCTTTGGTTATTTGAAGATCTTTCACATCATCGTAAGACAATCCACATGCATAATATTCCCTCATGTCTTCTCGCCACGAATGAAAGGCATTATGTTGGGTGGAGAGGGTTTCTATATTATTAATTATTTGCTTCAATGTGTTTGTCATATCTCTCAATCGAGGGATTGCCTTATAAACTTCACAAATGCCCCTTAATTGCCCCAATTTTTCACCAATTAAGTCTTCAATTGGTGGTTGCGGAGGTGGTGGAGCATTTGGCATTTGTGCATTTTCATTCTCAACCATAATATCTGATTAAAGTTAAAAATCGATTAATCTAATTAAAATTATACAATATAAATAAAATTATTGTAAAAAAACCCTAGTTTTTAATAAAAATCCCAAAAAAACCCTACTTTTTCACAAAAATCCATAACAAACTCTAGTTTTTGATAAAAATACATCAACAACACTAGTTTTTAATCAAAATCCATTTAAAAACATTAATTTTTAATAAAAATTCATTGTAAACTCTAGTTTTTAATAAAAATCAATAAAAAACCCTACTTTTGAAAAAAAATTCGTAAAAACTACTTAAAATTATAAGAATCTAATTGAAAATATGATTAAAACATAAAAAAAACCAATAACTTACCTTTCAAATCAATTTTTTCATGAAATTGGATATCGGATTTCTTCTTGTCCCTGTGCACTCGCGTCCAAATTGTGTGAAATGACTTTTAACAGTTGAGTTTTTATATTTCTACAGGATTTTCCGATTTGGATCGGATATCCAGTTTGCAAAAGTAGGTTTGGGCATTGCTTTGGAGCAATGTACTGACACTTGAACCTAAAAAAGTCAACTCAGCATTTCCGCGTTTTTGAGTCGATACAAAACGTGATTTTTTTCCCATTGCCACTTTTTGGCCCATCATGATCCTACACATACCCATATATATACTTCATGTATATATGTCAATTGATTATATTGAAATTGTATGTGTGAAGGAAATGTTATATATATATGTGTGTGTGTGTGTACATATATATATTGATATACACATATGTATCGACGTAATGGAAACGCCCATATGAGTGTATTAATATATATACACATTTGTATATATATTTACGCAAGTGCATTATTATTTTATGGAATAAATGAATATAAGTATATGCATTCGAATATCGAAAGATGCATTCTATAATCATGTAAGTTGATGTAAATATATACATATATATGTATATGCACATATATACACATATATAATAACATGTAAAGTTATGTTTATATATATGTATGTTATATATACTATATATATTAAATATATTATAAATGTTAATAGTGCTATTTATGTATTAAAGAACATGGGATATGTAAAACACATTTCATATATGTTATATGTAAAGCGTAGAAATGAAAAGTGATAGCACATAAATATTAGGCAATGTTTAAATAATTAAACATGTTGTGCAAATAAAGAATGTAGCGCTATGGTATGCATAGAGTTATTAAGACAAGTAATACGTGGAAGTAATATGTAAGAAAAAGTCAAATGCTGAGAAGCGGCGCTAATATGAAACACATAAAATAACTTTGACTTAGTCTTTGAGCTAAATAGAAAACCAAAGAAATAGGAAACATGGTGTTTTGGTAGTGCCAAATTGAGAATAGTGTGAACAAAATAGAAGGATAAACCTACAATGAAAGTTCTAGCTTGTGAAGCAATGTGAAATATATGAATTGGTCAAATAGGGAGTTGGCCAAATAAGTCAAATCGTAGGAGACAATTACCTTGCATTTTTAATTATCATTCTTGATATCTAGTTGAATGGGGCGACTCATTCACTATGGCTGAGAATGTTTATTATGCATCGAGTCAAGCTTCCACCTTTTCTTCTTCTTGCTAAATTGAACTTTCTAAGCTAAGAAGTGTCAATCTTGATACCCTATTTCTAGCCTTTAGCTGTTGATCTTTTTGTATAAATAGAGGTGCCTTCCACTTCAAATGGGACACATTCTTGCATTCTTAATTTTTGATTTTTTGAAGTGATACTCTTGTGCAATATTGAGTTGTGAGTTGAGAGGTTTTTAGTGTGAGTTTACTAAGGTTTTAGAGAGGTTTCTTTGTGGGAATTAGTCAAGGGAAGGAATTGCAAACTGTTTGGTGGAGGCTATGCTAGGAAACCTATTTTATCAATTGGAGGTATTTGAATATAGGCATGCTAGTTCTCTACTTTATTTTTTTGTTTTAAGTTAAAAAGATTGCTTGATTTTATGGGTGTTGTTAAATGAATTGTTTGGAAAGGGGAAATAGATGTTTTAATGTGTGTTTACTTCTTGAAAAGTATGAAAGAAGTTGAGATGTTTGTTAAACCCATATAAGGGGATTATCTTAGCATATTATGTATGTAGGTATGAGTTCTTATGTGTTTTACTGTAGACTATTTTAAGTCATACTTAAATAGTTATAGTTTGGTTTATAAGGAAGCTTGTGAAAGTTTGATTTTTGTTTCCATTTGGTTTACCATAGTGTAATGTTTTAGTAAAAGGAAATAGGTTATTCTTGGGGTTAGGATAATCTAGTGAAGGGGATAGCCTATGCTTAGAATATGTGTGGTCATTACAAATCAAGCTAGGAAGGTGTGTGAATAGGATGACTCACTTGAAGTAACTGAGTGTTGAATTCTTTGGCAAAAGTAGTGTAAGTTACCACTATTTACACTATCAATTCACTATGATCTAGTTATGCATTATAGTTTGGGATTTTCATACATGTAGGTTGTAGCCATTATATGGTAAAGTTCTAGTTTTTATGACACAACAACAATCTCAGGAAAGGCTACTATTATGGGGTTACCAAACCAATATCTTTGTCGAAGGGTAGGGCCATCTTATTTGATAGGTAGATGTGTGTGGGATCACAGTAAGTCAGTGGTTGGCGAAAAAGAAATTGAGTGATGCTTCTCCTCATTAGTTGGTGGCCAAGATTTGAAGGGGGATTACCTGGACCATATGTATTTCTAGTGCTTGAAGCTCAAAAGAGCTATGTATGTACTTTGTACCCATTTATATGGAAGGTTGTAAACATGAGTGTTAAAATTGAGTTTATTAAATATGAAATCAATATTATGAAAAGATTTGTGAAATCACAATGAAACACAATGGAATTTTGGAATAGTGTTAATTTCAAATGTGCATGTAATTTACACTATGGAAAAGAAAAAATAATTTCTATGTTATGGCATCATGGTTTATTCACTTGTGTGTTAAAAATTAGGAATAGAACATTTGACATGTTACACCTATCCCATGTATTTTAGAAATAGAAGTTGAAATCTATCATATGCTCATGTGGAGCTCTCTTTATAGTGGTCAGTTTCTCAACTAGTGAAATATGGTATGATTTATCCTCAAACTATCTGCACAAAACATCACCTAGTTGATCCCAAGTTGTGATAGAGTTCACTTCCAAGCCCCTAAACCATTGTAATTCTTTACTCGTCAATGAGGTAGCCAGGAGTCTAATAGCAACATTCTTTTTTGTAATATTATGGATTGCACATAGTGAACCCACATCTCTAATATGTTTAATAGGAGTAATTTGATTTTATCCATTAAAGAATGGACGACTCTTAAATGTAGCCATAGGGATATTAGCATGTTGTTGCAAGTTAAGTGGACTACTTCCATTGAAATGTACAAATGGTTGATTCCTAGGTGCAACCATAGAAACCAAAGGATTTGGGTTTATGAGAATATGTGAAAAAGGGCTAGTAGGATGGGGGTGTATAAAGTGCTCTCATTGCTGACCTTGCACTCTTTCTAACTATTCTACTTCTTCTAGGTGGAGAGATTTGCACATAGGAGAATGATTTTGAACACCCTTTAGTTTGTATCCTTCTTGTTCACTTGTGCATTGATTTCTTCAAAAATAGAGCTCTAGAGTCACCAAATATATGTGTTTTAACACCTCTTGAAGGTTAAAAAAACTATTGTACATACCATAACAAAAATGAAATGAAAATTATCTTAAACTAAAACTAACTTTCAATCCTATTGGGTGTGCCAAAAAAATCATGTAGATTTGCACCCTTGCTGAGCTTCTAGCTTAACAATCTAATGCAACATGAAAACACTCTAGGGGGCTATGGGTTTCCCATGGCTTGGAGTGAATCTCCCTAGAGAGATTTGGTTCCCTTGTTGCATTCACCTAAATTTAGCCTATGCTACTGTTGCTACTAAGGAAAAGAGATAGGAAAATAACTTGAAATGAAAATAAGTTTACAAAGGTGATGAACCAAAATTGTTTCTAGTACTCATACCACTATTTTGAAATACACAAGACTAATGGTTTAGAAATATTTACATAATTCAAGCTTCGAAATACTCATATCAATGTTTCATAGAAAGGTTATGTTTTGGGCAGATGTATAGAAGGAAGAAAGACAAATATTCATGCAATAAAATTATATCTAAACAACATCAATTACCATCTTACACACAATAAAATAGATTTTGAAGGTATAAAATTTAAATTTTATTGATCAAAAGGTGTTCTCACAATAGTACATAGTCATAAAATCCACTAATATTACCTTTGAAGATAATTTTTACATTAATTTTCAATCATAAGATGACTAGTTTTGAGATACAGTGTTGTCTTTTACAGAAAATAAACTTTTCAGTTTACAATGCTACTTAAAAAATGAAAAGAACTAGATGACTAAATAACCTAGGCATATTATTTAGTCTTTAACCTCCTCCTAGAAAGCTAGAACATGTCTCATAAAGACAAAATGACAAGTGTTTTCCTTTTGACTGGGTCAAAATCCTCCTCTTGGGCACCTAACTAAGCTCTATGGTGTTGTCAACTATGCAAGACCTATTCAAACTACCCCCTATATATTTGAAATTGCTCAAACTTAGCCAATAAGTCTCTTCTAAATATTGCAAACTCCATCTTTAGGCTTTTAGGGCATGTGAGAGAGTTCAAAAATAGTTAATTGCCTTAGGAGGGTGCATGATATTATCTAGGACTAGAAAATTTGACATGTTTCAGTCAACTGTAATTCCTTAATCTTTACATATTCATTACTTGTGTGAACCTCTACCATTCATCTTGACATATCTCATTTTATCATTCATTCCACTTATCCATCTTGACAATAAGATTTGAGATTAAAAGGATTTGGCCAAGAATACCAATGCACCTCTAACAATTGAGTAAGAATATAGGGAAAATGATACATTATTTCTCTATACTATTATATTTTCATTTAATAGAGTATTTCATCTAGGCTTTTGGTAATTGTATTGTTGTAACTTAGGTTCACCATGTTCAAAGTTTCACGACTTGTTATGATGAGTTTAAGCTCCTCACATCTTTTCATTTATAGCAATTTTAAGTATCAACTATATTGCCACCTTCTAACTATCATATATTTTCCATGTTAGATCTCTACCCTTTTACAAGCTCTTTCTATCACACTATCAATTCACATCTACCATGAACTGCCAAAAAAATATTTTTGCCATGAGACTGTCATGTCATTCTAACTCTATCATTGTTTAGCTGACCCCTTTCACACATACCATGATTTCATTAAGTCCCTTAAAAATATTCTAGATCCATATCTCTCGCCATTGTCATGTTTAACTTGCATTAACCTTAAGGTCATTGTCATATTATTTCTTCACCATAGACTATCCTTTATACCCTGTGTGCTGTCCACACATATTTAGAAGAGATCTTGTATTGTTATTTTTAAGAGTTTTGTTCATTGGCATCACAATTATTTTTTGACTATATAGCTCAAGAGAACCCTATCCTTTGCCTTTTTTTAAATTTTGTCACATGTATTTGTTTCTTTTTCATTTATGTTTGACAAATATGACACTGAAAATGTTTATTTTTTGAACTTCTGACTAGCACTACATTCTTCAAGGATATTGTCACTTTGTAAGTACTATCCTTTGAAACTTTTCGCTGTGTTCTTCTCATTACAACACCACTATCTATCATCTAGTAAGGTCACTATCCTCAAGATTGTCATCTACCTTTAAAAATTGGCAACCACAAGACATGACAGGGTCTTGAATACTGATAGTACCAAGGTTTTTTTGATAAAGTTTTAATCCAAATTCTAATAAAGAAACTTTAAGGATATGCTTGAGTGTTTTGACAACCATTTCTTGTGACCCTATCATGCTATGCATTCCCCTTTGTCTTTGATAGTGGGACATAAAAAAAGGCACTGACATATAGTTTATTACCCTAAAACCATGTCGTCTACTCATTGTGACATAAACATTGCCTTATTGCACTTGACTTGTGTCATGTCAATTGTCATGAAACTGTTGTTCCATAAAGCATTGTCATACCCTTTTTCATTCTTCATAGACTTTGTATATTTCCTTTTCTTGTTGTCCTCACAATCCTCTTGAACCAAGATCATATTGGCAAGTATCTTTACCCTAGGCTCTACCATGTAACATTTTTTTCAAACTATCATCTTAACATCTTTAAACTGCATGTTTCTTTGTGTCTTTATCACCCTTTCTTTTCCATACATGAAACTCTTTGAAACATCCCATTAAGATTAACAAAGTTGCCTTTGATCATCAACTCCTCTCCATAGCTTTAATTGGTAATGACATTATTTATTATTTGGGACAATTTTACTTGTTGTTTTAGGTGTAATAAACCCCTTGGTACAACTTCCTCTCACCCTTTTCTTTTAGATTATAAGCATTGTCTTTTCTTACTTTGAAACACCTTGCTTTTCATGTAACATGTACTACTCATCATGTCAAGACTATCACCTTTTATTGGAAATGTTATTTTTTGGACTATCATTTGATGGCTATTTCACCAAACACTATCTTTCTTTGACTATAAAATTCATGTTCTTTACTTCATGAAGCACTATCTCTTCTCACTAGTTTCTTGACTACCCGCTAATATTTTTAATTCATGTCATATGATCATAATATTATGTGACTATAATGGTTGCAAATGCATCTCGACACACTCTACACAACCTTTGACCACTTGTTCTTCTCACTAAACTTGGTCTGCCTAATAACCATTTTAACATAACAGGGATTGCCTTTCTTAGAACTTTTCTTGTCATGTTAGTTCTTCTTCTTGTCATAAACCTAATCCACATGCATGCGAAGAAACTGATGACTACATTCTTGACTTTACGTCTTTCCTTTTGCTAGAAATAATGTATAGTATATTTTCCCTCTACAACCTTTATTATGAAGAACATTCATTATGAAATACTCACTTACTCTTAGATAAGACTATGATGCATGCACATGGCTGAATAAGGATCCTGACAAAGGTATTATGATATTTTTTTATGAATACCTTATTACCCTCTTGTGACCTAATCAAACCATGAAATCACCACTTGACACCATTCAAAAAAATGATGACAATACACATAACAATCGACATAAGGAACTTGTAAAAATATTATATGTTTGATATTAAAAACAAATATTGATCAGGATTTGTCAATAGTGGCATGGTGTGATAGTTAACTTGTTGTGGTGTTGTTCTTTCCATCAAGGTGCAATCCCCATTGGGGTGTTATTGCAATGCTTAAATTGGGGATGAGGTCCCCCGTTTACAACCTCACCGGTTCATAACTTTGCGTCAAAAGTGTTTACCCCTTCTTTAAAAAAATATTGATTAGGGTTTATGATAGTCTCATGAGGGTTTCCTTTTCTTGTTTAGTCTTTTCTCTATCATATGTGTTCACCATATAGTCTTCCTTCTTCAAATGTCAAGATCACCTATTATGAAATTATTTTTCAATAACTCTATCATTAGTTTCTATGAGCTATGTCTTGAAACCTTTGATCTTTTTCTTTCATGAATGTTGCAAAACTGGGATGTCAATGTCATGAACCATGCACATGGGATGGCTTTCTATGGTTTTATTTTCCCTAGTTTGAAGGTTGTTGTCACTCATGACATGACCATCATATCTCTACTTTTTCATGACTTGACCATCATATCTTTTCCTCTCATGACATGACCATGTGTCTTTCCCCTTTCATGACTTGAGCACGTATCTTTTCCCTTTCATGACATGATTATCATATCTCTGCCTCTCATGACATGATTGTGTATCTCTACCCTTTCATGACTTGACCATGTCTCTCTTCCCTTTCATGACATGAACATCATATCTTTGTCTTTCATGACATGACCATAATATCTTTCCCCTTTGGTCTTTGTTTGATTCTCTCTTGTGATTGATTTCTTCATCATTAATATGCATTTGACAAACATAACCTCCTAAAGATAGCATATAACCTAGGGTTTCTAGAATTAAATGGGATTTGGGAAAATTTTTGTGTCATTAATGACATCTATGGGTTTTATAAACATTTAAAACATAACCCATAATTTTTTCTTTCCTCACAACAGTTTCTCCTATGCTAGCCAAATATTTCATTATTAAACTCAAAGGCTTTGAACAAATTTTACAACTCTAAACTTTAAACTAGCTCTTGGAAACCTCAACAATACAAGGCATAAATTAAAGCATACCTAACAGAGAATTCCTTGAAAATGCGTAGGTCTTATGAAGTAGATGATAGGTGTGAATACTTGAAACTTATCCAACCCCCTTTGTAGCATGTCATGCTCTTGAAATATTGATTTGAAACATGCCATAAATAGGGAAATATGTATACCTTCCATGCCAATAATGGTGGATGACTCCTTCAACACCATTTTCTTTGATGCAGCGTGCCATATCCATACTCCACACTCCTGCTACGTGGATGCTCCTACAAAGAGACAAGGAGTTGTCTCTACACCAAACATGGTAAGCTCTTTCAATGCTATTCAATAGAAACCCTAATACTCTTTGTGGTACGTGAGCCAAGTGAAGACAAAACTAAAACCTTTCATTTTTACTTGGTGCTTAAGACAACAAAATTTTGAAAAAGATTTAACTTTATAAAAAAATTCCTAAATGAATTTAAGAAAAAAATATTATGGTTATAAAATATCAACAGTTAGCACACTTACACCATTACACTCCACCCCTTGCTGTTTGAATGCCTCTTAGCATTAATTACATAGTTTCGTTTAATGTTAATATTATTATAAATGATAATTAGTATATAAATATAAATATAATCAATAAATATTATAATTATTATAATATACATAAAGCTAACTAATAATATTAATTAATTTTATATTAATTATATGCACAAGACACTTTTATTGTTTCATTATTTATATTTATTTTTCTAAATTTAAATTGTTTATTGACTAATTCATTTGTTATAACACTGTTCATCATTAATAGAATGGAGAGATGTTAACTTTTTTTTGTTAAATATAGAAACAATCATTTTTATTTTCCTCTTACCTTCAATTTTAACTTATATTTCTTTATGAATATTAATATCATAATCTCTAATATTAATATTAATATAATTATTTAATTTTATTAATTCTATATATATTTAATTTTAATATCAATATTTTAAATAAAAATAAAAATTTAATTTCAATTTATTTTAAATTTAAATAATTTATATTAATATGAATGTCTAACAACCACAATCCATAAATATTAGTATAAGAGGTATCACCACTTCATAACGCAACCAAAATAAATCCAAAACAAATATTAAAAGTACGAAATATTCATCTTTTACCATTACATAAAGCCAGTAGGATTACTTCATTTCCCCATGTTGGGGTAGTTAGCTCCACACTAACATGTGAAGTGTAATTTTTTTGTTTTAGTTTTGTAGCTGCTCACGATCGTATATGGCATTTTAACTTTTCTCATCAGCCCGCAGTATCGAAAACTGTAGGTTAAGTACCAATGGCTGCCATTTTAAATTCTCCCCGCTGAGCAAAGCAAAGCCAAGCCAAGCGTTGAGAATGGCAACATTTCAGTTGTTGTTGCAGAAAAGCAGTGGTAGTGGATTCAGATGCTCCGATGCTGTGAGAAGGCCTCTTCTCGGACTCGCGAGTAAAAGTCCTCAAACAAGAACCGACTCACGAGCCGCCGAAAATTTCACTCTACGGAAGCAATCTGCAGGTTTCTAAGCATTCATTTACCTCAACAACTCTAAATTCATGCCAAAATATGTAAAATTTGCCACATATTTTAGTCCTTTTACTTATTCACCTTTGTCAATTTGCAGAAAAGCTTGTGCAAGATCAGGCTAGTGCAAATACTGACCTTCAAAATTTGGTACGTTTCATATTTAGCTACTCTTTAGTTGGAATGTGTTTATACTGTCAGCCTGGTGGAATTATTACGATTATTACTACAAAAGAAAAAGTTTCAGGATTTCTTAATTTTTTGCATTTAGATATCTGTCTATATTACTAGGCCATATTTTTTCGCCCTCGATTTGAGTTGAGGTGCCTTTGAATCCTTTACTTCTCAAATTTTAATTACGTTGTTGCTTTTCTAACAAATTTCTTCAATTTTTTGTCATTACATTCTCTGTCTCGCTGTTTTTTAGCTTTTACTTGAATTATTTAGCTAAATTTTTCTCTAAGTTTGAACGTAAGGACCAGCTGCTCAAACACTCTTATCAATCGTGTACGATACTTACCGGGTTTCGATTGGAAGTTCCGTAGATTGCCAGGAATTTCTCTTACGTATTAATTCTGAGCAGTATTTGTTTAAAATATGAATAAATTGACTATTTATAACAACCTTTGAGCTGCCTCTTTTGCTAGGGTTTTGAAATTTTCTTATTTCAATTTTTGTTCAGGTAAAGATGATTCACTGAGTTTTAGACAGATTTTCTGCAAATTATTTTATTTTCCTCGGCTTTCAAATTTTTTCTTCACAAATCATATTTTGTCTTTCTTATTCTTATTTTGTAAGCCAGTGGTATTCTTAATGGTCACTTGTAGAAGTTATCTTTTCCCTGCTCCCTTATCTCTAAATTTTGTTTGAAATTTTCTGGTATCGAAGTTTTACGATCATGCATAATGTTCTGCTTTACTAAGAGTAAAGCAAAGCTATGCTTTCCATTTTCTGACTGATGAACGATAGCAATTTACTGTGTTGCAGAATTCCAAGCTGAAGAAGTCTGCAGAGCAAATACTTCGACTTGAACTAAAGTTGCAACACATCAGTAATGAAAATGACAAGCTTAAAGTGAAGCAGAAAGAAGATACAAAACTTTGGAGAGGGTTGGACTCAAAGCTGTCCTCCATGAAGATAATATATGATCAATTTACAGAGACTTTACAGCATTTGGCCTTAAAAGTAGAAGAAGGTACTATATTTGTGACCATCCAGAACTTCATGACATCAATTTAATAGTTTCTAATTAAAAAGTTGTGTAGTATTTCAAACTTCTTTTCTGAGTATTGGGCTGCCTTGGTACAAATACTTTTCAAAACATGTAGCTGAAGGTAGCAAGCAATTTTTGGAGAACAAGTTGACTGAAAGAATGAAATCATTTGAGGAATTGAGTGTTCATTTGAATGCCTTGTCCTCAAGATTGAATACTGCAGAAGAAATCACTCAAAAACGTAAGTCAAATGTATACAAATTCCTGGTTTTAGTCTATGTGCGAATGGCCAGTTTTAGAGTTTTAATTGTCTTCTATGACTTGAATTATGTATCTGGTTCTGTAGGAGAACTTGAGTTGCAAGAACTCTTAATTGAGAAGGAACAAATAAGTGAATCATATGATGCTGAAGTTATCAAAACAAACCTGCTTATTGCTGAAAAAGGTAGATCAATTTTCTGGCACATAAAGGAGAACATTTTGGCAATATAACTTAGGTACTAATTTCAAGATGGGTCAACTTTTTTTTCCTATGTTCTAATTGCTGGGACATTGCCTGGTCATAGAACATATTGAAAAACAGCTAAAAACTACCATTGAAGAAGACAATAGAGTAGTGGAAAATGTCCAAGCTCATCTCAAGGAAATGCAAAGAAAGTTGTCCCTCAAAGAAAATGCATGTGCAAGCCTGCATGTCATGCAGTCCAAATTGGTAACAGAAAAAGCTCAACTCAAGACTCAGATACAAGAATACGGAGATAAATTATTAAATTCAGAATCCCAGAGAGAGGTGCTCAGAGATGAGATTTTAAGACTCTCAGACATGGTTATTGAGCTGGAAAAGATATCTTTTGTGGCATCAAACAATGTGGATAGGTTACTGCAAGAAATAGATAAAAGCACTGAGTTGGTTGAAAAGGAAAAAAGATTAGCTAGAGAGAAAGCTCAGGTTGAATTTGATCATCTTAATGGCCGGTTTCAAGATGAGATTTCTGCAAAAGCAAGTTTGCAAGAACAACTTCAAGGTAAATCTCCTAGTATACCTGTAAACTTTGTACTTGTTATAGGAACCTTTTTTAATGTTCTACTTCATAATTAATCTTCATTCTGGAATCATGGGTTTTCAGAGTCAAATAATCAGGTTATAGAACTTCAGAAAACCCTGGATCTTAGAACAGAAGAGCATGCAAGGAAAGAACGGGAAGCTCATGAAGAACTTGATGATGCTAGGAAGGAATTGGATAAGGTTATTAAAAACAAGTGTCAGTTGGAAAATACAATTGGAAGCTTGCAAGAAAATATTGCTTTCTTGACATGCTCTCTCAGTGAAGCTCAGAAGCATAAGGTTAGTCTTGTAGTTGAGTAAGCATTGCCCAAATTCAACTTGCTGTCCGAGGTATTTTAAAATATGGAGCATTTGTTTTCTTTTTACCACTTTTATTAAATTTTCAATGTAATAATCAAAATTATTGATCCCTAACACCTTATGTGGGTGAGTATGCCTGCTGGGACATGGTTTTGAGTCTTTTGACACGGTGCTCTTTGATTCAATCAGAAGAAAAAAACATTAATAATAACTAAATTTCTTGTGTTGTATAGTTATTCTAGGAGATAACATGATTATCTTCAAATCCTTTGATTTCTGTGTATTGATATACATTTTATATGTTGAACAGGAAGATCTAACGATCACTATTTCAAAGTTGCAAACAGAAAATAAAGATGCACATGAAAGTTTTCAATTGACACTGCAACAGAAAGAAGAGGAAAATGGAAAACTTCTCAAAAAAAATTCAGAAGATAATTTGGCCATCAAAGTGCAGGAGACTGAAATTAGTCAACTTCAGCAGGAATCATTCAACAAAGCTCAGATGATTGTGCAGGTTCAAGAACGAATAAAGGAATTAGAGGAACAGAATGGCAAGGTTCAGATACAAGTATCTTTTCTATTTATGGTGAATAAATTTTTCAATGTTCCCTATTTTAATTTGTTTTTCTTCTTACAGAAAGAAGAGAAAAATGGAAATCTTCTAAAAAAAATTGCAGAAGATAAGTTGGCCATCAAATTGCAGGAGACTGAAACAAATCAACTTCAGCAGGAATTACTCAACAAAGCTCAGATGATGTTGCAGATTCAAGAAAGGCAAAAGGAATTGGAAGAACAGAATGGCAAGGTGATTCAAGTATTTTTTCTATTTATGATGAATAAAATTTTCAATGTGTCCTATTTTGATTTGCTTTTCTTCTCACTGAGATATACCTCATTTTGAAAGTACCATGCAGTGAAGGAGCAATGTCAAAGCATCTGAGAAAAACCCAAAATAGTCATCTGTAGTTGTATACATTCTGATCTTAAGTGTTCATCTTACAGATTAGTGCGCAACTACTTTCAGCTGAACATTTGGCCACTGAAATCAGAAGGCAATGTGAATTACTGATTGAAGCAAAGCAGGCAGCGCTTACTAGACATCTAAAAGAAATATCTCAACACAATGATCAAGTATTCATTTTTCATGTTTCTCACATAGGAAAAAGTTTCAGTCTATTATTTGAGGATAAGTTATAAAATTCCCAAATTGCTTAACTGTTGCATGTACTACATGAAATGGCATGGCCCGTGCAGGAAATAAATGATATTCGGAGGAGGTGTGAAACAGAGATGAGAGAAAGCATTATAAAGGAGAAAGAGAAGGAAAAATTGAAGGTTTCTTTCATCACATTAGTGACACAGATGATCTTAATAGTTAGATATCTTGAGGCATTGCTTACTCTCAAACATATCTGATAGATCCAAATGTTCAGTGGCTATTTTTTAAGTATCTACCTTTCAGTTGGAAATGAATGGCAGTGACAACTTGTTTTCATATAGGTCATGCTTAATTTGAAAACAATTGTAACCAAAGTTCATAGGGATTTGCAATGGATTATATGATTTTTAGAGTGTGTATAAACTATAAACTATATTATTATTCTATTTAATTTTATATGTTGAAAATATTTTCCAACAGTGTATGTTTATACAATATAGTTCATTTCTTAAAGTTTCTGCTACTTGATGCTGTTTTCTAGTAATCTTTCCAATTATCTGACTTTGTTGTCTTCAGGCAGATACAATGCTTGAGGAGGCAAAGAAAAATACTGAGCAAAGAGTTGAGAAAATACAAGATGATGCATCACGTTATTTACAGAAGGTCCAAGGAGAGCATGAATCATTAGTAAGTTTTTTTTCTCAGGGTTAGAGCAAGTGGTTTTAAAACAATTATGAGCATGTAATACTGATTTTAATTTCTTGTTATTTATTGAATGCAATATCTCTTTCCTTTGAGACAAAAGCCATGCAAAAAAAGTCATGAAGCATCAATACTTATAAAAAAGATACTTGGCATAGATCTGTGGCTGTGATTAGTAATAATGACTGTTCTCACATGTGTTACCTGGTTTTCTTGTTTGGTTTTGTGTAATTAATTTAATTTTTCTGTCTAGGATCAATGGTTCAAAATCATTATGGGCATAATTCCATTAAAAGATTGACTCAGGATCCTGTTAACTTGTCCCACTTATTTGGTCTGTATGGTGAATATATAAAATTAGTATCTTGCTAACATTATCATACTCCTGATGTCTGCAGGTAAAACGACTTATGGAAGAACATGACAAAGAAAAGCAGTTGCTTCAGGAGCAATGCGTGGAGGAGATGAACAAAAAGCAACAACAGTTTGAGAAAGATTTGGAAGAGGTTCAATAGAGATCATATGCTATTCAATGTTATCCTTGCTGTTATGTACTTCATTATAATTTATAACTCCTTTTCCTATGTGCACCCAGAAATATAAAAAGTTCAGGAGAGATGCAGAAGTCAAACTTGAAGACCTGCAGATTATGCACCAAGAAGAAGTGCAGAAATTGCATGAGAAGCAAGATCTGCAACTGAAAAAGGTGGGTGTGAGGGGTATGTAAATATTTTATGTGCTTGTTCCCATTTATTATATTATTCAACAAGAAAACACAATTAGAAAACATTCATGCTGATAAACTATGCAATAGTAGCTTCATACAAAATAATGAAATGACATGAATGAAATATTCATTCGATTGAAGATTTTCTGTTTTCCAAATTGAATTAGGGAAAAGGAAATTTGACCTTGCTCTCTTCCTGATTTATTTATGCCTCTGTTTCTTATTTCTAACTGATTCAACATTTTCAATGAATCTACCTTAAAACTAGTAGACGAAGTTTCATGTTTTGAGTGGATACCTCTACATCTGGTCATTGATCTATTAATCAGTTGTCTTATCTTCAGTTTGCATTGTTCTCAAATAAGTATATACTTTCACCTTCTACAACCTATGATTACAAATATGTATTATAACATATATATTATTTGAATTTCTAAGGTCTTCAATGGTGTCTTAGGCAATACCCTAGGCCAGCGGAATTACCTCAACATGGCTTGGGGAGTGAGCCTATTTGGGATTGAACCCAATGAGTTACCCTTACTCTTCAGTGGTCTTGCTAGACTAACCAACATATCTTATTGTTTGAAGAGTTGGATTGGAAATATTTTCATTACAAAAACAATCATTTAGAAAGTTGATCTGTAATTTTTGTTGAACTGTGGTATTTGTACCAAAGTATGTCTCTTAGATAGTATTCCTTGAGCACTCTATATATTTGTTAAACTGTGTCTTTAGTTTGCATTTTCAAGGGCACTTGAAAGTGGATTGCAATGCAAGATTTATGTTCATAGAGATAGTTTCCTACCAGTATGTTACATTTATAATTTTTTTTATTCATTTCATCATTTTGTCTTGCCTATGATATTGCAATTCTAATTATGTATTTGCAGTCTAGTTTACATTCTCTTTGTCAAAGCTTTGCCTAGAATATTGTAGATATAAATTTATGTGATCATGAATAAGGTGTTACGAGTCACAAATTTAGGCTTAGGTACATTTTAATTGTCTACATATTAATTAGAAGACAGTCAGATTGTACTAAGTGCAGTAAACATATAATATAATAGAATAAGAATGTAAACTTTCTACATTGATGTAGTGTACTTATAGATGCTTAGAACAAAACTTTACCCCTGGGCAATAGGCATCTTATGGAAAGATCAGGTCCTGCATAAATGGTTGGGATTTGGCTGCTTGGCATATCTAGACCTTGTAAGGATATTCCTTGTAGCAATTTCACAAATATAGTGATTGCGAGGCTAAAACTAAAAGGATAACTCTGCTCATCAATATAGTGGATTGTAGTAATATAATAGAAGAGAAATGGCATTTATATTGCAACACCATTTCAAGGGAAAGACTATTAAATATCAAGTCATTAGATGATTATCAAATAACTTTATGATTCCTATGCACATCATGTATGATAAAGTTACAAGTATCCCATAACCTCTAGTGTTAAATTGACTCTAGCCCAACCAACTAACCACTATGACTGATCCTAACTGATGATTAAGCATATCGCATGTTGGTTTCTTTAAAACCAAATACACATCTTGAAGATAGTTAAATGAACAAGAGTTAGGTGCATAACTGCCCTCCTCCTTCTGAAATGCTTTTCCCTCAAAGTTTGAGAGCTATGGGTTCTACTCCATGAAATTTTCATTTTCCAAGTAGCATCTTTAGATGATATATATTTCCACTTGACAAGGAATTGCATAACCACAAGTTTTGGCTTGAGAATAAGTTTTGTAGGCTTCTAAACTATCAAAAACAAGGGAATGTACAATTCAAATGTAGTATGGTGAACGTTCATAGACACAATGACTATGTACAATGGAAATTTAATTCTTATGATGACAACACACAAATAAGAAAACCATCATACATCAAAGGAGTTTTATTTGATTATACTTATGATGCACAGTTCAAATTGCAGAGTCATGTATTGGCTCACGTTTTAATTAGAAATCGGCATAAATTGAGTTCCTCATAGCATCCACATAACTCTCACAAATAATATGCTTTTTGAGTAGGTACGATGGTTGGACACTACTGTCTAGAACCAATTATTCAGGTAAAAAACAAAAATCCCATGTACATCATAGTATAAAAGCATGATTCTTTTAGTAACTCCATATATTTCACATACTAAGGAGACATGCAAATTCTGTCTACAAGTTTCCCTTCACCAGCAAGTTCTTGAAGCTCTATTTGAATTGACATATGTGGGCAATTAACTTTCTCAAGGCAAGAAACATGGAAAATAAGTTGTATGAAAGAGGCAGACTATCAAAATTAGTAATATTTCTTGCCATGTTTGTGAAGAATCTTGTAGGGATCATAATGTTTGGGTTGCAACTTTTGGGTTTCTTCAACATGAGAGATGGTTTCTTACATCTTACCTTCCTCATCTAGTTCTAGAAGCTCTAATTGAATTGAAATATATTGAAAATTAACTTTATTAAGGCAAGAAAAATGGAAAATAAGTTGAATATGGGAAGAGGCCCCAATTTGTAATCTTTCTTTGCCAACTTTGGTAAGAATCTTGTAGAGACCATAAAGTTGGGTTAAAACTTTCTACATCTTGTTGCTTATAATGACGTATCTTGAGGAAAGACAAACTGCTAGTTGAGAAATGATTCTCAGTTTGATTTGTCCAACCTGTTGTTTCATTTGATTTTGCACACCTTGTAAATGTTTTTTGAGAAGTACGAGGATATTTTGAGTATCTTTGATGAGTCTTTACTTCTAAGACCTCAGAAGAACCCTTAGAACTATGAACTTCTTTTAGGAGGGTTCCAATAAATAGATTCAAAGGAAGTGGTCTTGGTCAATGCATGGAATGCTGTATTAGAACACTATTTTGTCCAATGAAGACAATTTAGTAAGATAGACTATTTTAAATGTAAATTAGTGCAAGTAATTGTCAAGGCTTATTGATAGTTTCTGATTGATATAGGGTGGTAGGAAGAGCTCATGGCTAGGGTTGTGCTAATAATCTTGATTAATTTCTTCCAAAAATTCTTGGTAGAAATTGAATCACAATCATTGACAATGATTTAGGAATATGACAAATCCTATGAAAATTGTTGCTATTATAGTATCAATGAAAGGAACTTAAAGTCTACAAAAATGAGCATACCTACTATAGTTGTAATGAAAGGAAATTAAATTTTGTGAATTTGGGAAGCCCTATCATAAAATCCATGGAAATTTATTTCCAAATTTGACTTCAAATGGACAAAGGTTGTAGAAGACATGGAATCTTAACAACCTCACCTTTATCCCTTTGATAGAGAAAATACTTAGCTGCAAAGGTTTACATTTCTCTTTTAAAATATTTTGGTGAAAGTACCTTGTTGCTTCACTAACATGTTGAACAATAGCCTAAATTGAAACATGCATTTGCAAGAGAAGCTTTTCTTCAAATGGGAATCAAGGCTCAAGTACAGCCCATCCTTGCACAAAGGGGCTTTTCATGCCATGAAAATATTTAATTGGCCCCATTTTAATAGCTTGAAAATATAAATTAATTTTGGGTCCAAAATATTAAATATTAAATAACTTATTTTCCAATCTCCTTCCTTAACCCATAGAAAATGTTGGAATGAGCAATTTTTTCATGAAATCCATTTAATAAAAAATAGGACATGACATTGTCAGGGTTGATTTGAGCCTTGACATACTTTCCAAAGTGATATTGATTCCATTAATGGATTGCATGCAATATGGTCAACATTTCCTTCTCATAGATTGACTTCATCAAGTTCTTATGTGTGTGTGTGTATACAATCAAAAGAAACAGGTCTATTTTCTTTCATCAAGATTGCATGAAAAACATGGTCCAAAGCATTGCACTTGACAAAAAATGTCTTACTGAAACTTGGTATTACAACAAGGTATGGGTGGGCATGGTAGACTAGACAAGTGAATTTTCTTTCAATAAAAAAATTAAGGGTGCCACAATGTGAGTGTAGTTTTTGAGAAATTTAAGAAAGAACATTCTTGATGGGTTTTGTTATAGGCCACTCAAGTATGACCATTTTTTGAGGACCCTGTTTTACTTCACAAAACACCTCGTCCACGATATGTACTTCCTAAATCCCAAAAGTGCACTTGACCTTTTGACATAAATATGTCTTATTGGACCTATAAATTTATTTTTACATTTAGATAATGATGTAATTGAAGAAGAGTAACACATTTTTTTGAGATATTTGTGGATGAAACTCATGAGGCAATAGTGCAGCTGAATGTTATGACAAGAAAATAATAATGGACATCATGAGTTTGAGGATTCACTAGCAAACTCCTTCTTGATTCAAATTTGGTGATATCTAGGCAAGCAAAGATATAATTTGGTGAAGAAAATAAAGTAATTTGTTTTTGATTATATAAGCAAAATTTACAAGGTGCTGTACTCTTTACACGGAGAGCCCATAGGGCCAAAAAGAAACTAGTTCAAAACATTATCAAAAAGTCTGTAACCAAAAACAACAGAAATAAGACACAGACACAGTACATTAATAGCAGAACACCAACACCACCCAAACCAAAACACTAACTGTTGACATTTTCCCATTTCTGGACCAGGAGATTCAGAACATCATCCCCAATCTAGTTGGGTCCTTCTTCCTTAGAATTCTTATCCGCTTCCTCCTTGATGATATCAGATAGAGTGACAACAGATCTGTGAATCATTTTAACAGTGAACCGGGATAGACAAATGAATTTCTGCCCTAGTTTAGTAACCCATTCCTGCAGCACACCGGGTTCCTCATTCTTGCCCTTCCTACTCAGGATCTCCTCTTCCCCGCTAGCTTTGGAATCAGAAGAGTGAGTGAAAGCCTCCTTAAGCCTCCGGTTCATGCTAGCAAAATTACTAGTGCCTTCCACAAACCCTTCGTTCATCTCTTCAATAGTTCCTTTTTTGCCTTAAGTCCTACCACCAGTTTTCTCTAAATCACTGGAAATCTCATCAACCAGGGAACCTTTTTTGTTCTTCGCTAGTCTGTGGGACCTCCTCACACTAGTTTTTTCCATCCCCACTTCAAAGCTCACAACCACCATGGTGTCGCCCTTGGATTCTTTATCCTCAACACTCCTCCCTTCGCTGTCGGAGGCTAGGAAGTCCACCTGGCCTTGAGAAAAAAATTTCCCCTTCTTCTCAGTAGTGGGTCTATTGTCCTTCTTGATGGGTTTATTTTTTAGCTCACATAACCCAGCCGCCGCATTTGACTATGCTAAACTGGCTGTGCTTTTCTTCTTTTTAGAAGGGGGTTTGGGCTTATGTTCAGAAATGGGTTCAATTTCAGGCATGGGGGTTTTCCTCTTAGAACCCTCAGAGGCAGGAGGGGAAGGATTAAAAGGGGTCACATTAGGGGGTTCCAGTTCCTCAACACACACAATAGAGATGGGTTTAGGCAGGCACAATGCAAGATGAAATTGGTAGAGCTCAAGGATTAGGTCTTGATGTAGTGGTAAGTGGGGTGGGTCATCCGGGTTGAGAGCAACAGCCTCGAGGGTTTCTTTAACCGAATTTTCCTGAGAAGTGAGCAGAAAAATAGAAAGTTGAGGGTCATCTTGTGCCTAAAGTGGTTTAACAACGACAAATGGTAAAAATAAAACACCTTGAACCGACCTTATAAAGTAACATATTTCATTATTGCAAGACACACCTTGTCCTAGGGTTTTGGCAGTGGCTCACGGTCGAAACTAGACTACTTTAGAACCGACTTCTCATCATCTTTGAAGAAGGCATTGAGACTCTCCAAGTCTTGCGTTTTCTTGTGTTTTTTTATTTCTTTCCATCATAGGAAAGGCCCATCGCCTTGCCAATAACCTCTTCATTCACCTCAAATGAAATGCCACCCTTGGTGACCCTCCTATCCTTCCATGAACTAGCAAACTGGGCCAACAAACACTCATCATGGCCCACAAGATTCTCTCAAAGCGGCGCTAGACCACCCTCATTACAAATGTGCCAAGTAATGGGGTCTCTATGAAAATCCTCACAATTATCAGGCTCGGTTCTCACTCTATCTCCACCCATCGCAGCCCACAACACACAGTAGTAGACCCAGAGAAACAAAGATAGCCGTACAAGTGAATGCTTGCCGATGAATTTTTCCTTTTTAAAACTATCATTCCTCCGCCATCCAGGATAGCAAGGATAAATGAAAGCAACTTGACTTTTACACGCTTTTGGTCATTTCCAATGACACCAGCTCCACGGGGCTATGATTATCATGAAAGAGCCATAGGATAAGCCGTTTGAAGAGAACAAAAGATTTCTTGGTGAATCAGTAAATCAAACGAAACTCTCAATTCTTAATCTTTTCAAACTTATTACAATCAACTTTTGATATGACTCAATGAGAACAAGTTGACACCTCTTTATTGAAAATGATTAAATTAATTTTTACTAATGGAAGTAGGCACCAACCTACTTGATTTACAAATGAGATGATTTTGTAGGCTACAACCTACAAGGAACACCAACTCCTTTACAATTTTAGTAGGCACCAACCTACAAGGAGCACCAACCCCTAATGCAAGGCACCAACCTTGACTTGATGGATGAAGGTAAATGACTTAAATCAGATTTGCACTCTCCCAATCCTCCAATCTGCCTTTGTGATGAAAAATCTCACATTCAGCCCACACAAGAAGATGGGTTTCTGATTTGAACCACCTAGAACTTCACAATCACTATTAAATACAAAAAAACAAGACATCTTTTTACTTGTATATCTGGCGCAACTACTAGAAGATTAGAGACCCAATAATTATTTGTTGGAATATTTGAGTCTCTTCCAGTAGCGACAAAGAGTAAGTGGTGGCAATATATGCTCGATAGCAATCTCCTCAAGCTCGATTCCTCCAATGGCGGCAGTAAATAGTTTGTATGAAGACTTACATAACCAGTTTCCAACGTGGCAAAAAGCTTAGACACTATTTGTCTTTATCTCCACGATAGGTGAGAGTAACGGTAGTGGAAATAGTCGGGACAAACTAAAATGATGTGAATTTGTCTACCTTCTAGTATATTTTTTGACTTGAACGATTTAGACTTCTCTTCATTGGCTTACTTAGCATGTTGTCTTTGATAGATGTAATATCAATAATGTTCATATCTTGTTCCTTGGATATGTAGTATATTTGACATCAAAGACAATTTGCTCTAACACATATTGGACATCAATGACAATACTTCTAACACCGTTTGTTAATTAAATCTGGATAATTAATATCCGTTATGTCAAGGGTCAATTGAAAGTTACACATTTCCCAATGCTAGCAAGCTAGGAGGGGGGGGATTTGAAATTTTTAAGTACAACTCAAAGGATCTTATGCAAATCATAAGATAGCCTAAATTTGAATTATTAAAAAGACAGGGGATAAATAACTCATTACACGCATCCCAAGAGATTTGATAGGATGTGTAGTACAATTGAGAAGACAGCCCGTAAAAGCCAAAGGCCCCACCATAAGTAGTGATGAAGTAAAAAAGCCACGCGACACTCCTCTTTAACCTTGCCACCTCACCCAACCAGATCCACATCGCCAAAGGACCTGTCAAGTGGAGCCACCTGCCCCCATTTATAAAGACATTGTTAACCATCATTGAATATTATATTCCTTTGTTCCGCAAGGGTTAATCCTTGTATAGTACCAGGTAACACCTCAAGCCTCTTCCAACACTTGCATAAATTCCAATTTGACCCCAAGTTAGCCAGGTTATCAACAACTTGATTACCTTCCTTGTAGATGTAGGTTAAATATTTTCTATCCAATTTAGAGACCAAAAATTTTATGTCAAGAAGAATGTCCTTGATATTCAAACGAAGCAACTGACCATGACTAAGAGAGTCAATCACCGACAAAGAGTCCTCTTCAATGTGCAGATTTTTTATACCTAGAGTGACAGCAATCTCGACGCCCTTGAGAAGCGCCTGTGACTCAACCATCATTGAAGAGTGAATACCAATTCCTCCAGCAAACCCAACAACCAACTTGCCCTTGCAATCCCTAATGATGCCCCCAATGCTAGCCAAACCTGGATTCCCCTTAGTCGTTCCATCAAAATTTAGTTTAAACCAATTCACATTTGGGAGTTTCCAAATAGTGTTTACTCTAGCAGTGATCTTGGAAACATCAAAGGAGTTGGTCCCAAGATTGAAATTCCAGGAACTTGCTATTTTAGTCTCCCACTCTGTTGGGGCTTTGTCCGAAGGTTTCTATTTGTACAGGGAGATACTTTCAGAGATAAGTCTAGTCCCAGTGCCAAAGACTTCCTTGGGGCTCCTTTCAATGTCTCTGAAGATCCAATTGTTCCTTTCCTTCCAGAGGCACCAACAGATGATAGGGGGAGTTTGTCTCTAAATTTCCATGGGAAAGGGATGTTGGAAGGGACTAGTCCAACCAACAATAAAGGAAGTTAAATCCTTATATAGGGTCCAAACAGTGGCCAAACTTTTAAAAGCCAGGTCCCAAACCTCAGCAACAAACGGACAATACAACAATAGGTGATCAATAGATTCTTCATTGCATTTGCATAATATGCACCTATTCGTGATCATAAAGACCCTTTTTATAGGTTGTCTTGGGTTAGAATCCTGTTATCACAAGCCGTCCACCAGAAAAAAAATATTTTTGGAGTCAAGTGTTGGTTCCAGACCCATTTCCAAATCCTACTTTGAGTGCGCTTGTTCGACAAAAGACTGTAAGCCGTCCTAACAGATAGGTTGCCCTTGCTTTTTGAAGACCAAAATAAATTATCTTCAATATTAGATAAGGGGATTTTGGAAAAAGGAGAGAATAACTTGTAAGGAGTTAGCTAGGCTTTTCAAGTTAGGGGAGAGAGGGCAGCATAAGCCAAGGTATTTCCAGCTCTTGGCACTAAGGGGACCAATAAGGTAGTCACAGATACTCGAGCCAAAAAAAAATGAGTCGTAGGTTCCATGAGGTTTTTAAACTCAAAATTGGCTAAGGGGGTTTCAAGAAGCCAAGGGTCTTCCCAGAAACAAATACAATTGCCTCTACCAAGCTTCCAACGGAGACTAGTTAGAAGTAGCTTCCTCATTTTGCAGATATTATTCCAAATTAGGGACACGTGAGGGTGATCATTCTCAATACACTTGATGAGGGGGTTATTGTCAAGATATTTGGCACACGTTATCCTGCACCAGTCCTTTTTGTTTCTTAACTGGTCCCATCCAACCTTGGCCAACAAAGCTTTATTTGTAGATTGGACCCTTCTAATGCCCAACCCTCCCCCAGATTTGGGGAGGCACACTTTCTCCCAACTGACAAGAGACATTTTCTTCTTATCCTCGGTGCCAGACCAAAGGAAAACTCTCTGAATCTTTTTGAACTTCTCAGCTATGTAATGGGAATTTTGAACATGGATAGAAAATAGATTGGGATCCCCTGAAGGGCAACAGTGAGGAGTTGCAGTTTACCAGCATGACTCAAAAGGGAACCTTTCCATCCAACAAGTTTTCTCTGTATCTTTTCAAGAATGGTATTCCAGAAAGTGAGAGTGACTTCCTTGACAGTGAGAGGGAGGCCTAGGTACACCGAAGGAAGTGAGGCACTCACATAGCCTAAGACAACAATCACATGGTTCTGCAGACTAGGACTGCAGTTAAAAAAATAGATCATACTTTTATTATAATTAATATACTGACCTGAACAAGCCGCATAAAGATTGAGGCATCTTTTCCATTTCCTAGCTTCCACCACCGAGGCCTTCCCAAATAACATAGTGTCATCAATGAATTGTTGAATGGAAGCAGGTAAAAGGGTAAATAAAGTAATTTGTTAATAACAAGGATAAGAAACTTATTTCTATGAGACATTTTGTTTGAATTTCTATGGCTTGGACAAATCTTTAAAGCATCCTTCTTTGGGATTGTGATTTTAGTGTTGAAAGAACACTTTTGTTGGTGTGAATAATACCCAAAATAAGTGTATCTTGTATCATCTCCTTAATTGTATTCTTCCAATTGTACAAATATTGATAAGACTTGATAATAATAGTTTGGATCCTTAGTGGGATATAAGAAATTTTGAAAAATTTATGTCGTTGCCAAAAAATGCTTCCACAACTAGGGTTTCATCTTCTGCCTTTTCCTGTAAGGATTTCCCACTACAATTTGGGATGGCATAGCTTGGGGATTCATTTGGTGGAGGCTCATTGGATGTTAAGGGAGGCAATTTGTAGGTTCAAGTGCATTATTAGACAGTAAAATCAAAGATGGGTGCATTAGTGTTGCGTCCTCTCTCAAAACCCTAAATCCTTCTAGTGCTTTGAAAGGTAACATCTCCTTGGCTAGATGGTTGTACACCCCATTGATTGTTGGACACCATAAAGGAAAACTAACAAATGGAATGAATGTTATTCCTTTCTCGATCCATGATGTGTTTCCTCTAGCATGTGGAGCTAGAGCTTTTGTAATGCATGTAGAGCACAAACAAACACGATTTGAGGCTCTTGCCCCCCAATATAGGTTCCCTAATAGTAGCTTTATCTACCATCCATTGCTACAAGTCGATGAAACATGCCTCTCTTTTGCAAGGAATTTTGTTGCTCTAAATGGTATAAGTAATGCACGACCCCATAAATATCTTGTGAAGATAATGTATGAATTTTTTGTCTTTGGATAATAAGCCAAGTCTAAGCAACAACAGGTCATAGGCATTCTCAAAGAGAAAGACTAGATCCCTTACTCATGCCAAAAATTCCCCTATGTTGGAATTTGGGGAAGAAGTGATGAAGTGTGAGGAATATTTTGCTCAACATGGATTGATCTGTCATTTCAATCACTTTTGGCCAACCCTTCTTGATCTTTATGTAGGGATATCTGTTAATTGGCAACCCCTCATGGAAGACAATATAGAAATTTACTCTTACACTTAAGGGTGTATAATTGTAGTTTTTGACTCTATCAAGGATTGTGATGCTGTCTTCTGTGATCATTTTGGGTATGGGGGCAACCTATTCTCATTCTCAAACCTTGGCATCATGCTTTCAATTGGTCCATTGAATCATTCAACGCCATGATTTCCTAGGTTTTCCTCCCAAATATTTTTCTTTAATATATGGATTGAGTCATGCTTTGAAGGAATCAACAATTATTTGAGTAACTTCCTTATAACCAATATGGTCACCTCAACATTTAGACAATTTTTTTCCTTAGATTGTAGTTGATCTAGGCATCTTGAAGGATCTTCTTGCAAACATCTTCCTAAAAGTAGCTGACTACAGTTGGATTAAACTTTTGGACTATGAAGGGCTTCCATTTCCTTTCTACAAGTGCTATAAAATAGGCCACATCATTGTTGATTGCCCCAATATCAAATGCAAATGGGATTGGCAAGCCACATTGTGGAAAGATCCTACACTTGGACCAAACTTCTGGACTATGAAGGGCTGCCATTTCGTTTTTGCAAGTGCTATGAAATAGGTCACATTGTTGTTGATTGCCCCAATATTGAATGCAAATGGGATTGGCAAGCCACATGGTGGAAATATCCTCTCCCGCATCATCTCTTAGTAAAATTTGTAAAGGCAAAACCAAGCCATTCATCTGAACCAACATAGGGTTTGAATGTTGTGTCATCTAGTGTAAATCCATTGGAGGCAGCATCCTCCCTAGCCAATCCCCCCTTGAGGAAAGAGTTTCAGGTAGGAAAGGTCCATCTAGAAATGGATGTTTCTCAAGCCTGACACATGTTTAGGGGAATGGCAACAAAATGCACTCGTGCAAAAAAGGAGGAAAGATCAGATCAAAAAAATATGGGTCTACAGAAAATGCTCCTTCGCTCCCATGTTACTATGGGCATGAATGAAATAGGAATATTGTAGTTTAATTTGGCTTATGTTCTATTCCACACACTTGGCCATTTTGTTATCAATCTCCATGTCTTGACCACTCAACCATTTTGGTCATGAATATAATCTTTAAAGTCTATCTCTTTGCCCAATCTTAGGGCATGAATTTGAATGTATTATCTTTCAAATTTGAATAAAAAGGGTGAGGGCCGTTTATGCTCATTTCAATTACAAAAAAAGAAAGATTTTGTCTCTTTAGTACCAATTTGATGGCATTTTCTTGATCCTGCATATATAAAGTCCTTTGAGAATATTTTGGAAGACCCCATGCTTTTAGAGTATGGTCTATAGGTTATGTAGCATTACTTGTGGTCTTATTGAACTAAGATGAAAAAGATATTTAGCACTGCTTCTTGACTCCCTTGTTAAGAAGCTTCTCATCCTATGAAAATTAATCCACTGATTGGGAGGGATCTTAAGACCATTTTGTTGGTATTCTTTGCTGGCCATGTCAACCGAATGAACAATTCTTGAAAAAATGTGGTAAAATTACCTAATGTCTTGAACCATTGTACCATTAAAACAATTTTATTGCCTCCTATAGGAGTAGCATACATGTGTGAAGTGGGGTGATAATATCCCATATAAATTTTAATGCTGTTTCATTGACCAATGAATTTGATATTCACTGAATTTTTAATCATGACTTGTAAATTGGACACCAAATAAGCAAACCAATTCAGTTGAGAAACCAACTTCATGTCAATAAAGTTGCGGGAACTTCTTGATTCAATTAGCATGTCCACCTTTTGTTTTGTGATAAATCATTCAATCTAAAGTTCTAGTGAATTGTTGATTCTTGCTAAAGCATGCAATGATATAGTGGGGACTGAAATATACTCTCTCAATATTTTCTTGATTTTTAGTGAACATTTACAATGTAACCAAGCACCCGTTAAGGTTAGCATAACCCAAAATGTGCATGAAGAACTCTAACCAAGAATGTGCCCTAAAACCACTTAAGGAGGAGGGGCGGGCATATGGTCAAAGGATCCCTAGGATCTACTGAATCAACTATTATAAAGATTACACTGAATGAGAGATTAACTTGACACCAAGAATGTGCACTCAAAATCCTTTGATAGGCGAGGTGCTAACATATGGCGGAGTACTAATGCTGAATTGAAATGTAACAAAGGCGGATAACCAGCCAAAGGGATTTTCCACGCTACCACCAAACAGTGGGGGGAAAAATTTACAATTTAAAATATTTCTTTTGCTGCGGCAGACATCCACTGAAGAGTGGGGATTTGCCACTTGAAAGTGGGTGTGCAAGAGAGTTACAATTCAATTTATCTTCACTGACGGTATACCATCCAGGGGTGCTTAGTGTGAAACTAATTAAATAATGCAGCAATATTAAAAACTGAAACAGTACTACTGCTAATAGTTTGTGCAAATAAGAAGGCTGCAAATTACAATGTTTTTCACCAATTTTCAAGCACCAAGTTATACATTGTTTCCATGTCAGAACATAATGAGAAAGGAAGAAGAAAGATGGGAACAACAAATGATTTAATTCTGTTTCAGCAAAGTGTAATTTTGGAAATGTCAAATTAGCAACTACAGAAAATTATCAAATGCTCATAACTCAATCGAATTACCTCCGAATTGCATGATTCCAAGTGCAATGATCAACTAGAAGATAGGCACCCTTGCTGAGATGAAGAAACAACCTCAAAACACCATTATTTATTTATGGCACAAATCCCAATGCAAGCTGAAATGTACGAGCCTCCTTGAGGGGCGATTTTGCTCTTAAAAAATCCACACACCAAATTTAAATCTGCAAACTGGTAGAAATGGTCGCCCAGACCTTAGGAATGAATTGACAAACTGCCCAAAACAAAACAAAATTCACTCACTCAGCTATGAGTAAATTCGACTTTCAGCTGTGTGCAAACAACAACTGCAAAACTGGTAAATCTCTCCAAAAATTCATCTTTTATCTCTATCTGCTAGTCTGATTGAGAAGCAACAATAATTCAATTAGGTGTTATCTTGCAAACACGAAATTGAAAAAGGTACTAGGAGGTCAACATTCCTCGAAGTGCCAAATGAGAATTTATTTCGACAGCATAAGTTTAGCATAACATGAGATAACCAAATGCTGGAGCAAGGCCACATTTTTAAAGAAAGAGGGATGACTGTTCAATTCCCTGAGATGGTACGCCAAAAGCCATCTCACATTTCTTTTTTCAAAAAAGACATAATTCTCTCAAAAAGGCGTCCCACTTGAGACAAGGGAGAATTAATTACAACATTTTAATTTTCTTCATGAGGCGCCACCCTTTAAGTCCCTCTTTTAACACAACTTAAAGTTAACACCTTAGGCCAAGGGGTCAATTGCAAATTAGAACAATTTGCCTTTTTAATGAAGAATTTCATTAAAGTAATATTTTCAAAAGGCCAAGGCTTAATTCTGAATAACTGCTTTAGAGGACATGATGAACTTAAGACTGACAATTGCCAACTGCCAAAAATAGTATTTACTATAAATAGTAAATATTGAGGAAAGACCACAAAACCTCCAAAACTGGAACCCTTTGATTCACCTCAATGAGCCTACAGGATTTCGGAATAGGCTGATGAGCCACTGATAGGATTACTGCCAAAAGGGTAACATTACAGTCCGCCCCCCTTGAGATTGCTTGTCCTCAAGCAAATGCAAAACTGGATGCTGCAAAATTTGTTCACCTTCCCAAGTAGCATCTTCAATAGGCAAGTTTTTCCATCTTACCAAATACTCCTTGATTGTTTGCCTCCTCAAGGACTGCTCCCTACTGTCAAGGATCTTTTCTGGAAGCAACACCAACTGCCCTTCTTCATCTAAGGGAGGTAATTCTGAAGTAGCCACCACATTGTGTCCAAGTGCCTTCTTGAGGTGAGACACATGAAAGACATTGTGAACTTTGTTGTCCACTGGAAGTTCTAACTCATATGCCATTTCGCCAATCCTTTTGGTGACTTTAAACGGACCATAGAAACATGGCTTCAGTTTTTCTGCACCATTCTTTTTGAGGGAAGATTGCCTGTAGGGTTGAAGTCTCAGATAGATCATGTCTCCCACCTCAAAAGAACGTTCAACACGCTGCTGATCAACATATAACTTCTGTTTATTTTGGGTTTGCTGCAGATTTTCTTTTAGTGACTTCAAGATGTCTTGATTGTGCTGAAGCATATCTTTTGCTTGGGGAGCTCTACTATCATCAAACACCAAGTCTACAAAGTTAGGAGCATCATACCCATAAAGAGCCATAAAATGAGGCATCTTAATTGACATGTGATAAGAAGAGTTGTAACAAAACTCTCCCAAGTGAAGCCACTTAACCCAAGCCCTTTGCTGCCCTGAAACATAATTTCTGAGGTAGCTTTCTAACCATTTGTTGATAATCTCGGATTGCCTATCCGTTTGCGGGTGATAACTAGTGCTTGGAGTGAGCAGTGTACCACGCAACTTGAATATCTCTTGCCAAAACACACTTAGGAACTTGCTGTCCCTATCACTGACAATGGTCTTAGGCAAACCATGCAAACGGAAAACTTCTCTAAAGAACAACTCAACTACTTGAGCTGCTGTAAATGAAATAGTGATAGCATAGAAATGAGCATATTTAGTTAATCTATCCACCACAACATAATACAATCACGGCCTTGCACCTTAGGTAAACCGGTGATGAAGTCCATAGCAATACTTTCCCACTTCTGATTTGGAATTGGCAAGGGCTGCAATAAACCAGCTGGAAAAGAATGTTAATTTTTATTCCTTTGACAGCTAGAACATTCCCTTATGTAGTTCATGACTTCTTCCTTCATCCCTTTCCAAGCAAACCTTTCTCTTATTTGCTTGTAAGTCTTGAACATGCCTTGATGACTAGCAAGAGGAACATCATAGAATGACCGAAAAATCTTCCTCTTAAGCTTGGATTCGGGTACCAAAAAGATTCTACCCTTATACATAATCAAACCATCAACCAAATTATACCTTTCATCAACCAAATGACCTTCTATAATGCTGGTTATGAACTGATTTTTTGCATAATCAGCAGCAATCAACTCTTTCCAATTTGCTGAAAGCTCACAAAGTGACTGCAAATGAGGTTTTCTGGACAAGGCATCCGCAACTACTTTGTTCTTCCCCTTAACATACTCGATATCGAAGTCATAGGCCTGAAGTTTTTTTACCCATTTTTGTTGCCTTTCATTCAAATCTTTTTGGGGCATGAAATGTTTAAGACTATTATGATCAGTCTTAACCACAAATTTACTTCCCACCAAGTATTGGCGGAATTTGGACAAAGCATGCATAATGGCAAGCATCTCTTTCTCATAAATCGAATATAACTTTTCTGCTCCTCTCAATTTTATGCTCTCGAAGACAATAGGGTGTTTGTCTTGCATGAGAATAGCTCCAACTCCTTCACCTGAAGCATCACATTGCAATTCAAAAGGCTTTTTGAAATCAGGCAAAGCCAATACTGGACATGAGCTCATAATTTTTTTGAATTTATCAAACACTCCTTGTGCTTTATCTGTCCATAGGAAGGCTCCTTTTTTGGTGAGATCTGTGAGAGGGGCTGCCATATGAGAATACCCCTTGACAAACCTTCTATAAAATGCACACAAGCCCAAAAATCCCTTCAAGTGAGTCACATTTTTTGGAGGTGGCCAATCAACAATAGCTCTAATCTTCTCAGGATCAACTTTGACCCCCTTATAACTGATAATGTGGCCGAGACAGAGAAGCTCAGTCATCCCAAACTCACATTTGGATTCTTTAGCAAACATGCATTCAACCTCCAAAATGCTAAGCACTTCCTCCAAGTGTTGAAGGTGCTCCTCCCAAGACTTATTGAAAATGAGAATATCGTCAAAGAAGATAAGCACAAACTTCCTCAATTGCTGCCTGAAAGTCTTGTTCATACAAGATTGAAATGTTGCTGGAGCGTTAGTCAAACCAAATGGCATGACAAGGAACTCAAAGTGCCCATAGTGGCATCTAAAAGCTGTTTTCTCAATATCCCCTTCTCTCATTCTGATTTGATGGTAGCCGGATCGAAGATCAATCTTCGAGAAGAACATAGCCCCATGAAGCTCATCAATAAGCTCATCTATCCTAGGAATAGGATATCTATTTCTTGATGGTCTTTTGATTCAATGCGCGATAATCAACACACATACGCATTGTACCATCTTTCTTTTTGACCAATACTACTGCTGAAGGAAATGGGCTTTTGCTTGGTCTAATGAACCCTACCTCCAAAAGTTCTTTGATAGTCTTTTCTATCTCATCTTTCTGCTTCTTTGGATAACGGTAAGGAGTAGTGATGACCGGCTTTGCACCCTCTTCCAGTTCACTCACATGCTCACACCCTCTTTTAGGTGGTCTTCTCGAAGGTAAGTCACCAATAACCTTGCTCTTTTTAGAAAGAAGAGGTTGTATATCAGGCGGGTATTGTCTTTTCTCAAAAACTGGATCAGCTGGTAAGATCATACACTCTGCTGCCCATTCAACTTGATCATGACGGATCAGCCTCTCCATTCTTTTCAAGGACACAATTCGAGGACCTCCATTGGACATCCCTCTCAAAACAACCTTCTTCCCATTAGCTTGGAATTTCAATTCCATGGTTTGCAAATTCAAGGTGATCTCACAGCCATTGTATTCCCAAAACAACATTGGTATCACCAATGCCGACAACATAGAAGTCATCCTTCACCTCATAATTTCTCAATTGCATGGAAAGATTAGGAATTTTCTTTGTGCAAGATATGGTAAAGCCATCTGCTACTATTACCTTGAATCCTTCAAAATCTTCGATCTTCAATCCTCTTTTGGTAACTAGGCCTTCATCAGTGAAATTATGAGTTGCTCCTGTATCAATTAGAGCAACAATCCTTTGAGAACTAACCACTCCACGAACTCGAAAGGATTCATTCTTTTGGAAACTAGACAGTTGGGCAAAAGCACTACCATCTCCAACTTCTGGTTCCTCTTCTGGAGCTTCTTCTCCTTCACTACTTGCTGTTTCATACTGCTGATCATACGGATCAGATTCTGATCCATAATCAGAATAGCCCTCCATTTGTTGCACTTTACCTTTCCCATAACAACGGTGACCTCTTGTCCAAGGTTCATGACAAGTATAGCAAACTCCTTCTTTTCTAAGTTGATCACGGAGTTCATCAGATATCCTTTGTGGATACTTGTTGAGCTGACTTGGAGGGAACTTCTTCTTATCCTTTTTGAAAGGTTTGGATTGAAATTTTGGCCTTGGAGCAGCCAACTCCATGTTCCTTGCTTTCTTGATTGCTTCATCCAATGACGGTGGATCAAAGGCTTTGACCCATCCTTTCAAAGGCTCCATTAAACCTTCCACAAATAAAACCACAAGTCTTCTTTCAGTAATGTTAGGCACCATTACTGACAACCTTTGAAAATCAGCAACATAAGTGTCTAAAGATCCGTGTTGTTTCAATTGTGCTAATTCTCCGAAACTCAGCTCAGGATCTTTGGTATCAAATCTTTCAATCAATTTATTGGTAAACTCTTCATAGGTATGGATGAGGTTATGGCCAAGAGTAACCAAACCGTGAGTCCACCATTCGTGAGCCACTCCATCCAAGTGTAATGTGGCAAACTTAATTGCATCTTCCTCCGGGATTGGTCTAAGTCAAAGATAGTTATCCAATTTCTGCACCCACGCCTTGGCTGCACACTTATTACTTCCATCAAAGTGGTCCAAGGTAATCTTACCCAATGCTTGTTGAAAATCATTTCTATGGTTCATTGGAGGACGATGTTCATTCCTTCCACCATTCCTTCTACTTCTTTGATTCATGAATTGATCAAAGATCCATGCATCTCTCATATCAGGGGGTAAAGAGATGTACTCCATATATGTTTGCCTAGCATCATCAGCAAAAGGTACCCCAACTTCAGGTGCTTGTTCATCTCTTGGAGTGAATATAGGAAGAAGAGGTCTAGATGAAGATCCTCTTGTGATTGTGACATGCTGTCCAACAGTTCTATCCCTTCCATTAATCGTTGAAACATTATGACCATTAGGAACATAAGTTCCATTAACACCACTATTACTACTATTTTCACCAACTTGATTGTGCTGGGGCTGAATAGGGTTCTGACTAGCTTGCTGATCCAATCTAGCTAGCAAACGTGCCATCATGTCTAACATGTTGCCAAACTTCTTTTCTGTTTGGGCTTCTTTTTCTTCCATTGAAAGACGAGCTCCTTCTGATATACTCTCGACTGTTTTACCAGTTTCTCTCAAGGCTTCTGACAAAGTATCTGCTTTTGGCACTGGCGGAAACTGTAACTGAGATCTGTCCTGGTTTTTGATGAAGTATCTAGTTGCTCTGTCACTCATCTGTCAACTGATAGACTGATAAACACAGGATGGCAGGAACTTCTGCTCTGACACCACTGAAATATACTCTCTCAATATTTTCTTTATTTTTAGTGAACATTTACAATGTAACCAAGCACCCGTTAAGGTTAGCATAACCCAAAACGTGCATGAAAGAACTCTAACCAAGAATGCGCCCTAAAACCACTTAAGAAGGAGGGGCAGGCATATGGTCAGAGGATCCCTAGGATCTACTGAATCAACTATTATAAAGATTACACTGAATGAGAGAGATTAAACTCGACACCAAGAATGTGCACTCAAGATCGTTTGACAGGCGAGGTGCTAACATATGACGGAGTACTAATGCTGAATTGAAATGTAACAAAGGCGGATAAACAGCCAAAGGGACTTTCCACGCTACCATACAGTGGGGGGAAAAGATTACAATTTAAAATACTTCTTCTGTTGCAGCAGACATCCACTGAAGAGTGGGGATTTGCCACTTGAAAGTGGGTGTGCAAGAGAGTTACAATTCAATTTATCCTCACTGGCGGTATACCATCCAGGGGTCCTTAGTGTGAAACTAATTAAATAATGCAGCAATATTAAAAACTGAAATAGTACTACTGTTAACAGTTTGTACAAATAAGAAGGCTGCAAATTACAATGGTTTTCACCAATTTTCAAGCACCAAGTTATACATTGTTTCCATGTCAGAACATAATGAGAAAGGAAGAAGAAAGATAGGAACAACAAATGATTTAATTCCGTTTCAGCAAAGTGTAATTTTGGAAATGTCAAATCAACAACTACAGAAAATTATCAAATGCTCATAACTCAATCGAATTACCTCCGAATTGCATGATTCCAAGTGCAATGATCAACTAGAAGATAGGCGCCCTTGCTGAGATGAAGAAACAGCCTCAAAACACCATTATTTATTTATGGCACAAATCCCAATGCAAGCTGAAATGTACGAGCCTCCTTGAGGGGCGATTTTGCTCTTAAAAAATCCACACACCAAATTTAAATCTGCAAACTAGTAGAAATGGTCGCCCAGATCTTAGGAATGAATTGGCAAACTGCCCAGAACAAAACAAAATTCACTCACTCAGCTATGAGTAAATTCGACTTTCAGCTGTGTGCAAACAACAACTGCAAAACTGGTAAATCTCTCCAAAAATTCATCTTTTATCTCTATCTGCTAGTCTTATTGAGAAGCAACAATAATTCAATTAGGTGTTATCTTGCAAACACGAAATTGAGAAAGGTACTAGGAGGTCAGCATTCCTCGAAGTGCAAAATGAGAATTCATTTCGACAGCATAAGTTTAGCATAACATGAGATAACCAAATGCTGGAGCAAGGACATATTTTTAAAGAAAGAGGGATGACTGTTCAATTCCCTGAGATGGTACGCCAAAAGCCATCTCACATTTCTTTTTTCAAAAAAGACATAATTCTCTCAAAAAGTCGTCCCATTTGGGACAAGGGAGAATTAATTAAAACATTTTAATTTCCTTCATGAGGCGCCACCCTTTAAGTCCCTCTTTTAACACAACTTAAAGTTAACACCTTAGGCCAAGGGGTCAACTGCAAATTAGAACAATTTGCCTTTTTAATGAAGAATTTCATTAAAGTAATATTTTCAAAAGGCCAAAGCTTAATTCTGAATAACTGCTCCAGAGGACATGATGAACTAAAGACTGACAACTGCTAACTGCCGAAAATAGTATTTACTATAAATAGTAAATATTGAGGAAAGACCACAAAACCTCCAAAACTGGAACCCTTTGATTCACCTCAATGAGCCTACAAGATTCCGGAATAGGTTGATGAGCCACTGACAGGATTACTGCCAAAAGGGGAACATTACAGGATATCCCTTCAAATGCTTGATCCTAAAGATTCTATGGCGAGGACTCCTCTTCATCCTATTCTTTAGTTTCTTCTTCCATTGTGTTCATGATGACTTAAACATAATTATTGTGATATGTTAAGTGGGCAATGATGTGCTTGGATTGTTAGATTACTTTAACTTTTTGCAGACTATGGTGGTTTTCAATGATAATTGTTGTACTTACACTTGCTTATAGATAATAGTATATATTGTTATGAATTTATATTAGTGTCCATTGTAGTCAAGCTATTATCATTGAATATAGATAATATGCCATTTGTCACTTCCCTTACAAACACATGTAGGAATAAGATTAGATCTAGGGTTTGTGTTCCAAGGGCAAGGACACTATAAATGCTCACATAAGGTCTCATTTGAATGATAATGATTAATATTTAGTATTGCACTCCTATGAAACTCAATGTTTGTACTTACCTTTTGCTCATTTGTTGTCAAAGTGATCATTTTTTGTGTGTCAATCCAATTCAATTTATGATTTCCCTAGTTAGTTTGCAAATTTTTCATGTAATGGTCTTTATTCTTTGAATAACAATTTTGCAAGATGATGGAAATTGCCACAAGTCTAAAAAAGAATAATCATGATGTTTGAGATAGTGTCAAATTCATTAGCAAAGGGGAACTAATGGAATGCTGGCAAGTTTGCCTTGAGTGTGAATTTGTAGCGGCTTAGCCACTTGATGATTCTGCCCAAGTTACAAAATTGACATAAGTGTAGATAGTTTTTGTGTTGCACTTACAAAATGGCAGTTGATGCTATGCCTTTTCTACAAAAACTATTGTTTGGCTAGTTTACCCATGTTTGTATTTTATTTGATTAAATCAAATTTGAATAACTTTGTTGAGCTTTGTATTAATGCTATTTATTCACTAAGTAATGGTGTTTTATGTGACTTAACAATTCTTTTCCTAAAATAATGCGTTGTTCAAATTGATATTTCCCAACTCTTGTTTGTAGTGAATTACTAGTCTCCATTTTAGCTAGTAGTAATCTGTCTTTAGATAGTTTGCTTCCATTCAATATTTGAAAATCTTGTTTGCAGGGCATGACTATTAACAGTTTGACATATGTACCTAAGGCAAAAATATAGGAACTTACTCATTTTCATTTTATGTAAACCCCCTTTGTGAAATTTTGTATGGTGTGCATATTTGTAAATCTTGTCTATAGTTTTAGACTAGGGTTAGTTTAGTTAAGTTTTGATTTTTGTTGGATCTCATGGAGTTTTCCCTTTGAATTTGAAGAGAGGTTTTACCTTAGACACTATTTTGTTTTGTGTTGTCTTGCAAAAGACAAATTTAAATGCTAACAATTTTTGGTGACTTTTTTGGGGAATGAGATATACAAGCCAAGCTTGTAGCAGGAAAATCAATCTTATCTAATTGAAGTCATTTTGCCTAGTCAATAAGGTCTAGATTAGATCACAAAGGAAGGTAGGACTTCCTAATCCTATCCTACAAACATTCACTCAATCATATTCAAGCAAAGACTCATCTTCACCAACGATTTGTGAACTCATTAAGATATATGCAAAATCAAATAAGTAAGCTTTTCGAAGAATGGATGACAACGCTTGTAACAAATAATGGTTTGCCTTCACTTCCTTTGTTGTGCGGAGCTAGTATTGGTATTTTGGCTCTTGTGTAGTGCAATGATTTTCCAAATGGTTTGAGGAAAGGTATTCCAAATTTCCATGGTGATGGCCCACATCTCAATGAATGCATTGCAGCCTTCATCACAATATGCTATATTTTGGGAGTGACACATTGTTGTACCCAAAATAAATTTTTGGCATTTTTCTTAAATTGAGCTAAATCATGTAAAAATGTTGTCAAAAGTATGTTTTAGGTCAAACCAAACATAGGGTTTTTGTGGGTTTATGTCAAGGAAGATACTTGCAAATTTTTGAAACTTCGAAAATTAGGTTTTCAAACCCCTATTTTTAGGAAAATGCTGAAAAAATAGGACCTTTCTAGAAATGATTGAAAATGATTTTGATAGGATAATTTGACTTCACGATCACACCGGTCAGGTCAAAATCATCAAAAAACATGTTTTACTCTGGTGGGTCTATTTTCATTTTTCAAGAAGAAAGTTGGGACCTCCGTAGCCATTGATGGCAGAATGGCCAGTGCTAGGTGGTGAAATCTAAGCCTCAAAAGCTTCGAAAATGAATCCATGGCGAAAATGCTCTAAAAGATGCTCTACGACGAAGGGGATTTTCAAAAGTGAAAAATGTTGAAAATTGGCTAAGTCTGGAAAATGAACGCCTTGCTACCAAGGAGGCTGTGTAATTGAATGGCTTAGTCATTTTTCAACACCCGTACACGCAACATGCTAGAGATGTTTGCTAGGTTGCACGCATTGTCAACAACAATGATGAAATGAATATTGATGCACGACGAACGCGGAGCGCGAGGAGATGAAGATTTTCAATGCAAATGATGAAACTGCACCTAAAAGGCGCCCTTGAATTCAAAGGGTCAAAGATAGTCATCAATTTTCACCAAGCCAGTCATCTTCTTCGTGTTGCTGCTGGATTTCCGACACATCGTCAAGTGAGATCATTTGATCCAATAGTCACCGGCAAACGGAAGCAGAAACAAGAGATGTTGAAGGCAAATAACATCAAAGACACCAGGCAAAACATGAAAAAGGAGCCCCTGCTGACCAAGGGCATCCTTGAATTAGATTCTCTAGATGTCAGTTGTTGAACGAGCTCGTCTTTAAGTCATCTCTTTGGCATCAACCCAACTTTGCAATGAACCTGTTTGTCAGCCTGCAAGACACATCAAAAGACGACAATTGTTAATCATTCAAGCATGCCAAATGGAGGGAAAATCAATGCACATCAAGGTATAGGTGCCCATGCAGGCTAGGGGCACCCATTGTTACATCCCAAAATGTGAGGTTACTATTTACTATTGCTAGATGCGGTAAAAGTGAATGTGATGTGAATTCTCGAGATGAATTAATGATGCATGGACCTTGTTATCAATATGAATGTTATATCACTTGATGTTGTCTCGTTTTAATGTAGTTCAAATTGATGTCATTCTTGGTGTGATAATGCATATTAAGTTATAGAATTGTTAATATCCTAACTTGTGAAATATTGTAACTATACTGTTATGTTGTGAGCATTTGACTTCGGTGGACATATGTCAGTGGATGCAGGTATAGGTACCATTCCTCCAGGCGGAAGGGAAATATCACTTGGGAGAGGGGCTTGGTCGGTTAACCGGTAATGTGAACTATCTGAGTATACACACACTTCACCTTAGACTGATTAAACCAAGTTAGTTTGTACAAGTTTAAGGTAAGTCATCCATAGCTTGTATGTTTTGCAAGTAAAGGTCTTGACTGTTTTTGGTGTGTTTTATATGAGGACCTTCCTTGCATTTGTTCACGGTCATTGTGATGGTAACATGAACAAATACATGTATTGGAAGTAAGTATATATATACATGTATATAGTATATACACGTATCCGTAGGTATAAGATATGTCAATACAAGTGTAAGTTGGCTAATGGATATGCCATACGAATGTATCGATATAGTATACGTACATATACATGTACCTAGGGGAATATATTGGTATATGTATGTATATATGTACGTGTCCAGTAATGTGTGGATATTAATAATCTTACATTATTATATATATATGATTATGCATATCGGATATGTTGACTGGCTAACGATATAAATATATATTTGTTAAATATATATATATATATATATATATATATATATATACACAATTATATATTAGAAGTTATATAAGTATATTATAGCTATATTAAAATATAGATATATATTAATACTTGCGTATTTAAGTATATATATATGTTTAATATATTTAAGAACTATAATTATATTTATATAATAAAATATATATAATTATTTCCTAAATTAATTTAATATTAATTTCTCTTATTTTCAAAATTAAATCATTGATTTAATTATCATTTCTCAATTTATGAAAAAACGGATTATTGTCTAAATTGATCTCATTTAGGAAATCGACTTATTTTCCTAACGTTTAATATTTTCTTTCTAAAATATTAAAATGGAGCTATTCTTTGATTTATATGTGGAAATCAATATTTAATTATTTGTCATCACGTACTTAGGAAATTTGAACTATTTCCTAAGTAATATGGAAATCGACCCTTCTTATTTCCATCATGAAATTAATTAAATAGTTAAATATATGAAAATCATTGTTTATTCATTTCTCATCATATATTTGGAAAATTGAATGTTGCCAAGTATAATGGAAATTGACTTTATCTATTTTCATCATGGAATAATTCGAAAATAAGTAAAGGCTTCTCTAATGTTTAAAAAGAAATATTTGATGAATAACTATGGACTTAATAAGGTTAGTTTTGAAAATATTTGAGAGCCTTCCCGTGAAATGAAAATGGCGGAAGAAGCTGAAACGCACAGCTGTGAAGAGCGATTCGCCTGGGAGAAGAAATCAACCCAGCTGGAAAACAGGGGCAACTCAAGAGATTAAGTGTTTTGAGTTCAGCCTTGACCAATTCCTAAAAGATAAATCATTTTCTGCTGGCACCTGGAATGGTGAGTTTTCCTGTAAGTGGCGAATTCAGTTGAACAGTTGAAAAATTCTAATAATGCTGTCAATAAGGCAAGTTGAATCATTAAGGAAATTGCTTAGTTAGGGCTTGGAAACCCACCAAGTGCCCTTGAATAAGTCTGCTTGAATGTGTTGGCAGTTTGCATAAGGAAATGCGTTGCTTTCCTGAGTCTATATAAAGGTTGTCATTTGCTACGAATATTTACCAATTCCTTACCAGTTCATACAAATTCACATTCTGAGAAGAATCATTTTGCTGTGAGTAACCAACATCCTGAGAAGTATCATTTTGCCGAGATTAGCCATATTCTGAGAAGAATCATTTTACTGAGAGTAGCCATATTCTGAGAAAAGTCATCATTGCTGTGAGTAACCATTGTTTTGAGTAGAATCATCAATATACTGTGTGTGAGCCAATTCCGGAAAGAGTGTTCTATTTTGAGAAGGAACAGGGGAACTTTGCAATTGAATTACTGCAGGAAAGACCATCATCATCATCTGTGGAAGCTTGAATATAGGCATGATTATGTGGTTCTCATTTCTTCTTGATTTTAAAAAAATCATGCTAAACCTTTGAAGTTTTATTCTGCTTTTATAGTTAGAACCTGTAAAGACATGTTAGGCAATTATAATATGATGCTGTTGTGAAAAGCTTGCATTTTGAATGTCTCTAAGATACATTAAGTAATTAAGGATAAGTAATGCATGTTTGTATTAGAAAGCAGTATTCCTTTTCAGAGATATACAATGCATCTAGTTGCTGTTTGCTTTACTTGTATGATCTTTGTATAATGGAGAGTATTCTTTACCTTAGTTATTACTACTAGGACTGTGATGGGAGCGTGAATCAAGTACATTATAGCTCAACTAAGTTATTAGATTAACTTAGTAAGCTAGCTACACTCCTAGGAAATGTTCATTCTCGTATAGGAGAAAGTATTGGTAGTACTTGCGATGCAGATTCATCCCAGTAGGTTAAATTGATGTAGGATGTCTTGGTACGGATTACCACGAAAGGAAAAATGACCTACGCATTGTGTAAGATAGCCCTAAGTCAAATCAACCTTGATTAGTGTATGTGGCAGTTGACCCTTAGTAGAGATACTGATTAAATACTTTGGCCAAAGTAGTGTAGATGAACAACCTCCTCTTGATTGAGTGATGAATACATTGTCATGTCCACCGTGATCCTGTATTGCATACTAGATCGAGAGTTTACCGGATGTACAAATTCTAGCTATGTAGGACACACAACTATACTCAGCCGGTTTACAATATCGGTTACCCAACCAATCTCTTCGTAGAAGGGAGGGCCATCTATCAAATGATAGATGTGCGGGGGACCGCATTATAAGTCCGTGGTTGGCAGAAAAGCGCCCGAGTGATGTTTCTCCTCCTTACCAGGCTACTGAGGCACCGAGATTTGAAAGGCGGATTCCTGGACCTTCTTACCACTATTAGTTAAAAAGCTCATTGGAGCTAAGTTAGATAAGGTACATTTTACCGTTACTTGTATTTGTGAAGTTATTGTAATGACATGGAATCTTTATTGTAATTCTATTATGATATTTTGTTCATATTTTATCAATAAAGGAAAGAAAAATTATATTGCAATGACTTGTAGCACGTTTATTTACTCTTTTGATGTAAATTAGAAAAAAATTATTTTTATGTAGAACCGGGTCGTTACACCCATCATTTTGAGTCACCTGATGAGGTCTTCAGCAACTGCTTTCTTCAAGGCATCTTTTCAGCATACTCTCAACTTCGCAACCAATCTAGTTGCACGTTCACAGGACTTGTCAAGCAGTCATAGGCATAGATCAAGTAGAAAACACCAAAGGTGAAGGCAGAATGAAGGACTTAGAAAATTGAACAAGTGTCAAGGAAAAGCGCCCCTACTGAGAATAGGCGCCCAAATTTTTGAGCAATTAGATATAGTCTACAAGCTTAAACACTTCTAAGATAACCTCCTTTGTTTTGATCTGTCTCAACAATGACACCGTCAACAAAGACAATAGACAAATCAGACACCTGACGATAGAGACCAAGCTAGGGCAGTTCGTAGGAGTTTGCAAGTTGAAAATCATAAGTCAAATAGTCAAAGGCGCCCTTGCAGGCCAGGGGCGCCCTTGAATTTGAGACATCCAAATCAAATTTCGAGATTTGTGAAGTCTGTCATCCTTCCTGAGGCTGAGTTGACATTCCATCCCATGCTCCAGCAAGATCATCAGACTCATCAGTCAGCAATAATCTCAGATCAAAGGACGGAGGGCAAAAATGATAAGATTGAAGAACAGTCAAGAAATTGACTAAGTCTGAGGACAAAATTGCCCCTATTGAAGAAAGGCGCCCTTGAAGTTGAGGCATCAGATTCAGTCTTTGAGCTTTGCAGCTCCTAGGCACACTTAATTAGGTTTTTCCTATCTCAATAGTGAATCTATTAGCAACAACTCAAGATCAATGGAGCAACCGGAAACGAAGATCCAACAAAGGCCCTTTAGCATAAAAAAAGTGTTCAACACTCAAAAGACTCCAAAAAGGTCAAAGCAAGATCTGTTGACTTGAGTTAGAGATTTTGAAGCCTTTCTATGGCTAAAACGTCCCCAAATTGGAGGAAATCAGTGTTGTGAACTCCATATCAGGCAAAAAGACTCCTCCATCATGAGTTGGCGCTCAAGCTTGATTGCTTCAACATCAATCAATATACATCGAGCCTAGGCGTCATAATCAAGCATCTTTCTTTGCAAGTTGAAGCCAAGAACAGTATTTTCTTCTCCAAGATGTCTTTTCAAGATCTAACAGAGGGGTTTTCACCATTCTTCATATTTTTGAAGATCTGTTGCACAGAGGGACAACTTATCAGAGGGTGCATCAAAAGGCACAATTTTTCAGAAAGACAATTGATAACTTCCAATCTTCTTCTTGTCTTTTTCCTCTATTCTTGTCTTAGATCTTCTTGCATGTCCAAGAAAATAACGGATAATCACAGATCTTACCAGCTGGGTATGATCAACACTACTTTTTCAACAAAACCCACATGTTAGATTTTTTCCAAAAACAGTAGCCCTGCTGCCCCTATTTTTTTAGGGTTAAGTCACAAATTTGAAAAACAAACAAACTGGGTTTGTTAAGCTTTGAAGCACGAACAAAACCCACGTGTTGGATTTTTTCGAGAAAAATCATTTTCTGGTGCTTTGCTGCCTCTGCCATCGAAGGGCTCTTACATGTCATAGAAAAACTCATTTTTTTGAATTTCTAACGTTTTGGGTTTGTTTAGAAAATCATTCTCAACAAAACCCACCTCTCAGAATTTTTCGTAAAAAGTTGCCCTGACAAGGCTATTTTTAGTAGTTCCATAAAAAGTTGTCTGAATAGTGTCGTGCATAGTTGGAAAACTCGGCATTTACAAGTACTCGGCAAGCCCGAAAAACTCGGCTCGGCAAAAACTCGGAAAAAACTTGGGAACTTAAAAAATTGCTTAAACTTCACTAAAAACGCATTTTTTTTGCAAAATTCAAAGATAAGATGCATCCAATGAGTCAATAAATGAGTACATATAAGAAACAAGTTGTATTTGATTGATTTGAAAGAAATTGGATACAAAATGGCATCCTCATGTGGAATGCTCAATGCGCTGATATGATAATAGTCTGAAACAAAATGAAAATAGCAAATTGTTTTTGTAAAACTGAAAGTAAATACTATATTAATATATTTTACAAATTTATATCTTCCTTTTCCCATGTCTAGTGAAAACTAGGGGAGAGGTAGAACTAGATGATATTATAGATGAAGACTTGTAGGAAAACTTGGAAACTTGGACTTGGAGAGTACCTAGAAAACCAAACGAATTCAATCTGAGTTTGAGGGGGGCAGCGCCCCTCGTGGGGGTTTGGGGGCAACGCCCCCAGCGGGGTCGAGGGGCAACGCCCCTCATGGGGGTCTGGGGGCAACGCCCCCAATGGGGTCGAGGGGCAGCGCCCCTCGCAGGGTCCCGGGGCAGCGCCCGGGGCGCGCTCCCTGTCGCGATACAGGGCGGGGTCGAGGGGAGGAGCCCCCGCCACCAAGCCCAAATTAAGACCTCCAAAACCACAAAAACTTTCATGGGAGAGTGTTTTTGCTAAGGAAGAGACATAGCAACTGGTGGAGGCAAAAAATGAATGAAAATTGCCTTTATTTTGACAACGGGGGTCTTTTTTGCTGAGCAGCCGAGTTTTTTTTAAAAACTCACCGAGTTTTTGCAAATAAACGACGAGTTTTTGTGAAAAGTACGGCCGTACTTTTTGGCGAGTAAAACTTGCAAAAACTCGTTTGGCAAAAAAACTCGCGAGTTTTTGGCGAGTGAGCCAACTATGGTGTTGTGTGCACAGTTAATCTTCAAAGTTTTTAGAATGCAGTTTTCCCAAGACAAATAAAAGACCAAAATGGTCTTACTCCATGATTTTCTGAAAACGACTGGCACCTATCTGCGTTAGGCACACCTAGAGGTCAATTTGGACAGATTGACAAGCATAGACACAAGTCCATAAGTTCCATAATGGTTTCACCTCGTATATCTGATTGCCTTCCAAGCCCAGTTGAGAGGATTGTAACCATTGAAATTTTACATATGCAGCAAGTTCATGTGCATTTCTCATAGCTAGAGTGTTCACGGTCAAACTTTGCGGTTTCATCATCAAACTTTGTGGTTTCATCATCAAACTTTGTGGTTTCATCATACAACACTCTTCCATTGAGAAATATCAAGGAAAACATCAAAAACGTAAAGCTGCAAAAGAACGTCGAAGGTAGTCATTCCCAATATAGAGCCACCATCGGTTAACACTACACTACCTTCCACGTCAAAGTGGAAACATAGATAGAAAGACAAGGAGTAACCCTCCTAAGGGAAACAAAATGAAGGAGATACATACATCAAGTTGCTGACACTGACAGTTGAGGCATGTGACAATCTCCGTATGAAGAAGTCAACGGATGGTTAGAAGAACTGTTGACCAAAGGTGATGAGATATAAAACACCCACTTAGGACGTCCTACCCTCCAAGATAGCATTAATGACAAACAGGAGTTAACTTGATGCCTCATTCCAAGTTAGCTCACTGTCCCACTGACCATGCATGTCAGATCCCACTAATTATGGATGTCTATTTCTAGATCTCTACTATTTGTGGATCTCTAATTTGGAGGCACTTTTGTAATTGGAATTCACTTGTAGTTTAGTTTCAGTCAACTAAAGTAGACTTCCAGTTGACTTTTTGTTTAGTTTCAGTTAACTGAAGTAGATTTCCAGTTAACTATTTGCTCGTCTACTTTTAGACATAGGAATAAATCTTGTAGATTCGCAAGAACTAGATGTTAACTCAAGGAGATTTTAGGGTTGCCTACTCCTTTGAGTCTCTATAAATAAGAGTCTTTGCTCATAATTTTGTAACTTTACTTCACAGCAGCGAAACACTGAGCTAAAAAGCCTTCATATTGCTAGCCTAGTATATGTTCTTGGATCGTATTTGTGATAGGGAAATGCTAAGCACAACTTGCCTTCTTCTTATTTAGATAGGTGTATCCAATATTGTTAATGTATTCTTGGTTTGATCGCATCATGTGTGAATGTCTCTTTGACACACATTGCTGTCCCAAAGTGTAATCTTTGAGGAAAATTGAGATAATAAATCAGGAGAGCTACCTTGCCTTTGATCCAAAAGTCTCAAAATTTATCATTGAGTGTTGTTCTAATAATTTGTCTTTCAATCTACACCTCGGAAAGGTCTTGGTACTTCCTTGGGAATTTAGTAAGCTAGATTATCGTTCTTTGTTGTTTCTAGTAGATTATCTTGCAGCCTACACCTCGGAAAGGTCTTGGTACCTCCTTGGGAATCTTGAGATCTAATCTACCGTATGAAGATTTCTTGTGTGGATTCTATTTCGGTATAAGTATGGGAGTTTAGAGCCTTTAGATGCATCCTAGGAGAAACATTCGTTTGAGTGATCGAACCATCCATTCCGGCTCCTATGCCCTCATGCTTTGTTTATCTTCAGGAGATAGGATAGATTAGAAGTTAGCTTAGTTGTAGTTAAGATCTGCAGAAACTAGAGAAAACCCTTAGCTGCAACGCATTGTGTTTATGCACCCTTGTGTTCTGCCGCTGAGTAAAAAGATAGGAACATTAGTTTACTGTACTTTTTATGCAAACAATCAGCAACAAGAGGGATCTTCCCCTCCCAATTTGAAGAGCAGTGACTACACACTTGCAATAGCTGTTGTTTTCCAATAAGCACTCCAGAGGTGCTAATTGAAACGCCAACACACATGAATGTCTCAATGTGAATTTTCATTGAGACAATGGTAGGAGGCATAAAAAATTAGTTCCACCATTTTGTTGTTGGTGCAATCATCGATTGGAAGAACATCATGTGTGAAAATTTCTTGGCACAATTCAGGCTTGTTGAGGATGGCCATTTTATTTTTGCCCAAATTTCTAATGCAAAGGAGCAATGAGACAATGAGGGAATTCATTGCTTGATTCAAGTGCCTTGTTAGAAGAATCAATGCTACTTTGAGGCTTTCTCCAAAGATCCTCCTAAGTTGTTTTATTGATTTCTTTCTATCAAAAATTTCCTTCATGATCAAATCTAGTGAGATTGATGTACTTGAAGAAGCTCAAGAGTGAGTGATTAATATTGAATATGACATGATTACTACCAATGAACTTAGGAAGGAATTTATCAAGCCCATGATTCCAAGTCCTACTAAGTAAAGGGCGGTAAGTGACATTACAAGCATGAAGATACACCTTCAACATATCAGTCCAGCTTAGCAATATCAAGAGAATCTTTAAAGAAATAGTAGATATGATGGATTTAGATTGCCTCCATCTACAAGGCTTGCCTTGGAGGCACCTCCTAATAACAAGAATAATTTTTTCTCTTTCCATGAGGCAAGAGACTAGGATGCTTGAAATTGTTTGGAGATGCATTGCCTAATGTAGCTCATGGCCATTCCTAGGTCAAATTATCAAAGGTTTTTGGTTATCCTTAAACATCTTCGAGATGAGATTGATGAAAAATCTGATAGGATACTTTTAGTATAGATCCATTTGTGCTAAAAAAGTAAATACATTCAATGACTACATGTTTTCATGGAGGCAAAAAACCTATGAAAGAACATATGGTTAGAAAGAGGAGAATACATGAAGAACATCCATGAAAGGAGCCACTAGTGGTGTCTTGTTCTCAAGAGCCTATCATTGTCCCTTCAGTGGCAAATCAAGATGATGAGTCAGATTTCCTATCTACTTTACAAGCCTTTCTTAATTTCTATGGAGAAGAACAACCTTCTACATGGGATCTAGAAGGAAGTGCATATCATCTATTTTTTGAGATAGATAAAGTCTCCCAAGTGTTGATAGAGAAAAGTGACGATTCAACTATTTCCATGAGCAAAAGGATGATGGTTACACCATGGATGGAGAGAAATTAAATGAATTCTTCTTTTCCTTAGAAGGATTGTTAAAAGAACATACACTGGACAAAATTGAAGAAGGAATTGCAACTTCAATTTTAGTAGTTCATGTGAGCATTCAAGATGAGGGGCCTCAATTTTGGCTAGTATCTTTGTTGGAAATGGGAAGTTCTTTGCCATAGGTTGATAGTTTCTTTTAAGAAGTTACTCAGGGAGCTTAGTTGGATGAAGCTCAATTTCTTTTCAAAGACAATGTAGTTCCAAATTCACACAGTGGATTGGATTTTAATATGGAAGATTCATTGCTAGTTCTAGATATTTTCTTGCAATGCCTCAATAGCGGGTTTGGAGTAAAGGGAATAGTGGTTTCCCTTATGAAGCTTGAATCCTCTTCTCCCTTATCCTCAATAGCTTTCCATAACATCACTATAGAATCAATTGTTGAACATTTAGTAGTTTCCACTAAGCCTATGACAAAAGTGGGTATTTAGAGTTAGAAGAAGAGTTGTAGATGAAAGTAGAAGAAATGATTTCAATGAATCATGTTCCCACTCCAGCCTATTGGAAAAATTAAGGATTAATTTTTAATAAAGTCACTTTAGTGACTTAAGTTAGTAATTAGTTGGGAGTTATTTTTCCATTGGGAAGTTTGGGAAGTTGTATAGGAATGCAATGCTTTATAAGCATTTGCACAATAATTATAATCCCCAAATGATTAATAATTATTTTTTATGTGTGTTTTCTATGCACATTATGAGTTAGATTATTTTACAATAATTTTTCCTGAATTTTTCACATGGCATCAAAGCATAGCCTTTTCTATGCTTGTGAAGTGTCATTGATGAATAGTCTTTGAAGGAGAATGTGTTGTACCCCAAAATTAAAATTTTTGCTACACTTAGGCATTTTGAAGAAATGAGTCCAAATACTGTTAAATCTGTCAAAAAGGTCAAAATTGGGGTTTGTATGTCTTGCATGGGGGTCAAAACCTTGTAATTTTCAAAATCTGACAATCTGGGTCGGCTCAAAGCGACCAAATCAACAATACCCAAATTTCAGTTTTTCATCCCTAAATTTTAGGAAAGTTTCTATTTTTAGTAGTTTTCTAAAAATAGAAACTTTTTCTGGGTTTTTCTGGGTTTCTCAAGAAATGGATACTTGTAAAATTTTCTAAAAATAGAAAGTTTGGCTTTTAGGGTTAAGACTGATTTTGCTTGGCTTAAAATACTTCCTCATCAGGCTGGTGCAGTCAAAATCACAAAAAGATCAGTGTTACCCTACTGGGTCTATTTTGCTTTTTCAGAAGCTTTTTTTTCGGAGATCCAAGGTCATCAATGGAGGTCAGACAGCTGCCAGGTGTTAGAATCAAACATTCGAGCATCAAACAGAGGTTGTCAATGAACAACGTGCACGAAGAACGAGGAACAGGCAAAGGAAGTTTGAAAAGTGAAAAATGCCAAATTTTCTCTAAGTCTGGAGACTATAGGCACCCCAGTCAAGAAGAGGCGCCCACACTTCAATGCCTTAGAAAATTTTCCGTTCTGACTGTCAAAGACAAGGAAGGCACGTCAAACGAGGCAAAATTTGAAATTTACATAAAAATGGCTAAGTCTGCCAGCCATGGGCGCCCCTGAAGAGAATAAGCGTCCAGTTTATCAAGGTACCAGATGATGGAATCAGGATTGGCTCTCCCAGGCAACATTGTTCAGTTTCAGGCTAGCTTCGCAGCGAATATCTCCGTCAGCTCGTCAGATCACTCAGCCGTCGACAAATCCAGATCAAATAGGGGCCATGATGAGAGGTGTTTAGAACTCTAACAGTGAAAAACTTAGAATAAAAACTATCTTTGGAAGAGATGGGCGCCCTTGAAGGAGAAGGGCGCCTAGGGTTTTGAGCCATCAAATGTCAGTTTTCAAAAACGAAGTGTCCAGGAGACCCCTCCCAGAATCATCCTAGCTATCCAATGGACCTATCAGCCAGTCAGTCTGATCAGTACAACGCCTGGAATCGTGGATTCATCTGAAGGTCAGAAGACAAGCATAAAATTGAAGATCATGAAATTGACTAACTCTGGAGAAAATGAGCGCCCTTATCAAGGATAGGCACCTGACATTTCGAAGGAATAAATGAAGTTTTTAGCAAATGACGTCTCCAGAACAATGTTGTCAGATCCGACCAGGCTCCGCAATGGAATGTTCAGTTCGTTCGTCGGATCAATCAAGAAGCCGGGAGACAAAGCTGAAACAGGGTTAAAAAATCAACAGAAGATGAAAATGATGGAAATTTGGCTAAGTCTGGGAAAAAGGATGGCATACCTCAAAAAAGGCGCCCAACTTCCAATGCCTTAGTCAAATTTTTGGAAATTTCAAAAATTGAAGTTGAAGACCAAAGTCTAAATCTTGAATTAGGGTTGTGAAGAATTAGGGCAAAAGAAAGTTGTTTTCTCAAGGCAAAGCATATTTAAAGCACTTTTGTGTTTTATTTTTCATTATTTTCTTGCAGGTGGTCTTCAAGGAGAAACAGAGCAGCAACTTCAAACCCTTATTTTCAAGATTCAAGAGTTTAACTTGCTGGTTTTTCAATAAATTTTCTAATCAGCACTCAAGAAGGCTTGTTTTTTTCATGTTTTTTTATCAGAACATCAAATCTTTGAAGAAAGAGGCCATTACTTTCAATTTTCAGCAAGCTGGTTTATACTAGTCCTATCTTCTGGATAATTTTTGGAGAATTTTCTCAAGGTTGCAACAGCTGCTTTTAATCTTGCATGCTAGAGAAAACTTCAAATTTTACAACTTCCAATCTTTTGGGTCTATCTCAAATATTCTTTTGGACAAAACCCATATCACAGCTTTTTCAGTGAAACTTCAAGTGGCTGCTTTTTCAGTGAAACTTCGACGTTTCCAGAATCTAATCAATTGGGTTCATCCAGAATATGCTCAAGAGCAAAACCCAGGTGCCAGCTTTTTTTGCTTTTTCAGAGAAAATTAGGGTTTGCTGCTTTTTCAGTCTACATTCAAAATTTTCAAAAACGGACGATCTGGGTTTGCTTGTACCGAAATTCTAAACAAAACCCATATCTAAGAAAAAATTCCAAAATATTCATCCGTTTGACGAAGAAAATCAGCAAGTTATTTTTAGGGTTTGTGCTGAGCTTGTCCGAGCATAGTCAAGTTTACAGTCAATCTTCAAGTTTTTTAGCATGAAGTACTCTCCCATAGAATTCAGAGCCAAACAAGTGTTGTATCATAATTATCTGAACGGATGATGTTGGGAAGTGTTTTTTAGTACCATCATGGAAATAAAATGTCATCTCAGTTGAAGAATGTGCAGAGGGAGTGGTATGTGCGAAAGGACAAGTGTCAGAAAAAGTTGTGCAAAATTCTTCCATAGGAGAATCAAGAAAAGTGTCAGAAGCATAAAGTTGTAGAGCCGCCAAGTTATCAATCAGTGAGTCATCTTTTGAGGCAACGATGTTTTTAAGAACATAACTCATAAAGGAGATGAAGATGTCAAAGATTCTCTAAGTTTGATCGCAACAGAGGAGAATATCTTAGAAAAACGGAATACAACTAAAGATAGTATCAATGCTCCTGATAAAGAGGCAGATTCCCGCTTTTTGGCGGATGTGAGAGATTTAAAGCAACAATCTTCTAGAAGCTTTCTCCAAGCTTTCTTTCCATTCTTATCTCACGCTTTCTTTCTATTCTTGTCTCAATTCTTATCCATTCTTTGAAGAAGAAGGAAAATAGTTGTAATGAGTTGGCATTTCCTATTTTACATGCTTTCTAGGGTTTAGATGTTTTATCTTTTTTTTTAGGTTTGGAAATAAAGCTTGCATGTTGGCAAGTCTTAGTTGTAAAAGCAAGGAGATTTTAGGGTTCCCTACTCCACTGCTTAGTTATAAATAAGAGCAGTGTTTGCTCATTTTAGTTAGCCATACTAGTGATAACTAGACATAAGTGTCTTTAGTACCTTCTCTTTGTTATTCAGTGTTGTTCACTTTGTGTAAAGAGCAAGTTTGCATGCCTCCTTAGCTGCAAATACTTGTTTAGTGCATGTGTTGTGTTGATTATAATCAGGTTGATCGCATGTTGCAAGCATGTTGCTACCACTTGCTGTCCCGAAATTGTAATCCTTTGTTCTAGAAGCTTGAGTGAATAAAATCCCGAGCGTGCTTTTTCTGCCTTGATATAAATATCTCAAATTTCTGTCTATTTGTTTTGTGTTAGAAGTGTGAGTAAATAAAATCTTGTAGCTTGCTTTGCTGCTCCTGAAATAAAAGTCTCATGTTTCTGTAATACTTTTATGATCTCTTTTTCAGCTTGCTTAAAATGTACGTTGAAGAAAAGTTTGTTTAAGTATCTTTGTCAGAAATCAAACTCGTCCATTTCTAAACTCTCTTCCTCTGCGTTTACTTGAGAGGGTAGAAACGTTTTAAGCGTAGGTTAAGTTGTAGCTGTCTAGTTTCATTAAAGGGAAAACCTCAGCCGCAACATCTAGTGTTCTATAACCTTGTGTTCTCGCAGCTGAACCAAAAAGATAGGCAAAATTAAGTTTAGTTTACTTTCTTTATGCAACTCAGCAAAAGAGGGAGCTTCCCCTCCTAATTCGAAGAGCAGTTTATTGCACAGAGCTGTCCATTTCCAGAGCGCATTCTAGAGGTGCGATTTGAAACGCCAACAGAATGAATGTGTATGTAAAATTTGTCCATTAATTTTTTCTATGTTGTTGATAAGAAGCTGCATCCAAATTCAGTATTCAATAAATAGTGTTTGATCTATTGTGATCAGAATTTGATTGGGGGAGAACAAGTGATGTGGGTGTAATTTTTTAGTGGTTATGCTGTGTGTAGAGGAGAATTGATTGTTGCAACTAGTGTTTTTTGTTAGAAACCAAGATCAGACATGCAAACCAGAAAATACCTTCCACAAGAGAAAAATAGAAAAAACAAGAGCAATTTGCATGAAGATGTGAAAATGAATTGTATTCAGGAATTCAGAAATTACAATGAGATGAATTGCTTTATAAAAGCAAAGTATGCAAAACCCTAAAGGTAAAACTTAATTTTGACCTAAAAGGCTCAACTAAATAAATCTTACTTATTAATTAAGTAAACTAATTATTACCTAAGTAAACTTAATGAAGTGTAATTAAATAATTAATTACATCGACATCCCCCCTTAAGTGCAACTTAGGGAGACTAAAAGGTATGCACCTAATGCTAGGATGAATGCAAGAAAGCATGAATGGGTCCCAGCTACTAGGCCATGTTAGGTACCCATGTACAAATGCAATGAATGAGAAAGAGGAGAAAACCCAGTGGGAAAAAACCCCCTCAATGAGATGATCTGCTGCAAAGAAGCACTGGAAGAACACTGGTGGAATAACATTGGAATCTTGAATTTGGCAAGCAAGGAAAGATACCTCTGTTTACAAGAAATCATATGAGAGTCACTAAAGGACTCATGCGGAATCATAATAATGCAACAACAGACCCGATGCCAAGGAACACTGGAGAACTCACACACTGGAACAACCCTGGAATCTGTGAAGCAACAGTATATGAATAAATGATGCCCCCCATAAGAGGGAATGATATGATGAAAGAATCCGGAAGCTATGTGAATCTCGATGCTGATGCCAAACTGTGACTAAAACTGATCCATAGGAGCAAGTACCATGAAGATTTTGGAACATTAACCATAAAATGAATGGCCCTCAAACTGAGATGTGACCTGATGTGAATCTGATGTGATTCAGGATCATTAACCATAGGCTCTCAATCTGAGATGTGAACCGATGCGAACTAAAATTTGCCAAGCTATTAGCAAGATATGGCCAAAAGAAACAACATAATCCAGATACAACTCATGCGAGTTGTCATCAATACAAAGATGAGATCAAATGCAACTACACTGTAATCAGATTATTATGCAAGAAGCCCCCTGATGGAACTTTATATAAGTTCATTTATTACAATACCCCATGATTGTAAAAGGAGAACATGCAAAACATGCATAAATTAAAGACAAAATGCAAACCTATTGCATGAAAACAAAAAAGAGTGCATGCACAAAGCAATGTTCACATCTACCTCCATGATTAAAAAAAGACTTCAGATCTGTGTAGAGGACTGAATCAGCTTTTTGATTCCGCGAGAATGGCGAAAAATGGATAACCGAGTCAAAAGATATGCCCTCCGAAGCGAAAGCTGCTTCATTTGACTCTAGAGGCCTGCAAAATAAATCTGGAGCAAAATCAGAAAAAATACTTGCACCAACAGAACGAGCTTAAAACCAGCTTTCCAATGATATCTTGTTTGCGAAAAACCGACTCTGTATGCAAAAGTTATGCCCGATTTGGTGAAAGTGCTCCAATTTGGCTAATAAGACTGACAGGTAGCCCAGGGGGCTAAAAAAGATTTGGCCCTTGGTCTTGTGCGCGACCAGGGGCTAGCGAGTTGAGGGCTGAGTGGAGCCCTTGGTCCTCAATAGAACTGCGCGGGGTGCTAGGTCGGTGGTAGGGGGCTGGGGTAGAGCCCTCGGTCCTCAATAGGACCATGTGCTGGTGCGAAGGAGTCCACGGGGGTTGCAGAGAGGGCTGCGGCGGTGGGCGGAGGTGGAGCGCAGGTGGCGCTTGGGTGACGCAGCGGTGGCCGCCGGGTGGCAGGCGGGCAGTGCTTTTTATAAGCGTTGTTTTATATATATTTTTTTTTTTTTAAAAATCTGCCTCGAAACGTGTGCTGGGGAGGTTGTAGGGCCTCCTTGACAAATTTTGTTTGCCTCCTGGAACAACTGCTCCAAAATTGACCAAACGACAAGCATTGTGAGGGTTTTTGGCTGTTGTGAACGCGATGGTGACCTCCGTTTATGCCCAAAATGCCCCAAAAAATCGGCTACCCCCATATCTTGCAAAAAATTCACCAGACTTGAAACCCTTGTTGATCTGGCAAACAATGATGAAAATCAGCAAAACAAAAGCCAATCTCAACTTTTTTCAGTGCTCTAAATCCAATGGAGATGCCCGATCTAATCCAAGACATTTCATAAATAAACTCAAGGCATGAAACCCTTGAGGAACCCCAAACATGCTCTGCAATGTTCTCCAAATATTGAGAAGCGGCTACAAATCAAGGCTCTGATACCATGTTAGAAACCAAGATCAGATATGCAAACCAGAAAATACCTTCCACGAGAAAAACAAAAAAAGCAAGAGCAATTTGCATGAAGATGTGCAAATGAATTGTATTCAGGAATTCAAAAATTACAATGAGATGAATTGCTTTATAAAAGAAAAGTATGCAAAACCCTAAAGGTAAAACCTAATTTTGACCTAAAAGGCTCAACTAAATAAAGCTTACTTATTAATTTAAGTAAACTAATTATTACCTAAGTAAACTTAATAAAGTGTAATTAAATAATTAATTACACCAACATTTTTTTCTCTAGATGTTGACAGTATTGAAGAATTCATATATTGTGAAGTTTATTTTTTGAATATTGGAAGAGATCTAGTGTAAACTCAATATGGATTGTTACCCAAATAGTTTGGGAGTCTACAGATGTTGGGAATTATACCCTTTTGAGAATTTGAGAGCTTAACTTATTCTTTGGTAAAATATGTGGGAATATTAGGAAGGATTGTCCTTTGTTGGTCCCTCCTAAAGCTAACAAAACAAATGCTAATATTGTTGATAATAATGAATTTGTAAATCCTTGCTAGGCTATGTTGGAAAAGTAGACGTAGAGATGCACATGTATAATGATAAATCTTTTGGTTCTTCAACAAAGTGTGAAACCATATATATATAATAAAGAAGTCAACAATCCTAAAGATAAAATTGATATTGATAATTGAAAAAATACTACTATTGTTCCTAATATCTTTATAATCCTCTTAGTAGAGTTGTAATAAATTTAAATGGCTTAGAAGATTGTAGACATTGAAATCCTTCAACCAAATCCTCAAATTAGGTATATTTATGGATCTAAAATATTGAAGGTTCAAAATGAATATATTAATTTGACTAAGATAGTGGCTAATGGTGGTTTGATTGAGTGAGGGGGTAATCAAATCATTCCAATCGATAAATGGTTGTCACTAATGGAAGATAAAGGTGATAATATCAAGAAAAGAAAATAATACCAAAAATTTATCAGCCATCCAACTCCATAGATCAACTCTCTATAGTCGTTTGAAGCATATAATTAACTAATTCCAAATTATATTATTTATTATGAATAATAACCCAATAGATTTTTTTACAAGGGTAACAACTAGAATAAATAACATGAGTATCCCATTTATCAACAAGTAAAATTACAACACTCCCTTTACCCTTATCATGTTTGGTATTGAACTTGATCGAATTTTTCTATATAAAATTAAGAGTATATTCAAGAGTAGAGACAATAGATTCTACTTCTAATAAAAGCATACATATAATAAATACTTCTTATAGAGTTATATAACATCCCAACAATATATTTTTGTCATATGCCTCCAAACCCCTAACATTCTAGCTCACACTTACTAAACTTGTTTATTTTATGGTGGGGATTCAGGACCTTCATATAACCTTTCAAAATAATGGTCCATTTTCTCATCCTTTTTTTTAAAAACTTTCCCATCCCATTCCATTGATCAATAGATTTCCTTTTCTTGATATTATCACCTTTATCTTCCATTAGTGACAACCATATATTGATTGGAACGATTTGATTACTCCCTCACTCAATCAAACCACCATTAGCCACCATCTTAGTCAAATTAATATATTCATTTTGAACCTTTAATATTTTAGATCCATACATATACCTAATTTGAGGATTTGGTTGAAGGATTTCAAAGTCTACAATCTTTTGAGCCATTTAAATTTATCACAACTCTACTAAGAGGATTATAAAGCTAGTAGGAATAACAGTATAATTTTTTCAATTATCAATATCAATTTTATCTTTAGGATTATTGACTTATTTATTAATATGTATATATATTTATACATATATATATATACATATATAAATGGTTTCACACTTTGTTGAAGAACCAAAAGAGCTATCATTATACATGTGCATCTCTACATCTACTTTTCCAAAATAGCTCAGCAAGGATTTACAAATTCATTATTATCAACAATATTAGCATGTGTTTTGTTAGCTTTAGGAGGGACCAACATAGGACAACCCTTCATTATTGGAGTCAGAGTTGGCGGACTCTTCAGGACTCGCCGCGGACTCGGCGGACTCGCGAGTCCGTGGCTGAGCCGAGTCGACTCGCCACGGACTCGGGAGTCGAGTCCAGACGAGTCCTGGGTCGGGACTCCCGAGTCCGACCTCTGGACTCGGCAGACTCGGACTCGGGAGTCCCGACCCAGGACTCTCGTCCGCGGCTGGGGCGTCAAACTGGGTTAAAACCCATACATTTTTTTAATTTTTTGTTATTTCTAACTTGAAGATTGGTGTTTTCAAGGTCTGCAAATTGGTTTTAGCTTGAAAGAAGGCAGGAGGAGGAGCTAAAAAGATCAAAATAGAGCCAGGTAAGTGATCTAACATTTCTTTTTTTTTGTTTTTTTGCTTTCAAAATTTAAAAAAATCAAGAAAAATAAGGGGATATGCTGCCAAATTTTTTTTCTATTTTCCTTAATAGCCATTATAGCCTAATTCCTATTATTTCTAGCTTGGTTTTGCATTCTTTTTTTTTGCAAATAAATGAAACTTTGAATCACATTTTTTTGCTGATTTTTTTGCAAACCCTTGCTGATTTTTTTTTTTCCACGTTGAACTTGAAACAGCAATGTCGTCTTCAAATCCAAAGGGAATGAGAAAAGACCCTGCATGGAAGTATGGAATACCAGGAATCAAAAAAGGTGAAGTGACATGTACTGAATGTCAAAAATGGATGACAGGAGGAATAAACAGGTTAAAATACCACCTTGCAAGGATACCTGGGCAAAATGTGGAGGGATGCCCTAAAACTACTCCTGAGATTATTAGAGAGATAAAGGCCCTTCTTGCTGACTATGAGCTAAAAAAAGATGAAAGACAAAAAACAAAGAATGCCCTAGCATCAATGATGAGTGGATCCCCTTCTACACCAACTATGCCTCATGGTGCTACTGCTGCAAGTCCAAGTGTTCGTGCTCCACATTCATCTTTTGGTGAGAGTCCTGAGGGTTCCTATTCTACTGCTAGTGCTGGCCACGGTCCTTCATCAGGACCAAATTATTTTATTCCACGTAATGTTCCAGGAGCACAACCTTCACTTGAAGGTACCGGTTGGAATAAGGAAAAGCATCATGAAGCTAGGATGGCTGCTGCAAACTTTTGGTACTACAATAATCTACCTTTCAATGTTGCAAGCAGCCCATATTGGGAAGGTCTAGTGAACGCCCTTACAGTTGCAGGAAAGGGGTTTAAGACCCCATCAGCTAAAGATTTGAGTGGGCCATTGCTAGAGGAATCCGTAAAGAATACACGGCTTGTAGTTGATGAGCAAAAGAAATTTTGGCGAAGAAAAGGTTGCAGCATTTTATCTGATGGGTGGACAGATGGACGGAATAGAACTCTCCTGAACTTTTTAGTGGCCTCAAATGGTGGATTGGTGTTCCTAAAATCAATAGATGCCTCCCATGAAGTTAAAAATGCTGAGACTTTATGCAGTCTATTGGATGGGGTGGTCCAGGAGGTTGGAGTTGATAATGTTGTCCAAATTATCACGGACAACGCAGCTGCATATGTAGCTGCAGGTAGGCTACTTATGGAGAGGTATCCCACAATTGCATGGTCTCCATGTGCTGCACATTGCTTGGACCTATTGTTAGAGGATATTGGGAAGATTTCATGGGTCAAAAGAGTGGTTGAAGATGCAAAAAGTGTTACAAAATTTATCTACAACCATACTTGGGTGCTTTCTTTGATGAGGAAATTCACAAATGGCAAGGACCTTGTGCGACCTGGAGTGACACGATTTGCTAGCCACTTCCTCACATTGCAAAGCATTCTTGGTGCCATTGGTCATCTCAAGCAAATGTTTGTGTCCGATGCTTGGAAGGAGTCCTCATTTTCCAGTAGAGCTGAAGGGGAGAGGATTGTTACCATAGTTTTTGATGAGACATTCATCAAAAATGGAGAGGAGCTGATGGGGGTAAGTAGCAATCACACAAAAAAAATTATACATGATAATCTATTTGCTGTTTTTTATTTTTTGAGGGGTTAATTTTGTTATAATTTAACATTTGTTTTCATTTTTTTAGGTGACAGAGCCTTTGGTGAGGGTTCTTCGTATGGTGGATGGAGATGGCATGCCAATGGGTTTCATCTATGAGGCCATGGATAGGGCCAAAGAGGCCATATCACATTACTATGGCGGCAACAAAAAAAATATGAAATCATATGGCGCATCATTGATCGGAGATGGACAAACCAACTCCACCAGCCGATTCATGCCTTTGCCTACTTCTTGAATCCGAAGTTCTACTTCTCGGACTCATTTAAGGCGGATGAGGAGGTCATGGACGGTGTTGTCACTTGCATTGATAGGATGGTGCCTGATAGTGAGCTGAGAAATAAGGTGCTTGATGAGTTGGAGGTGAGATTTGTTACATCTTATTTATGAATTTGCAATGTTGAGCCTTGACTATCTATGAATTTTCTATATTTGATTTACTTTTTCTTTTATCTATTCAAGGTCTACAAGGGTGCAGAGGGGAGACTCTTTTCCTCCCAACAAGCAATTGAAAGGAGAGGAAAACAACAACCAGGTAAAAATTGAAATTAGAAACTTGATTCTTACATATAGATTTTTACTTTATTCTTATTTCTTAATACTTATATTTTTTAAACATGTTTTTGTAGATCTATGGTGGGAGAACTATGGTGCTAGCACACCAAATCTTCAAAAGCTAGCCATACGTGTCTTGTCGCAGCCATGCAGTGCTTCTGGGTGTGAACGCAATTGGAGTTTATTTGAAAACATTCACACAAAGAAAAGAAACAGGTTGACTCAGCAGCGCCTAAATGATTTAGTTTTTGTTCGGTACAACCTTCGCCTTCGAACTAGGAAGGTGGAGGGTGTTTCACACGAGTCCATCGACTTGGATGACATTGATCCATATGGTGAATGGACTATTAATGAACAAAATGATGAGGCTGATGTCTTACTTACTGATGAGGATATTGCTGAATTAGAGAGAGCAGCAGCAGAAGAAGAAGAAGCAGCAAGATTGGATGCCATGGAGGACAACGAAGACACATTTGAATATCATTTTTCCCCTGCTCGATCTCCTAGTCCTCGTTTGCATACTACAACACGGGCACCTTCTAGTTCTAGGCCTCCAAAATTGAGTACCATTGGGAGGGGAAAGAGGAAGATGTAGATTATATGTGGTTGTTAATGTTTTCCTCTTTTTGACATGATTATATGTAAACATTTATAAACTTATGATGTTATACATTGAAAGTGAAACTATGAGTATTTGATGACTATGAATGATTAAATTTCAATTATTGAGTGTTTGATGATCATATGACATGTGTAATCTTTGAATTATGAGTGTTTGATAATCAAATTAAGCTCTTATATTCTCTAAATGCATTAATTTGTTCTTGTTTTTTTTGTAAAACTACGGTTTTTTTTTTTGCCGAGTCTTTTCCCGAGTCCGTCCCGAGTCCCGAGTCCGAGTCATATTTTTGGGCTGCCGAGTCCGCGGCGAGTCCGAGTTTTCCAACTATGATTGGAGTCATTAAGCATATGCAGTGCAACTAGGGTTGCAAAATGGTTGGGCCTTACATAAACAATATCTCAACATCACATTTAGCCCTTGGGACAACTTCAAAAGAAATGGAGAGGGAGCAGGCTGAAGAGGAGGATCAAGAGTTAAATCCCATGGAATTAATGATAAAAAATAGTTGATCCAATTCTGGTACATACCAATCTCCATTTATCAAGCAGTTCAGCCTCAAATTCCTAAATATGGTCTTTGCTCATTTGCCATGAAACTACAATATCTGAGATAGAGGCCTAAATTTTATCCAACACCCTATTTTCTGAAATCAACCTATGTTTGAAGATTTTTGTATTGGTTTATTTCCGGAAATTGCAAACAGGGAAGTGGGAGAAAATTTGTGCCAGATTTAATTTTGCATCAATTTGTTAAAACTTTGTTGAATTCATGCAATAAGAATGGTGATTGAAATGACAAAACATTTAAGGGTATTTAAACTGTCATAATGCAGGTGTACCTTGTAGGTTAAGCTCAAGCTTATAGGACCCTTTTTAATGCTATCATGACGTTGGCCTTCAAGTTCAACTTGTGCAACTATTTGCTCATCCGAATCAGCCTATGTTAGCTGATTTCTACTGTCAATGTATACACAGAAGCCATCCTACTTTTTAGTTTTTTGCTATATTTCAGAGACTATTTGACATAGAATTTGGTGCATTGTATGCCTCCAATATAAGATTGTAAAAACCTTTTCTAAAGATCATTCAAAAGCGATGTCTAATTTCCTGATTTGGAATCCTTCATTGAGGCTGTAACAGTTAGCATGGGATACTACTTCAGTTTCACTATTGCTGTTGATCTAGGCCAAAGAATGATTTTATTGACTCTTGAGAATTGTGTTATTCCTTATTTTCCAATCCTTATTAGACCTTCAATAGTATATGAGGTGAACACATTATTGACTAATATATATGTATTTTTTCTTTTGTGAAAGAATTCCAATCATGATAGAGAAAGTAGGTGGCACTGGGAGACATTTTTATTAGGTAACATTGGGATACACTCCCCTCAGACCAAAACGTTTTTGAAAGTTGAAATTTGCAACCATAATTCAAGTGTAGAGAACAATAGTGTGCAGTCATATGTTGATCCAAAAGATACAATGAAGTACAAAAATGTATATTGAAGTAGAAGAGTTCAATGTTATTTCATGTGATATTAGAATTTGTAGGCTTACCCAATGGTGTGATAAGTATAAATATAATAGTGTATATATCTGTTCAAAGAATTAATACTAGATTCTAATATTAATAATTGATAAATATGTTAACTATGGCAAAGCATTAGCAGTGCTGCTCTTAAACTGTTGTTTAGTTTTAAAATGAATTTAAAGGTCTAATTTTGATGTCTTTCTTGTTCCTGGATAATAAAACATTCTTAATTATTCTCAATTCTAGTAGCTTTGACAGTTGAGTCGTATACATATACATCATAATGTCTATCCTCATAATCATTCCCTTGTTAGTTCCTTGCAAGATAAGGCCTCAACTTTCTTGTGCACTGTTTAGGAGCGAGTGCTCTGGATCATTAGACTGCATTACTCTCTAATGTTTGACCAGGGGTTGATATTCAGTTGTTTGATTTTATCATGAGGAAGCCCCAAATTTGGGTGTAAAAGTCTTTACTATTTACTCTGTCCTTTTATGTATGCTATCTCATTTTGATGTCTATCTGGTTTGGGATTGGCATTTAATATAGGAAGAAGAAAAAAGAGCCTCGATTGAAATGCAGACTAAGATTATGAAGGAGAAAATGCAGGAAGAGGCACAAAGAAAAGATGATGATCTTCGAATGAACTTGAATAAGGTTGGGAGATTTATTTATTTTCCTTCCTCTTGGCATTTCGATTCTCTTTATCAGCATAAAATGTATTCAATATTGAAGCTTAGCATAAATGTTCTCTTTATTTGTTTTTCCTTGAGTTTGTATTACAGAACTTCGCCTTCCTCTCTTGTCCAGGTAGTAGCTTTGTGCATATTTTAAAGAAACAGATGAGTTTGATATTATGGCCTGTGTTATCATTCACATAGTTAGTTGTAAATAAATACCAAGTGACAATTATAGAACTATCATGAATGATCATTAATGAATGCTTACACCTGAGAAAATTTAGACATCTTGATCAAGAAAGCACCTTCAGCATTATCCTCTTTCTCATATAGTACTAAATGATATCAACAAGTTGACTTCAACCAGTTCTTTGCCATCCAAGCTGACATCAGGAGGTGACAACCTCTTATTGTGTGCTAAAAGTGTCATTACTAATTAGCTGTCTGATAACCTACCTGAATACCCAAAAATATGAAATTCATAATTGATTTTAAAATTGGATTGGATGTTTTGATTGGGTTGGTTCTACAGTCAGACACATGCTTCTAGTGCACTTGCAGTAGAGAGGTCACTTGAAGTGACTCTATGAGCATTTGTATTGCTGCAAGATCACTTGCAGCAAAGGAAAATTTCCTTTACAGTGCTGCAGATGTTTTAGAAGTTAGTACAAGTGAATTGGCAACATGCTACAGGTCACTAGTGTTGTACCCATACAAAGTTTTCATATTGTGTCAAGTTTCAAGCTAAAGTTATTGTCTTACACAGTCTAAAGTGAAATATGTTTAAGGTCTTGTCTATTCTCTTTTTCTCGTCATACTTTTTCCTTTTCTAATCTTTGTAGGGTCGTAGAATTCAATTCAAATCATTTATTGAGGTGAAGAAGGATTGGTTGAGGCCAAAGAACATGGATAGGGTTTCACCTTTGAGATACAAGCTTTTAAATCTGAAAATTGACTAAGATTGGAGATCAAACGCATATCTCACTAAAGGGGATGGGATTCGACAGTCAAAGATTTTGTACACACTATCAAGTGCAAATTTGGTGTGTAGGTGCACACTACATAAAAGGAAGAATTCAAAGTTCAACTTAAAATATGAAGTTCCCGACATAGGTGTATGCTTAGGCAATAAGACACACCTCAAAGAAGGAAAACCAAGTATTCAATAACTTCCATTCATAGGTGTGTGCTTGGGGTCTAAGCATACGCTTGATGAAAGGACAACATTTAGTTTATCAAAATCAAAGCAAAGTGTATTTATAGGGGAACGCTTCGGGTAGAAGTGCACTAATGGAAATTATGTTATGAAGACAAATATATGCATGTGGCCTAAGGAAAATTTACCTTATGAGGCAAGCGTGTGCCTATGTGAAGAGAGTATTTTTCGTTAAATTTTGTCATCAATTTCTAGGCACACATTTGATTTGGGAGACACCTCATAAAGGAGGCAACTTCATCTTCAAAATTCAATGCTCAATGAATAGGTGTGTGGTTGGGGGCAAGTGCACACCGCAACGAAGAAATTTTTTAGTTCACACCCAAGTTTGAAAACCCCATCTTTGGTGCAGGCTTGGGGGCATGTACCTCAATAAAGGAAAAACCAAATATTCAAAAAATCATGGTGTAAAGGTGATCATCTCACTAAAGGGATTTTTCAAATTAAAAAAAATATGTTATTAGGTGTGCACTTCTACTTTACACATGCACCAACACTATAAAATGGAATTTCAAGGGCTTAGCCATGATTTGAGGAAAAATTGAAGAATCGTCTCAATCATCTAGAGACACCTATCTAAAAGTCTATTTTTAGCCTACTCTAAAAATAAACTGTGTTATTTTTAGCCGTAAGCATTTCAAAGAGGAGCATATTTTGAGATTTATTATTTTTATCCACCACTATTTATAGCTTGTACTACTTTTAGCACAAGGAGCCCATGCTATTTTTAGCCTTCCATTATTTTTAATATTTTCTATTTATAGCCTTGAGTCAGCTATATTATATCATCTATTTTTAGATCTCTTGCTATGTGAGAGATGTGAACATTAATTCATATTTTATAAAATGTTCATTTTTTAACTTAATTGGAGGTTGCATGGTTTTCATTTTAGTATTAGAGGACAAGATTTTGCAATAAAATTTGCAATTTTTTGTTCTTAAGAGTAGAAGTAGCATTTAGCTTTTTATTTATTGTTAGGCAATAGCTTTGTAAACAATGTAATTAAGTGCTATTTTTCTCTTATATTTTTTAATGATAATTGTCAAGCTTGCACATTGCTAAAATTGTTCTTCGAATATTTGTGATTGTTAATCCAAAATGCAATTTTTAGTTGCTCAATAGAATCTATTATGCTTGTCTTGATTTTAAGTGCCTATTAAAATGTTTTGTTGTGTGTTGAGGTATATTAAATATATTTTACCAAATTTTCAAGCTTTGTATTATAGGTCTTTTTGAAGTTGGAAATCATGGCTTTGTATTGAGTCCATTTACTTTACTACCAATGCCATCGTGTTTTTATGTATTAGTCTTCATTTTGTATGTGTACTTGTATTGTTCAATCTTTGCATTTATCTTAACAATGCAAGCATGTAGTCATAGGGATTTCTCTTAGTCAAAAAGGCCAAAAATATTTTATCTAGTGCTGATGTGTTGAGTTGCCTTGTGCCTTGTTGATGGGTGTTTTTGCACCTTCTCAACACAGGCAGCACACAAGTATGCTACCTCTTGTTGTGACCTTTTCACACATCACTCCATTCAAATGGGGACCCTCTAATTTTTGCTCCATTCTGGTTTTTTGGCTTTGGTTTTGGGTTGTTTTGCGTCTCTCTCTCTCTCTCTGATCTTTCTGTCCTTCTGGGGATGTCCCATCATTTGACCTGGTTGGAATTTTGGCTAAGTCTGTGAAATTAGGGTTTTCATTCTTCAGGCTTGCTTGAGGTCAAATCAAGCTGGCAAACGAAATTTGAGCTTGGTACTACAATCACGATGCTTAAGGCAGGATCCCATCAAATTTTCATTGAGTTCTGACAACTTACTATTTTTAGTAAGTACTCAATTTGGGGTTTTTTCCCTCGGGATTTTGGAATTCTGATTGCTTCAACACATTCAGAGCACTTCAAAGTACTTGCATGCAAAATTTGAGCAAATTTGGACAACTTGCTATTTTTAGCAGTTCTGGCTTCAAAGGCAGTTTTCAAGGTTTGCATGTATGATTTCTCGGTGCATGTCAGGATATTCTTTATGGGTTTTCTGAGGGCTTTGCGATGATGTGACATGCAAGTCAAAATGATGACTTCCTATTTTTAGCAGGTGCTCGCATGCAGACCAGTTTTCTGGGTTTTTCTGAGATCTCTCAAGCAGTATGACATGCAAATCCATCCGACAGCAAGTCAATCACCTTTTTAGACACTTACTATTTTTAGCAAGTTCACTCCAGAACGGGGCTGACACTTTGGTTTCACAAACGGAACAACTTGCAACAGAAATGAGGTCAAATGAAGGTCATTTGAGCCACATGCAAGTCAGATTAGGGTTTCCAGCTTCGGGACTCAAAATGGCAAGTCAAACGGAGCTGCCAAGGTCAAGAAATCAAAAGCTTACTAAAAATAGAAAGCTAGGGCGAACCGGTTACAAAATTGACTAAGTGTTTAGACATGATCAAGTCATCAAAAATGGAAGCATCACCTGTCATATGCGCCCCTGGCATCATGGAAGCCTGGAAAATTTCTAAGGCACTAAAATTTCCTCCTACACCCTCCAAATGCACCTAACTTGCAAGATTGGAGGAGGCAAGAAAATGCCTAAGGCATGAAATTGGAGGTCACACCCCTAAAATGCACCCAAGCAAGGCAATGTGAAGGCGTGGAAATTCTAAGTCATGAAGATGTAAGTACATAGGGTGAAATGTGCCCAAGTCATGGAGGAGGCAAGAAAAAGTTTCTAAGGCATGAGAAATTCCTCCTCACCCCCCTAAGTGCGCCCTCAAGAATGAAGGTGTTTAAAAATATTCTAAGTGTTGGAAAGTTCCTCCTCCACCCTCTAAATGCGCCCATCATGAGAAAAACGTTTGAGAAGGGTTTCCAAGTCAGAAAATGGAAGTAGCACCCTTCAAATGCGCCCTAGCAGAGGAGATGACTTGAAAAACTTTCAAGTGTTGAAGATGAAAGTGCAAGGTGGTAAATGCGCCCAGTTATGATGAGAAGCTAGAAAACTTTCTAAGTGTTTCAAAACAGAAGTGGACACCTCCAAATGCGCCCTTGAAGAAGTTGGATGAAGTTTTCTTAAGTCATGAACTCCATCCCTTGAAATGTGCCCTAGGAAGGATAAAGTGGCCTGGAAATAGTCTAAGGGTTGAAAATGGATGCTTGACAGGTGAAATGCACCCATGGTGGAAAAATGAGGTTTGAAAATGTTCTAAGTCACAAAAGTAAAATCACAAAGGGTCATACGTGCCCAAGGTATGAAGATGCATGGCTTGAAGGAATTCTAAGTGGTAAAAATAAAACTAGACACACCCATATGCGCCTAAGGTAAGACAAGGTGGCTGAATTTTCTAAGGCATAGAAAAGGAAGGCAGAAGGGGTCAAGGGCGCCTAAGCTGAAGATGAGGTGAATTTTGTCTAAGGCATACAAAATTTGAGGATGAAATGAAGCCCATGCATCAAGCGTTCAATGCACCCTCAAGGTGGAGAAATTTCTAAGGCACTAACGCCAAACACAAGGGGGTGGATGCGCCCTTGAAGAAAGCAAAGTTTGCTAGAAAAAAAAATGATGAATTTTATCACATTCAGAGATCAATCAATCAAAACATGGAAATTGGATAAGTAAAGAGATTTTATATTATAAAGCGTTTTGATGCTCTTCTCTTTATTTGTTTTACAGGATGAACGCCAGACGAAAGAATGATGACTTAGGGTGATGGAAGAAGTACTACGGGATAACATTACAACTTTCGAAGAGAAAAAAGCTACATGTTCGAAACTCCTCCATGATGTCTCATTTGCAGGAAGAAGATGTTGGAAGAAACGGCTAAGTGTTGGGATTTCTCCACAAACACCTAATATGCACCCAACTCAGGAGGGCACGTGACAAGGTAAAGATGAAGAAGTTAGGTGAAAAAAGTTCCCAAGGCAAATGGGAAATGGAAGGGAAAATTTGTCTAAGGCATTAAGAACGTGATGCAAAAGAGACTAAATGCGCCCAAGGCAGTGGGCTGGAGAAATATGAAAGTTACAAGGAAGAAATGCCTCTAGGAATTAAAACAACAGGAGGGCTGAACGCGAACAACTGAGCAGTCGTACTCCGGATCCTATCAATTTTTATTATCTGTGGAGACAATATTAGAGACTCTTTTACCCTCCTCCTAGCGCAATAGAATTGGCAGGCAGAACAGAGAAATTCTTCTAAACGAGAATCTTCTGATGATAGTGGGCATTAATTGCTCATGGTGGTTTTTGCAGAGTAGTGGAGAATCTTCTGTGCTCATTTATTACCCCACTCCTTTTTGTGGCGGTTTTTAGGGTGGAATTCAGACTAGGGCTTACATGGCTCAATCTGAGCCCTTCATTGTATTTGAATCTGAGCCGTCCACTGGACTGGGCTAGATATAAAAGGGGCATCCCCCCTCATTTGTAAAAAATAGAATTAGATCAGAATTAGAATTAAGTCAGAGAATAGAGAGAGCATATAGAGAATAGCTTAGAAGTTAGCATAGCTTAGATTGAGGAGGAAAGAAAGTTTTCCCTTTGAAGGCTTTGTAAGAAGTTGTTGTGAACACTCTCATAATATAAAGAGTTCTCATTGATTGGTGATTCAATCTTTTGTTGTGAGCAGCTAGCAAGGCTTTCTCGTCTTTCCAATTCACTTAGCATCTCAACGTAGATTAAAGTAAAATAGATTTCATTTCATGCAAGTAGTTGATAGTTGTGGAATGCGTTGTTTAACTTGAGCAAGCTTTATTTATCCATACCACTAGTGGGCTCACTGACTGTGGGTTCGCCTTGCGTGGTCAACTGGAACACTTTTGCACTTAACTTCAATTGCGGTTCATGTGTTGGTATGCATTGTTGTGATGGTATTTGCATGTTGGGTCGTAGTTTGAACATCTTTTAGTATCCCTTGAAGATTGCACCGGCTCTGTAGAGGCTGTCCGAAGAGAGGCAAAGCAGAACTTGGTTCGAAGCATGCAGAAATTGATCTTCATATCCCACATTTAGTAGTAGATAGTAGAATCCCTATCCCTATCCTTTTACTTTCAGTATTCTCTCGGTTAGTTTAGGAACCTGAGTATTATCGACAAATCATTCATGTCTTGCAACTTCTTCTCTTTCGATCGAACAATTGTGTAAGTCCCCTTGAAATAACCAGCAAATCACATTAAGCCAACTGAGACTACCGTTGCATAAGGAACCTTGGAGTTGAATGCATGATCCTTTTGGAAATCTTAGCATTCAGAATACTTTGTTCAAGAGAGGATAGAGTATCAGTTGGGAAATTTTATTCTATGTTGGTGCGGTCATAAAACACCTGTCAACACCTCTCTTGAAAGGTAATTTCAGCAACCAAGTTGGAGAAATCACCCCAAGGTCTCTCGGGTGTTAGGTCATGACTTGCAAAAACAACTCTGTTGATTGATGTGATTTGCTGGTAATCACAAAGGGCATTTATGGTTCACTAAGTTTGGAAGGAATTGGATCTTCAAATGGAGTTTTGTGGAATTCTAGAAATGAGGTGTGGTTGCTGCAGATTCAAAACAGCAGTCTAAAACTCCATGTTTAACATCAGATTTGGCTTTACAATGATTGTGGAACCTTGCTTTAACTTCTATTTTAAAGAAAAGTCAAAAGTGAAAAGGGATAGAAGAGTTCCTAGACCTGCAACTAATGATGAATAGTGACAATGGAGGATACTACATTGGACAACCTTCCCAAACTAAGTTCCACTTAACCAAAACATCTAACACTCTCATGAAACTAGTGCTATCTTCTAAGATCTACAGATTTTCAGCTATCCATTCACCATGAAGCATGAACAATAGATGAATTTTAAGTGCAACAATAAGTTAATGTTCAGACTAGTTTTACATTGCTGTTCATCATCAATAAATAGAAAAAAGCATGAACAAGAAAGGCATCAACACCATAACATTCTTCACTATCAATGTGCAGCATGAAATAAAATACTAAAAGTAACTTGAATCACCTAGAACAACAAAGTAAATCTATCTAGATCTATCAATTTTGAGAAGATGAATCATTCAACATGTGAGAAACACAAGAATCCACCAAAACAATGAAATTCTATTGAAATTTTTGCAGCATGTCCTTATGCAACAACTCAATTCTCTTTTTGAAAATGAGAGGAGACCTCTATTTATAGTTTTCAAAAAGCAAAATGAGTGGTCAGGATTTACTTTCATTGTGTGGCCAAGATTCATTTTACATTAGGGTTTCACCTACCCCCAATATTTCACAATTTAAAAATATATCCTTGTCTTTTTCACTATTTTGTCTTGTGGTGGCTCTGACACTATAGCAATTTTGTCTTCTAGTGACTGCCTTCTTTTCCAGCTACACTATCAGGAATTCATCATCTATCACTGGTTTTCCTGCATCTTTCTGAAGGGTGGCATATTCTACAAATTTTCCAATCAAAACTAGAGCTTATCCCATTCCATGATGTCGGATTGAAGGCTCTGAAAGGACAACTTCTTAAATATTCCAGTGATCTTCTCCCAATGCTTGCTGCATTTCAACGTGGCCTTGATTACCTGCTCGGACTGTGTGAATTCTCTTGCAGCCAAGTCCATGAAATCTGATGTAAGTGCATTTGTTGCCCCTTGCTCCATCTTCTTGTGGAAGTACGGCTTGATTTTCTCTTGATCCAACTCCAGTGTGGGTATGTCGTAGTTTGTTATCATCTTAAGATAGTCTTCACTATCTATTCTATGCTCTACAACCCATTCGAGGTCTAGCTCCACCCTGTGTAGCACCCTTTCTAGGACATCCTTTCTATGATCTAGGCCCATTTTCCAGGTTTCCACCAGCCAGTGATCATCTTTGGCGAGCCCCAAGTCCTTTTCTCATGTCTTCTCTGGCATCTTTAGAATTGCCTCGAGCTTAGGATAAGTAATTTTGGAGAGCTCGGTGAACCTATGACATGTTTTCTATGTAGCCTCCACTTGCTTTTGTAAATCTCAGAACTTATTAAACATTCGAGAAGCATGACGGATGCCCATGTTGCCATTGTATATTACCCGTTGGAACCAATCTGCTGCGGCCTTGGTTCAATTCTTCATTTTCTCCATTCAGGTGAGCTCTTCTTGGGAGAGAAGAGAGGGCGCAGATGATGTGGCGAGAGCCTCTTCTTCCAATGACATCCATTGCTGAATGTAGGCGGTGAGATCCGCCACTTATGCCTTTACCTCCTCTTTGGAAGACTGGTCCTTGTTCATTTGTTGTACGATTGTCGCCACCAACCTTTGGAGCTCATCAATCTTTTGTTCTCTGATGGCTGGGCCCAAGCTGATAATGGAGATGTTGTAACTAACACCACCCTCTTTGTCCATTACTGGGGTGGCAATTTGCACCATTCTTGATCTGGAGGCATCAATGGTGATATGGGAGCAGACTCTTAGCTTCTTCTCCTTCTTTGTCTTTGTCTGTGCTCTGGCTAGTATTGCCTTGAGTCTGGCCTTTGGATCAACGACCACAAGGGCCTTCTTTTGTAGTAGCCTCTCAAGCCAATCGGGCACCTGGGCTTCTCCTTTAGGTGATTCATGATCACCTTCCTCTTCTTGTTGAGGCTGCTTCTCTTCATGGCCCAAGGCTTCTTGATTTGTCTTTTCTTCTTCATTGGAGTCCTCAATTTGTATAGCCCTTTCCTTTTACATCTCAGTGGAAGCCATGTTTTCTTCAGTAACACCTTCCTCTTGAGGTATTCTTTCTTCTTCGTGCTTGAGCTCGTGATGTTTAGGCTCAGGGCTCTTCTTCAATGCATACTCTAATTCTTCTTCTTTTTCTGCTTCTTTCTCTCTCTCTTCCCTTTCTGAAGGCACTTCTTTTTCTTGGATGGGGCCCTTATCTTGGCCAATCAATGGAGGCTCTTCAAGTTTCTCCATGTTTATTCCAACATCTTCCTTTTCTTCGGAGGGATGCCTCTCGGGTTCAACCTCTTCTCCTATATCCTTGAGTTGTTGGGACAACTCCTCTTCCAGTTCTTGATCCGATGTTTCTACTATGTATTTCGCACTGAGAGCATCAACATCCTCCGAAGATTGTGACCCTTCTTCATCGATCACCACTTTATCCAAATTTATAGTGAGCCCGCCCACAGAGTGTTCAAAGTAAGGGTCTTCGGGTTCCTTAATTATTCCTTTGCCTGCATCCCTTTTTCGTTTCTCCATCTCTTCAAATATCTGCATGGTTGCCTCCATCTTTGGTGGCTCTGTAGGTGGCAGAGGAATGGGCAAACCAGCGGTAATCTAGGCCATCAGAGCCCGAACAGTAGGATTCATAATTACCCCCAAAATCTCAGAAGGTACAACCTTCATATATTTTGTAAAGGCCTCTGGCAGAGTGAGAAGAGGCATAGTAGTAGTGGCTGTAGGCATCGGGGCAGAGAGAATGGAAAGTGGAGGAGGCAGTCAAGTGGACGACGATGGGGATATAGTGGCCGAGGAGTCTAGTACCACCATCAGAGCCGTTGGTGGGGTGGAAGAGAGGTGGACCGAGATGCCCATGACGGGCGGAGATGAAACAAGCAGTGCTTGAGAGACGGGAGGTGGAGTGGAAATGGCGCGGGAGTAGAGGGGGCTGGTGGCGATTGTGGCCACTCAAGTTTTTCTCCCTCACGCTGGGGATCCTCCTCAATTGTGGGAATCTCAGTCATGAATCCCCCCATTTTCTTTTCTTTCTTGCAAGGTTCACCCTCCGTGGCCTTTCGTGTGTATACCTTATTCTTGGAATGGTGCTCGGGCACATCCTTCCTTTTCCTTGATCTTGTTGTCGGAGGGGACTTGGGTGCTTCTTCAGTGGAGGTAGCAGCAACTCTACTATCAGTTTCACTCTCAAGCTCATCTTCGAGCTCACCATATGTTAGTGTTGCACCCTGCACCTTAAGCTGCGCAATTTGGGCATCTACCCACCGTCTGGTTTTGTCTGCATCTGGCTATGTTATTGTGTTGAGGTCGTTGGCCTCCTCTTCATTCCAATCTATTAGTGGCAATGCCAGCTTGGCCACGACATCAAACCTTTCATGAATAATTGTATCATCCTCCTCAACAACTTGATCATGCATAGGGAACAAATTTATTGACTTCACAAACTGGGCTGTCATTCGCATGTAGCGTCTCATTTGCACCTCTTTATCATCTTGACAGTTGGCCCATAAGTCTTCAATATGCGGTCGATGGGCATATTGCTTTCCCACCCATTTCCTTAATTTCCCATACGGGTCAATTCTTGGCCGTGCTATGTGGAGGTCCAAATTGTACTCTATTATATCCTTCTCTGAATACTGAGCGCATTGGGTAGCAGGACAGGAATACATTCCCTGTCCGAAGGTTAGGGGATATGGTATCCTTGCTTTTTTTTTATCGCTCAATAAGGTGTGGGCGTTCTGCAATTGTCTGGAGACCTCCAATAGGATCAATCATTGGGGTATCGTGGCAGCTTGTAAGGCCTCTCTAAGAAACCTTCTGCTCTAATATATGTAAACTTTGGGAACTGTATGAACAAATACCCAAACCTTTGAATGAATTCCCTAACACTGTTCGAGATTCTTCTCTCAAAGTCTCCCCCTAGAAGTTTGATAATATGCCCAATGAAGGCATCATTTACCCTCCGATAATCTTTCTTGAAATTCCTGTATTGTAGCTGGGGGTATCTGTCATATACCTAAAGTTGTCTCATTGGATCCTGGCTCTGTGCAACAGAGAGGCCCTTGTATGGGAATGGCTTTGCTAGCAAATATACCAAGTAGGTCATATAAAACTGGGATGTTTTCTTTATTGCCATCAGCTGGCTATGAATGTTATCACTGATAATCTTTGCCCAGTGGAACTGTCTTTCCATGGATGATCTCTTCGATGAAGTAGAACATCCACTCTTGAAAGAAGGCAGCAGCAGGGAGGCTCATTACTCTGCTGAGCAGAGTAACCAAGTCGTGAAACTACTCGTGGAAGTCACTTCTGTATAGCTCTTGTGGTACTTTAGCAACACTACCCCTCTTATCCTTCAACCAATGTTGGTTGATCAACTTCTTGGATCCCAAGGGGTCTACCTTCCACATATTCTTAGCATATCCCTTTTCTGTTTCTTCCATCTTGTCAAATGTAGGGATATGGAAGGTCTATTCTATAGACATAGCAGATAAATTTGCTAATACTTTTTTCATTGTGATCGATGATTTTCTTGCTGCTATGGTAACATTCCCTGCACGCCATTACTAACTTTGGAGCAACGAGTGCAAGAGGGAAGCCGACTGACTTGGCGAGGACACTCTTTTAGATTTCAATGCATTCTCAGTCCTTGTGTTCACCGTTACCCTTTGTCTGAATTCGTCGATATCCACATGTCCGAGGTTTGTGTCCGATATGGTGCCCCGATCGGAAGCGAGTTTGGAGGTGCACTCCACACCATGGAATTGATATCTCATCTGATCCTTTTCTTTCTTGCCCCTCGATGCTTTTGCAGGCTTCTTTCCTTTCTCTTTCTCTTTCTCTGCAGACGTCCCCGATGGTCCCGCTGCAGATTCCATAAATCCTCCAAACAAAAATGCAGTAAGCATATTCACATAAAGGATCAGGGAATTGGTAGTTAAATCCTGCAAAAACGAGGGTTAGATCAACAATTCATCTTTAAAAGATCATAGAATCGATTATCATTCATAATCATTCATCATTTGAGGCTTGTTTGGGTCAATTACAAGAATGCAGGCCCAAGGGCGGGTTTCCTGGGCTGGTAGCCGTTAGGAGCAACCAGGAGCAAAACGATACCGGGAGCACGGCGACCCGCAGATAGTCGCCCGCACTCGAAAGTCCGCATCAGAGACTTGGCAGTTAAACTCTTCAGGGAGGCATTTGGCACGTTGGGAAATCAGTCTCAAAGTCTCTTGAATCATTTGGTTGGTGATTTTGTTTATGCGGGTCCAAGGGGTGCGAAACTCGGAGGCATCACAGACGTTTGCAGCTCTGCCATTGAGTAACGACAATCGAGGGGCGGAAACCCGCTTGCAGCATTTTGTCATGCGGGACTAGTAGGTGAGCCGAACAGCATGGAATCGGGGCGTTGAAGTGCTATCAGGTTGGAGGATGCAGGGCAAACTGGCGAGAAGTCGTTAGGAGATGGCCGTTCTGGAACAGCGAAGATGGGACAACGGCCTGCACACGGCGGTCCGCGCGGGAAAATCCACAAGGCACATTTACTTTAATCATTCCGCTTTAGATTGTCACAGATGGCAGAGGAGAGCGCGGACCCCGCAACGTGGGCAAAAGAGAAGACACGACTGTTAGCGAACGACATCCAGGCAACGACGGTCCGCGAGGAATTGCTCGTAAAGCACTTTACTTAGTCGTTTCTTCGTTTGGTGAACCTAGTCGGCGAGGAAGACCGCGGAGTCCGCTATGTGGGAGAAAGCGAGGACGCCGCCGCTAAATGATGGTCGTTAAAACGGTGGTGAAGAGTGGATAGCAGCCCGCTAGAAATGGTTTGCAGAAGGAGACTTATGTTTAGGCTCCTGACGGAATTGGGCTCAACGGAACCCGCAATGTGGGATGCCGGAGAAGGTTAGCCATTTAGAAATGACTGTGAGACAGGGGTCGCCCGCATGCGGTGGCTCGCAAAGGCGGACCCGCCAAGGCACGTGGCTATGAATTTTTTGCTCTAAGTATTTTTGCCGTTTGGATTTTCAAGGGTGGCGATGAGGTAGCGTCCGCCTGCGGAAGTTCGCGAGGTCTCAAGGTTTGGTTTTTCGTGTTCAAAGTTTACTGTTTCGAGTGGCGGTGATGAAGGGCTTGTGGGCTGCAAGGGATTGACTGCTCTATGAAGAACAACGATGGTGGGACCAAGTTCCGCAAGGTTGAAAATGGCAGAGTTTGAACGTTTTCGAAGGATTTTTCAAATGGGTTTGTGCGGAACACTATGGTTAGTCAGCCGCCCAAAAGATTTTTAAAGTTTGCCTAAGATTTTTTTAACGATTTTAGAGAACTTAATTCAAAAGACGCTTAGGCTGGCGGTGGCGGACGTATCTAAAGATCCCAAAGAAATCGATGAAGGCCAAGTTTGAGATCTTCTAGGAGGTCGTGCGGGCATGGAGGAGGCAATGATTGCTTTGGGCTTTGACAAATTATGAATTGACAGGGTGAAAATGACAGCTCGACCCACCTATTTATAGTAAAAACTTCATTTATTACCTGCATTTAATGCACGTACGATGGTCGACTAGCTTGGTGCATATTTCAAAAGAGCGGCGATGGGAAAGTCGGGGCCTACAAGGCAGATGGAACCCCAACCACTACCGTTTGACGGTCGGCGAAAGGGGCCGGCCACAGAGGATGCGGGACCCTCCATGCGGGTGGACATCCTGCATCGTCCGCCGGTGAAAGGGTGAGGATAGGGCAGTGACGCACAAGGGGAAGCTTACAGCTCTGGACCTGCAGGGGCTGAAGGATGCCAATTTTGAAAACTAAGCAAAACTTTCCAAGGGAACCTTGCGAAGGCCAAGGACTTAGAAATTTTCTGGGGTGGTGAACTTTGGTCAACTAAGGATGATGACCTTTAGGGTCCTTGACCATTTTAAGCTCCAAATCTAGGGGCACACAGAACGAGGCGATAGCAAAAAGGCAACCCAACCCCGTTCCGAACGGGGCGTGTGTGCTATAGGCACAACAAATGGCGACTCTATTGGGAGAACACTCTTGAGCGTTCTAAGGATAAAGATACATTCAGAACCCAGAATCTCTAGTTTCGCAGACCAGAAGCCGGTTTTCATAGATGGAATAGGAACTCGAAGGACGGGATCCTTAGTTGAATCAAGTTATAAGAATATCTCAAAAGTGTGTGCATATTAAATTCATTCCCTTTCCTCAGTGATTGTACGAACAATCGCTTATCAGTCAAGGCAAGTTACATAAGTTGTCTAACCCCAAAAGTAACCTAGACATTTCTCCACTGCTAGCCAGGCATCTATAACCCCGATGAAGTTATCGCTATGATTCCATGAACATTGCTCTATTGCTAGCCGAGCGTCCATAGCCCTTATAGAGTTGCTCGCACACCCACACAGTTACATCTTTTAACCTTTCTTTCTTTTCTTTTCTTGAATATTTTGTTTTTGGGTACTTTTCTCTTTTAGCTCAACTGTGTAAGCATTGAAGCTCACAGTGTTCACTAGAGCAGACTTAAGATTTTTCACTTGCCCAACCCTCCTAACAGCTATTGTACAACTTTGGGGAAACAATTTAAAGTTTTTTTTCGTGCGTGATTTGAGATAAGTGTAAAATGATTCAAACAAGGGTTCTATCCTAGGTCAAGTTAGAGTTCAAATAGGGAAACCAACTCCACGGAAGAGGGCAAAAATCAATACTTATGAATGAAGATTTATCCAAAGAACAAACAAGAGTGGACAACAAAGTGAACTGCTTGTCAAGCTAAGCACGACCACCGCATCAGGAACGAAGGAACACCCTCAGCAAAAAAAAGCAGCTGAGGAAACGAGAAACAACGAAAGCAAAAACCAAAGCGAAAGAACCTATGCTAACCTATATACAACTATATACAAAGACGGGTTTTGAAAGCTTAGGCAAGAAAATAATGCTTGAGATGTTGCCCCTTGACAGGCAACGGGACATCCTCTCCGGTGAGTGTCTTGAGGTGAAAGGAATTATCTCCTAAGATTTCCGAGATCTGAAAGGGGCCAAGCTAGAGCTTGTCAAATTTGTCATGTCCCCCTTTCTTTTCATGGGCCTTATCCCAACAAAGGACCAAATCAACAATTCTAAAGGCCTTTACTTTGGCTCGGTCATCGAACCATCTTTTGACTACGCCCTGGTGTTTGGCGAAATTTTTAAGTGCTCTATCACAGACTTCTTCTAAATGCAACAACTCAGCCAAGCGGGCCTCTCGACGGTCTCCCTCCTCATGATGTGGTGAGAAACTGGAGGGTGGGGATCTTGAGGTGAACAAGAAAGATAGGCTCTAAGTCGTAAACTCGATGTAACGGGGAATCACTCAGAGAGGTCTTACGACGTGTACGTCTGCCCAAAGGGAAAAACGCAGCTGGATGTGCCGGTCTTTGGGGTTCCTGTCAAGAAGTTTCTTGATCACAGTTATCAGAGTTTTATTGGTTGACTCAGTTAGGCCATTGCCTTGAGGGTAGTAGTTGGATGAGAATTTGAGTGCAATCTTGTAATCGAAGGCCCAACTAGAAAACTTCAGTGAGAAGGCGGGGCCATTATCACATGCAAAGGCGAATGGGCAACCGAAGTGATTCAAGATAAAACTTTCTAAGAAATTAGTTAGAACTTCAGTAGTGCATTGTCTACACGTTATTGCTTCTGTCCACCTAGTACAATAATCGAAAGCGGTTAGAATGTACTTGTGGCCTGCAGAGGATGGAAAACATACTAGACTGACGAAGTTGAGGCCCCATTGGGCGAACAGTCTTACCTCCAGGACTGGTTGGAGCGGGACAACAAAATTTCTTTCTTTGGTAGCACTAGTCTGGCAAACGTGGCAGGTTTTGACATGGTTATGCGCATCTTTAAACACTGTCGGCCAGTAGTACCCGGCCCGTAGAATCTGGTGTGCGGTTGAAGGGCCGGATCCGTGGCCAGTGCCAAATTTATCATAGAATTCCTTGAGGACCTTGACGGCCTCTTCTTTGCCAAGACATCTAAGATAGATTCCCTCATGATTTCTCTTGTACAATATAGATCCTTGTAGCATATAGCTGCTACTCTTTAGCCTCAGAGCAAGCTTTTGTACTCCTTGCAGTCGGGACGGGCACTTGTTATTCATAAAATAGTAGACAATATCATCGTACCACTCTCTAGGAGAAACGTCCTCTAGTTGATACTGCTGCACGGTGAGCTCGGGTCCTGCTTCAGCTATTGTTTCAGCTATTGTTCGAGTGAGGGCCTACCCTCAGACTAACTTCATGGGTTGAATTTCCATGTCATACTCCTGTGATAGAGTGACCCACTTTGCTCTTCATTTCCCCAACTCGTTCTGCATTAACAAAGTTTTAACAACTAGATCAGGGACGATGGCAAATACCTTGTTCCACAAAATGTAGTGTCGGAATTTTTTAACTCCTTTGACTAAGGCGTACGCTTGCTTCTCAACATTATGATACCTTAACTCTGGATCTTTCAATGGGACACTCATGAAGGCAATTGGATACTCATTTCCTTCTTCATCTTTTTGAGTCAATATGCTAGCGCAAGAGTGATCTGAGGTGAATGAATAAATAAAAAATGGTTTTAGGTAGTCGGGGCTGACCAACACTGGTGCATCAACAATCGCCCTTCTGGTTTCTTCAAAAGGCTGCTTGGTTTCTAGTGTCCATTTGACTTTGGCATCTTGCTTCAGCATAGCATTTAGTGGCTTGATCATTTCAGCAAAACCCGTGATGAATTTTCTAGCGAAATTTATCTTTCCAAAGAAAGAATTCAATTCCTTCTTGCTGCCTGGAAGCTGAATTTTTTGTATGGCCTGGATGCGCTCGGGGTTTATTGACATTCCCTTTTCTGAGAGCACATTTCCCAACAACTTTCCTTTTGTAACTCCGAAGATGCACTTCTTTGGATTCAAAGAAATGCCAAACTCTTTGCACTTCTGGAAGACCTTCCGGAGATCAGAGACATGATCTACTCTTTTCTTTGAAAACACAATAAGATCATCCATATAAATGATTATGCATTTGCCAATCAAGTCCTTGAAGGCAATATCCGTTGCACGTTGGAAGGTGGCACCAGCGTTGATTGATCCAAACAGGATTCTTCTGTATGCAAATGTTCCCCACTTCGTGGTGAATGCTATTTTGCGCCTGTCCTCATATTGCATCATCACTTGGTTATATCCCGAGTACCCATCTAAGGACATCATTTGTGATCCGTTAACTATTTGCAATACCTCATCTAATGAGGGCACTGGGTAATTGTGCTTCTCTGAGGCTCTATTCAGGTTTCTGAAGTCTATGCACAATTTGATTTCTCCATTCTTCTTCTTGACTGGAACCAAATTTGCTACCCAAGTGGAGTGTCTGACTGGGAAGATGATTCTTGCAGATAGAAACTTCTGGACTTCCTTGTAAATGATAGGCTCGAGCAATGCATTGATTGGGCGCTGACACTGCCTAAAGGGTCTCACATCCGGCTTGAGGGGGATGGTATGGGTAATAATCGAGGTATCGTACGTTTTCAAGTCTTCATAACTCCAAGAAATCACATCATGATATGTGCGCAGAGCCTCAACGATCCCTTTCTTTTCTTCTGGTGTGCACACTTTGCCAATGAACACGTTCTTGAATTCTTTAGTCATTCCTAGGTTATGAGCATCACACTGATTATTAATGGAATATTTTTTTGTTTGCTGATCCTAATCTCTTATTTGATGTAAATCAAATATCCGCTCTAATTGAACCATGCCTCGTGGTATTGTGTTTGTTTTAAGATTGATAACACCCTCTATATCTAGGTCAGCCTCTTCGGGCTCTACCTCATCAATGATTTGAGTTGCAAACACATTGGAGCTTGTGATGAAATCCAAGATATGCGTATCGTCATTGAACACTTGGAAGTTGGTGACATTGTCTGGCATTGACGGAGTGGAGGTAAGTTTAACAGTAAACTTTCTTAGGCCAGTTAGGGAGAGGGGCTGCAAGGTACTAGCTGCCTGGGCTAGGGCATCAACAGTATGATTCTTGGAACAAGGGATCAACTGAATGTTGAATGCATCTATGCCCTCGATGAGATCCCAAACCCTATGCTTGTAATTTGCTAGTCTTCTATCATGGCAAGAATACAGTTTCCTCACTTGCTTCACAACTAGCTCGGAATCACCAAATACTTGGAGCATTTTAACTTTCTTTCTCAGTGCCAGCAAGAGGCCATGAACTAATGCCTCATACTCTGCTACGTTGTTTGTGCAATAAAATTGAAGTTTCTGAGCAACAAAGTATGCCTTACCTGCAAGGCTGATTAATTTGAAGCCGGCTCCGGCTCCTTGCTTGGACTTGGACCCATCAAAGCGCAGCATCCAAAACTTGGATGAATCCTTGATCTTGGGGCTCACGAAGCTCGCTTCCCCGCTTGGTGATCTAGTCACAACATGGCTTTGATTTAGCTGTATTGTTTGAAGTTCCCCTTTTGAGGTGACTTGTCCTTTGATATGCTCAATTGCTATTTGGCACAGGCAACATTCGAATTCTAAGTGGGCAGCATTGTGTACCTTGCACCAACTGGGTAATTGTAGCTCCTGAAAATCCATCCTGGCTCCTAGGCTGCTCTGATCTTGCACACATTTATCCATAAAATCCTAGAAGCCATCCAAAAATCCAAGATTACCATCATCATAGGATTCTTCATCATCCGATTCAATTAATGCCTCTGTACTTTAGGTGCATGGGTCAAGTTGATTGGCGGATTGCATAGCACAAGAAGGACCTCTTCAACCACTTCTTCTTCGTAATATTCTTGCTCATCCGGATATGCCACGGGACAGTAATTCCCCAACTCTGTTTCAACGAACAATACCTCATTGGTGTTGTTGTACTCTGTGATCATGAATTTCATACGAGGCTCCTGGTCAATATGGATCTGGTTTGGCAACCCTTTCCATGGCAACCATAAGTGAGAATAATCTGTGGCAGCATATTTGTTTAGTGCCCGGGTGAAATCCCTTCCTAATATAATGCCATAGGTGTTAGGAATATCAGCAACTTGAATATCGATTGTCTGTTGCACCTTTGGATCAAAAACAATATGCATGGGTATTCTATTGATTTCTCCAACTATGTTGATCTTCGTCTTGTCTAGTTGAGTCACCTTCCGTCCAGAGCAGGTTGGGACTATTCCCAGAGCTTTGCACACCACCAAAGGCATAACATTGGCGGAGGCCTCTGAGTCAAGCAAGCAGTTATGCAGGTTCTTTCCAAATATTCTAATTGTAGTCAAGAAGGGAGGAGTCTCCAGCTTCCCTTGGAATAGCCCCGCAAAAATGTAAGCTTGGGCTACCTGACCCTTGTCTTTATCATTGTTCCTATTTTGAGTTTGTGCTTGATCTTGTTCTTTAGCAGGTTGTTTGTTTGCTTGCTAATTTGAAGGCTGATCCGTTTTCTTTCCAAAGATTTGTCGGATGATAGGCTCATTTTGCGAATCGTCAAAGGAGACCCTCTTAGCAGACCCTTCTTGAGCCAGTTTGGATGGGGCGGTCTCATTGAGCATTCTAAAGAAAGCATTCCTAACTGCTGGGACTATAAGTAACTCGAAGGTTGATAGGCTCAACCTGACCTTCTTAAATTCTTCTTCCACATACTCCCCCATCTGTTTGATCTCAGCTTCAAAAGAGTTACCTTGGGAGGAGTTGGTAGGTTGACCTTGGATTTGGCTCTATGGTCTATTTCTGTTAAGTATTGGGTGGGCACGTGAGGGTAGCCCGGGTTATTGCTAGCATTTGGGTCAGGCGGAGTGCTGAAATTATTAGGCGAGGTAGAGGTTGTAAAAGGGTTGCCTACTTGTCTATTTCTCAAATTATACGGAGTTGCCCTTTGATGGAACATTTGGACCTCATCCTCATGCGGCTCTTCCTCATCTACTGAACCATTATCTACTGAATTGAAGAGCTGGGATAAAGGTCTTTCATTACATACCTCTTTTGCTTCTTCGTCCTTTGGGGTAGCAATCTCCTTCTCAGGTACGTTGCTTTCGCCTTTCGGGAAAAGAGCTTGATTAATCACTAGCACTAAGGAATCATATGGTTCAGATGGAACTAGGTCCCTACAACCCGAACCATCAACAACATTCTAGACCTCCACTTGGAAGATCTCAGTGGCTGTTTAGAACTCTAGACAATCTAACTCGGAATGCCTGCTTTTTTTGTGGCTAAGACACCACCCGGACAAGGTGGCCTCAACCAGGTATACCCCACTTGTTTTCTTGTCACTACTACTCGGCTGGTCAAGGGGTGTGGGAATGCCACCATTGTTTGGTCTCGTGTTCCACGTTCTATTCTGTCTTTGGGAAGGCCTTCTTTCGAACTTTTGCCCCGAATTCTGCCCTCTCTCATAATTTTGTCCTATAAATGTGCCAACATTGCGGTTGTCATGGTTGTCTCAACTGAGATTAGCTTGAATGCTTCTTTGGGAAGCCTACAGTTGGTTATTCTGATTCCTCAAATGTGTCATTTCATTCAACATCTTCGTGACCAATTTCGTTAGCTCATCTATCTGATCCTTTTCTATGTTGCTCGGTTGCGAGGCTGAACTTTGAAGGAAGACCGATTGTACTGCTAGTTGGTTTCGTTGAGCGGCTGGGAATTCGGAACTCTGGAGGTATGCAGAGACTCGGGGCAACTAGGAGTAGACCTGTTGCTACTGCGGTTGCAAGTATTGGGGCACGGTAGGTACCTGGTTCAATGGCTTCCCCGAATGAGGCACTATTGGGAGCTGTGGAACTTGATTCATCAATGGCGTTTGATGTTTCAAGGCATGGGTGAGTCCCTGGATCTATGCTGGATGGGCAGCTGGCCCCAAGGATGGCAATGGACCAGCAATGTGCTGCCCCAAATTGGTGCTTGTTGTGACTGCTTCTGCATAGGTGTCCACCAACCTGCCCGACGGCGGGCACATTCTCTTGACTAGCGCGGAAGTGAGATTATCCAAGGCCGCATAATACACCAAGTGAGTAGAGGGATCTTCAACTACATAAGGTGGTTGCAGCTTCATCTAGGCTCCATGAAATTTATCGTTGAAGGAGCTGATAGGTTCATTAACTTCCCTTTGAACGGAAATGAATTGCTAGTACAACTCGGAGTCCCTGACTGGGATCTTGAATTTTTGCAAGAAAGTGTTCTTTAGCTGATTCCAAGTAGTTATGGTCCCTATGGCAATTGGATGTACCAATAAAAGGCCTCATCCGCCAATGAATAAGGAAAGAGCCTACAAGCCACATCTTCATGTTCAATTTGCATATCTTTCAAAACTGTTTGAAAGATCTTAATATGTTCTTTTGCTGTTCTTTGTGGAACTCGGAGATGGAACTTAGTGCAAAAGCCCTCTGGATTCTTAGGCATGTCATGGTAGTCATTGAAGGACAAAGAAGGTGGGTTATTACCCAACCACACCATGGGAGGCGAAGGTGAAGGTGGCTACGCCAGAGTGACTTGAGGCTGTAAAGGGACGGCAACAGTTGGGACAACGACTTGGCTGTGAGGTGTTGGGAGAGGGGCAACACCTTGGTTGTGAGAGATGAGGGGCTTGAAGGCAGCTTGGAATGGTTGGGAAGAGGAAGGTGCTGCTAGAAACGAAGGAGAAGAGCACGGTGAATGGTTGGAAGGAGAAGGTGAGGATGGAGGTGAAGTTGGCTGATTAGATGTGGCTGAGGCGGATGCTTCCCCTCTCTTAGCTCTCTTAGCCTTGGTAGGGGGTGGTATCTCTTGAAACTCCCCTTTGTTTGGCGTAGATATTAACACTCTTTGGAACCTCTTAGGGGAGAAGCAACCAATTTGATCCAGCTTAACTAAAAGAATTCCCTCCTTCTAGCGCCAGTTTTGTTGATGGGTGTTTTTGCACCTTCTCAACATAGGCATCACACAAGTATGCTACCTCTCTTGAAAGGTAATTTCAACAACTAAGTTGGAGAAATCACCCCAAGGTCTCTCGGGTGTCAGGTCATGACTTGCAAAAACAACTCAGTTGATTGATGTGATTTGCTGGTAATCACAAAGGGCATTTATGGTTCACTAAGTTTGGAAGGAATTGAATCTTCAAATGGAGTTTTGTGGAATTCTGAAAATGAGGTGTGGCTGCTGCAAATTCAAAACAACAATCTAAAACTCCATGTTTAACATTAGATTTGGCTTTACAATGATGTTGGAATCTTGTTTTAACTTGTATTTTAAAGAAAAGTCAAAAGGGAAAAGGGATAGAAGAGTTCCTAGACCCGCAACTAATGATGATTAGTGACAATGAAGGATGCAACAGTGGACATCCTTCCCAAAACTGAGTTCCACTTAACCAAAACATCTAACAGTCTCATGAAACTAGTGCTATCTTCTAAGGTTTGCAAATTTTCAGCTATCCATTCACCGTGAAGCATGAACAATAGATGAATTTTAAGTGCAGCAATAAGTTAATGTTCAAATTAGCTTTACACTATTGTTTATCATCAACAAACAGCAAAAAACATGAACAAGAAAGGCTTTTACACCATAACATTCTTCACTATCAATGTGCAACATGAACTAAACTACCAAAAGTAACTTGAAACACCTAGAACAACAAAGTAAATCTATCTAGATCTATCAATTTTGAGAAGATGAATCATGCAACATGTGAGAAACACAAGAATCCACCAAAACAATGAAATTCTATTGAAATTTCTGTAGCATGTCTTTATACAACAACACAACTCTCTCTTTGAAAATAAGAGGAGACCCCTATTTATAGTTTACAAAAAGTAAAATGAGTGGCCAGGATTTATTTTCATTGTGTGGCCAAGATTCATTTTACATTAGGGTTTCACCTACCCCCAATATTTCACAATTGAAAAATACATCTTTGTCTTTTTCCCTATTTTGTCTTGTAGTGGCTCTGACACTATAGCAGTTTTGTCTTCTAGTGACTGCCTTCTTTTCCAGCTACATTGTTAGGAATTCATCATCTATCACTGGTTTTCTTGCATCTTTCTGAAGAGTGGCATATTCTACAAATTTTCCAATCAGAACCCGAAGCTTATCCCATTCCATGATGTCAGATTGAAGGATCTGAAAGGACAACTTAAATCTTCCAGTGATCTACTCCCAGTGCTCCGTGCATTTGGGTGTGGCCTTGATTACCTGCTTGGATTGTGTGAATGCTCTTGCAACAAAGTCCATGAAATCTGATGTAAGCGCATTTGCTGCCCCTTGCTCCATCTTCTTTTGGAAGTATGGCTTGATTTTCTCTGGATCCAACTCCAGGGCAGGCATGTCGTAGTTTGTCTTCATCTTAAGATAGTCTTCACTATCTGTTTTATTCTCTACAACCCATTCGAGATCTAGCTCCACCTCGTGCAACACCCTTTCAAGGACATCCTTTCTATGATCTAGGCCCATTTTCCAGGTTTCCACTAGCTAGTGATCATCTTTGGCGAGCCGCAAGTCCTTTTCCCATGTCTTCTCTGGCATCTTTAGAATGGCCTCGAGCTTAGGATAAGTAATTCTGTAGAGCTCGGTGAACTTGTGAAATGTTTTTTGTGTAGCCTCCACCTGCTTTTGTAGATCTCGGAATTTATTAAACATTCGAGCAGCGTGACTGTAAATTTTAGGATGAGAGATGAAAGCAATCAGAAAATGCAACACATAAGACAAATAACATAGCAAGATACCCTAGGAAAACCCTCCAACTTGAGGGAGAAAAAACCAACCAATATATCTCTTATATATTGATGAAATTTCAAGAGCAGAAATCTGCTTACAACTCAGGCCTAGCACATTGAGCCGAGTTTGATACAATCAATAATAGCACCTCTCCTAGATGCAAAGATACAAATGAATATGTTTCTCCTTGAATTCGGCCTGCTGCTTCAAGATGAGATGTTGTTGGTCTTATGCGAACTTCTGCCAGGAATACGAATTATATATTTTGAACTTGATTATAAATACAAAATAGATGCCTTGAATATATAGGCAATCATAATGAAGTTACACCCCTTCACAAGAGAGGTCGGCCTTCTACAAACACGTCTTTTGGAGAGGCACGATTCTCTAGGTGAAATCGGCCCTTAAAGTAATATTTTATTCTTTATTTAAATATCTTTATTCAAAGCATGAAGTCGGCCACTTGTGTTCAATTCGAATATATCAATAAGTATATAAAATTAAATAGCATTTAGTGCTACATTTAATTTTATCTCTTCATTGCCTCTTATTCCTCACAAATCTGAATAATATCATTAACAGTGACGGATGCTTGAGTCGCCATTGTATATCACTCGTTGGAACCAATCTGTTGTGGCCTTGGTCGAATTCTTCATTTTCTCCATTCGGGTGAGCTCTTCTTGGGAGAGAAGAGAGGGTGCAGATGATGTGGTGGGAGCCTCTTCTTCCAAGGATGTCCATTGCTGAATGTAGGCGGTGAAATGCTCCAATTGTGCCTTTTGCTCCTCTTTGGAAGATTGGTCCTTGTTCATTTGTTGTAAGATTCTCGCCACTGACCCCTGGAGCTCATCAATCTTTTGTTCTTTGGTGGCTAGGCCCAAGCTGATAGTGGAGATGTTGTAACTAACACCAGCCTCTTTGTCCATTACTGGGGTGGCAATTTGCACCGTTCTTGATCCAGAGGCATCAACGGTGATATGGGAGCAAATTCTTAGCTTCTCCTTCTTTGTCTTTGTCTATGCTCTGGCCAGTATTGCCTCGAATCTGGCCTTTGGATCAACGACCGTAGGGGCCTTCTTTTGTAGTTGCCTCTCAAGCCAATTGGGCACCTGGGCTTCTCCTTTAGGTGATTCATGATCACCTTCCTCTTCTTGTTGAGGTTGCTTCTCTTCATGGCCTGGGGCTTCTTGATTTGTCTTTTCTTCTTCATCGGAGTCCTCAATTTGTATAGCCCTTTCTTTTTTCATCTCAGTGGAGGCCATGTTTTCTTCATTGGCACCTTCCTCTTGAGGTATTCTTTCTTCTTCTTGTTTGAGCTCGTGATGTTCAGGCTCAAGGCTCTTCTTCAATGCATCCTCTAATTCTTTTTTTTTTGCTTCTTTCTTTCTCTCTTCCTTTTCTAAAGGAACTTCTTCTTCTTGGATGGGGTCCTTATCTTGGCCAATCAGTGGAGGCTCTTCAAGTTTCTCCATGTTTATTCTAGCATCTTCCTTTTCTTTAAAGGGATGCCTCTCAGGTTCAACCTCCTCCCCTATATCCTTGAGTTGTTGGGACAACTCCTCTTCCAGTTCCTGATCCGAGGTTTCTACTATGTATTTTTCGCTATGAGCCTCAGCATCCTCTGAAGATTGTGACCCTTCTTCATCGGTCACCGCTTTATCCAAATTTATAGTTAGCCTGACCTCTGGGTGTTCAAAATCAGGGTCTCCGGGTTCCTCAAACATTCCTTTGTCAGCCTCCCTCTGTCATTTCTCCATCTCTTCAAATATTTGCCTGGTTGCCTCAATCTTTGGTGGCTCTATAGGTGGTGGAGGAATGGGCAAACAAACGGCAATCTGGGCCATCAGGGCTTGACAAAAGGATTCATAATTACCTCTGAAATCTTAGAAGGTACACCCTGCATATATTTTGTAAATTCCTCTGGCAGAGTGAGAAGAAGCATAGAAGTAGTGGCTATAGGCATCGGGGTAGAGAGAATGGGAACTGGAAGAGGCAACGAGGAGGACGACGGCGGGGATGTAGTGGCCGAGGAGGAGTCTAGTACCACCACCGGAGCCGTTGATGGGGTGGAAGACAGGTGGACTGAGATGTCCATGGTGGGCAGAGATTAAATGGGTAGTGCCTGAGAGACAGGAGGTGGAGGAGTGGCAATGGTAGTAGCAGCAGCGGGAGTGGAGGGGGCCAATGTAGATCGTGGCCGCTCAAGTTCTTCTCCCTGATGCTGGGGATCCTCCTCAATTGTGGGCATCTTAGTCGTGAATCCCCCCATTTTCTTTGCTTTCTTGTAAGGTTCACCCTCTGTGGCCTTTCGTGTGTATACCTTATGCTTGGGATGGCACTCGAGCACATCCTTCCTTTTCCTTGATCTTGTTGCTGGAGGGGACTTGGGTGCTTCTTCAGTGGAGGTAGCAGCAACTCCACTGTCAGTTTCACTCTCGAGCTCATCTTCGAGCTCACCATATGTTAGTGTTGCACCCTGCACCTTAAGCTTTGCAACCTGGGCATCTACCCACCGCTTGGTTCTGTCTACAACTAGTTGTGTTATTGTGTCGAGGTCGTTGACCTCCTCTTCATTCCAATCTATTAGTGGCAATGACAGATTGGCCATGACATCAAACCTTTCATGAATAATTGTATCATCCTCCTCAACAACTTGATCAGGCACAAGGAACAAATTTATTGACTTCACAAACTAGGCTGTCATTCGCATGTAGCGTTTCCTCCGCACCTCTTTATCATCTTGACAGTTGGCCCAGAAGTCTTCAATATGCGGTCGATGGGCATATTGCTTTCCCACTTGTTACCTTAATTTCCCTTACGGATCAATTCTTGGCCGTGCTGTGTGGAGGTCCAAATTGTAATCCACTATCTCGTTCTCTGAATACTCAGCGCATTGGGCAGCGGGACAAGAATACATTCCCTGTCCGAAGGTTACGGGATATAGGATCCTCGCTCTATGTTTATTGCTCAATAAGGTGTGAGTGTTCTGCAATTGCCTGGAGACCTCCAATTGGATCATTCAGTCATTGGGGTACCGTGGCAGCTTGTAAGGCCTCTCAGAGAAACCTTCTACTCTAATATATGTAAACTTTGGGAACTGTATGACAGATACCCAAACCTTCGAATGAATGCCCTAGCGCTGTGCGAGACTCTTCTCTCAAAGTCTCCCCCCAGAAGTTTGATAATATACCCAATGAAGGCATCATTTACCCTCTGATAATCTCTCTTGAAATTCCTGTATTGTAGCTGGGGGTATCTGTCATATACCTTAAGTTCTCTCCTCGAATCCGGGCTTTGTGCAACAGAGAGGCTCTTGTATGGGAATGGCTCTGCTAGAAAATATACCAAGTAGGAGGTCATATAAAACAGGGGTGTTTTCTTTACTGCCATTAGTTGGCTATGAATGTTATCATTGATAATATTTTCCCATTGGAACTTTGTCTTTCCACGGATGATCTCTTCGATGAAGTAGAACATTCACTCCTAAAAGAAGGCAGCAGTAGGGAGGCCCATTATTCTGTTGAGTAGAGTAACCAAGTCATGGTACTCCTCATGGAAGTCACTTCTGTATAGCTCTTGTGGTACTTTAGCAACACTACCCCTCTTATCCTTCAACCAATGTTGGTTGATCAACTTCTTGCATCCCAAGGGGTCTACCTTCCACATATTCTCAACATATCCCTTTTTTGTTTCTTCCATCTTGTCAAATGTAGGGATATGGAAGGTCTGGCCTATAGACCTAGCAGATAAATCTGCTAACACTTTGCCATCGTGATCGATGATCTTCTTGCAACTATGGTAATATTGCCTGCACGCCATTACTAACTCTGGAGCAACGAGTGCAAGAGGGAAGCCGACCGCCTTGACGAGGCCGCTCTTTCTGATTTTCAATGCATTCTTAGTCCTTGGGTTCACTGTTACCCTTTGTTAGAATTAGTCGATATCCACATGTCCGAGGTTTTTGTCCGATATGGTGCCCCAATCGGAAATGAGTTTGGAGGTGCACTCCACACCATGGAATTGATATCTCATCTGATCATTTTCTTCCTCCCCCTCGATGCTTTTGTAGGCTTCTTTACTTTCTCTTTCTCTTTCTCTTTCTCTTTCTGTGCTGAAGTCCCTGATGGTCCTACTACAAATTCCAAAAATCTCGCAAACAAAAATGCAGTAAGCATATTCACATAAAGGATCAGAGAATCGTTAGTTAAATCCTGCAAAAACGAGGGTTAGATCAACAATTCATCGTTAAATGATCATAAAATCCATTAACATTCATCATCATTCTTCATTTGAGGCTTGTTTGGCTCAATTACAGGAATGTGAGCCCAGGGGGGCAGGTTTCCCTAGGCTGGCAGCCGTCAGGAGTAGAATGACGCCAAGAGCACAGCGACCCACACTCAAAAGTCCGCATCGGAGACTTGGCGGTTAAACTCTTCAGGGAGGCATTTAGCACATTGGGAAATCAGTCTCAAAGTCTCTTAAATCATTTGGTTGGTCATTTTGCTTATGCGAGTCCAAGGGGTGCGGAAGTTGGAGGCATCATCGATATTTGCAGCTCTGCCATTGAGAAACGAAGGTCGAGGGGCGAAAACTTGCATGCGGCGTTTTGCCATGCAACACCCGCAGGCGAGCCAGATGGCGTGGACTTGGGGTGTTGAATTGCTATCAGCTTGAGGATGTGGGGCCAAATCGGCAGGAAGCCATTGGGAGATGGTCATTCTGGAACAGCCAAGATGGGATGGCGGCCCGCACACGACGGTCTGTGCGGGCGAATCTTCAAGGAAATTTTACTTTAATCATTTCTCCTTAGATTGTCACGGACGACAGAGGAGAGCACAAACCCAACAATGCGAGCAGAAAAGGAGATGCGACCGTTAGCAAACGACATCCATGCAATGCTGGACCATAGACGACGGTCCGCGAGGAACTTCCCGCAAAGCACTTTACTTAGTTGTTTCTTCGTTTGGTGAACCCAGATGACGAGGAAGACCGCAGAGTCCGCAGTTGAGGAAAAAGCAAGGACGATGCCACCAGATGATGGTCGTTAAAATGGTGGCGAAGTGTGGATAACGACCCGTGAGAAATGGTCTGCAGAAGGAGACTTATGTTTAGGTTCCTGATGGAATCGGGCTAGGCGGATCCCGCAATGTGGGATGCCGGCGAAGGTTAGCCATTTAGAAATGGTTGTTTAGACAGGGGCCGCTCAAATGCGGCGGCCTGCAAAGGTGGACCTGCCAAGGCACTTGGCTGAGACTTTTTCGCTCTTTGTATTTTTGTCGTTTGGATTTTCAAGGGTGGCGATGAGGTAGTATCCACTCGCATGCGGAAGTCCGCGAGGTCGGGAGGTTCGATTTTTCGTGTTCATAGTTTATTGTTTCGAGCGGTGGCGATGAAGGGCTTGCAGGCTGCAAGGGATTGACTGCTCTGTGAAGAACAGCAGTGGTGGGACCAAGTTCTGCAAGGTTCAAAATGGTAGAGTTTGAACGTTTTCTAAGGAATTTTCAGATGGGTTTGTGTGGAACACTATGGTTAGTTAGTTGCGCAAAATATTTTTAAAGTTTGCCTTAAGATTTTTTTAATGGTTTTAGAAAACTTAATTCAAAAGACGCTCAGGTTGGTGGCGGCGGACGTACTTGAAGATCCTGAAAAAATCGATAAAGACCAAGCTTGAGATCTTCCAAGTCGTGTGGGCGCGGAGGAGGCGGTGACTGCTTTGGGCTTTGACAAATTCTGAACTGACAGGGTGAAAATGATAGGTCGGCCCACCTATTTATAGTAAAAACTTCATTTATTACCCACATTTAATGCACGTACGACGGTCGACAGGGTAGCTAGGCGCATATTTCAAAAGAGCGGCAGTAAGAAAGTCGGGGCTTCCAAGGCAGATGAAACCCCAGCCATTGTTGTGGAACTTCCCGCAAAGCACTTTACTTAGTCGTTTCTTCGTTTGGTGAACCCAAATGACGAGGAAGACCGCGAAGTCTGCGGTTGAGGAAAAAGTGAGGATTACGCCACCAGATGATGGTTGTTAAAACAATGGCGAAGTGTGGATAATGACCCGTGAGAAATGGTCTGCAGAAGGAGACTTATGTTTAGGCTCCTGATGGAATCGGGCTAGGCAGATCCCGCAATGTGGGATGCCGGCAAAGGTTAGCTGTTTAGAAATGGTTGTTTAGATAGGGGTCGCCCGCATGCGACGACCTGCCAAGGCACGTGGTTGTGACTTTTTCGCACTAAGTATTTTCGTCGTTTGGATTTTCAAGGGCGGCGATGAGGTAGCATCTGCCCACATGGGGAAGTCCGCGAGGTCGGGAGGTTCAATTTTTCGTGTTCAAAGTTTACTGTTTCAAGCGGTGGCAATGAAGGGCTTGCAAGCCGCAGGGGATTGATTGCTCTGTGAAGAACAGCAGTGGCGGGACCAAGTTCTGCAAGGTTCAAAATGGCAAAGTTTGAACGTTTTTGAAGGATTTTTCAGATGGGTTTGTGTAGAACACTATGGTTAGTCAGCCACGCAAAAGATTTTTAAAGTTTTCCTTAAGATTTTTTTAATGGTTTTAGAAAACTTAATTCAAAAGACGCTTAGGCTAGTGGCGGCGGATGTACTTGAAGATCCTGAAAAAATCGATAAAGGCCAAGCTTGAGATCTTCCAGGTCGTGTGGGCGTGGAGGAGGCGATGGCTACTTTGGGCTTTGACAAATTCTGAACTGACAGGGTGAAAATGATAGGTCGGCCCACCTATTTATAGTAAAAACTTCATTTATTACCCACATTTAATGAACGTATGACGGTCGGCAGGGTAGCTAGGCGCATATTTCAAGAGAGCTGCAGTGGGAAAGTCGGGGCCTGCAAGGCAGATGGAACCCCAACCATTGTCGTTTGATGGTCGGCAAAAGAGGGTGGCCACGGAGGATGCAGGACCCGCCATGCGGGTGGACGTCCTGCATTGGCCGCCAATGAAATGGCGAGGATAGGGCAATGACATGCAAGGGGAAGCTCGTAGTTGCGGACCCGCAGGGGCCAAAGGACGCTAGTTTTGGAAACTAAGGGAAACCTGCCAAGGGAACCCCACGAAGGCCAAGGACTTAGAAATTTTCTAGGGTGGTGAACTTTGGTCAACTAAGGATGATGACCTTTAGGGTCCTTGACCATTTTAAGCTCAAAATTTAGGGGCATGCAAAACAAGGTTATGGAAAAAAGCTATCCAACGAAGACGAGAAGAGAGGGTCCCTGTTCCGAACGGGGCGTGTGTGCTATAGGAGCAATATGTCCTAGATTGAGAAATTAAAAACTAGGTCTTTTATCTAGTTAGTTTGTATTGCATACGCATAGTCATCCTAGAAAACACTATAAAGATTGTAAATAAGAAAGTATATATTATGCAGTTTAAGTTAGTTTCTAGTTTAAAGGGAGCTTCCTCTTCTAATTCGAAGAGCAGTTCTACCACACATCTATTATGTTATGTGTTTCTTTGAAAGGGAAATATTAAAATGCTAACGATTGGAAAGCAATTTTTTGCTGAGGTATTTTGTTTAATGATCTATATTGCTTTCAACTATGTTTTGAATGCAAAAATGTGAATAGTGAATAGGCGTCTAGAGTTTGGGTTTGGTGGAATCTTGGTGTTGGTTTGGTATAGCACCATGGAGTCTTAGATTCATTTATCCATAAATGTACTTGTTATAGGTCATTTTTTTCCGTTTAAAATATGATAGAGGATGGTTAGGGCAAGATGATTTTGGAGAGACAATTTTGTCTCTTAATGGTGGCCAATTGACTCTACTTTGGCCTTAGTTTACCATATCATGTGTCATGGTGATAGTTAGGATAGTGTTCACTTGCATATGGATGGCTATTTTTCTTCATAGAGCCATGGCCATCTATGTTTTTTATGGTGGGAAACACTACATATTCCTTGTTGGCATTCGTTAAGGATGAGAGGATGGTCATTTGGATGACAATGTAGATGAGTGGGTGGTTGGAAAGTTGCAAATGTGCAATCATTCCCATTCCAATGGAACCATCCATCTTCCCCCTTATGTAGTGTGGCCAAAAAGGGATGAAAAGCATTGAGTCATTGAGAGGCTTCAGTTGGCTCAAGTAGGGACTACCATTGCAAATTTGTGGATAGAGGTGTATTAGAGTTCTTGTAATAGCAGGAGTATATTGGAGAAAAAGGAGGCTGCAAGTTTTTTGTTCAACTCCAAAAAGCATTAAAAATGGAATTTTACACCATGTGCTAACATGAGATAGTGATGGGATATTGTTAGCATTACCTTCCTAAAGTTCTTCACCTTTTCAGGTTTTCTCAAGATAAAATCTTCTTTCTTGTGTTCTATTTCATGCATGTTTCTACTTTTTTTATTTGTTTTCTATCTTGATATACAAATTTCCATATTATTGCAAGTAGGTTAAAACATTAGAGTAGGTTGCTAAGAGTTGTATTGAAGGATTTAACTTAGGAATCCATAATTGATGCACGTTAGTGGTTTAAGGATCAATAGTATACCCTTCATCAATTCTGATTAATGTATCTTTCACATGTTTTCATAATTAACAATAATGTTGTTCCAATTTTATTAGTTGAACAATGAAGAAAATAAAATATGAAAAATCTTGTAAAATCAAACTAGAAATACATACATAGATAGAAAGAACATCAAGAAATGGAATAAGAATTTGGTATTTATATAAAATTGTGCAATGTACAATAGTGTTTGTTAGTTCTCAAACATGTAACCCCATAAATCTTAAAAACTATCTAACCAAAACTTAAGGTGAGGAAATGCATCATATGTGATGGAAAACTTATGCTTTGATAGGGGATGAATAGAAAAATTCTTGTGAGTGGGTAAATTCACTTGCATTTTTAGGCTTTGCAAGGCCAAGGCGTGCATTCCCTGAGGTCTCTGCAACATGAAATTTTAAGAGAAACAAACAATTAGACTTAAGGCCCTTAAGCAACCATACCCAACATGCTATGAAGCCTAATATTTGTCACTAAGTTCATTTTAGCGTTGACTACATAGAGACCTACAAGACGTCCAACAAGTAGATTGAGAACTCTCTTACCATGCACCAAAAAGATCACATTAGTGTTATATCCCTAAGAGTGAATTGTAATAACCCTCATGGGGTGTTAGCTCAAATTTATAGGAAATTTTTGTGATCACTTGAATCCTATCTCTTTTTGATCACCAAGTTCTCAATGTGGGCAAGGTAAGAGCATATGGAGACTAGAATGAGGACATTGGAATAACAATGAATGATATTGGTGGCTAGTCGACCAAATTACAATAAACATAATCATAGAATTGATCAAGCCAAAGTGGCTGATAGTGAAATGCAAATTCTGATCAAGCCAAATTGGCTGAATGCAAGTGGAATTGCATCAATGCCAATATGGTAGACTAAATCACTTGATTTCAATACATTGTTCAATGTAACACAAAATTAACCTGATTCCCTAATCTCCTCTTCAAAATAGTTCTTTGAGTTTGTACCACTTATCAGTTTGGGAGAATGACAAAATTTGACACCAATTTTAGGAGTTGGTTGATCAAGGAAAGATTAGGCCAAGTTTGTCCCATTGTGCATGTGCCCAAAAAGGATGGTACATGGCGATTCTGCATTGACTACTATGTGCTCAACAAGAACTTGGTGAAAAACAGGTACCCCTTTAATGCATTGACAATCTTTTAGATCAACATCATGGTGTGTTCTTTTTCACCAAAATAACCTAAAATCAAGCTTTCATTAAGTTCTAGTCTAGTCAAAAGACATCTAGAAAATGGTGTTCAAAATGCAAGAAAGGCTTTATGAATGGATGGCTATTCCTTCCAGTCTCACCAATGCTCCCATGACATTCATAAGCCTAATGAATGATGTCCCCCACACATTCATCAATTCACTTGTCATTGTATACTTGGATGACATTCTCATCTTGAACAATAACATGTGCAAAATGTCACACAAGTATTGGATACATTGTGCCAAAACAAGCTGCAAGATAATCCTAGCAAATGCACTCTTGGCACCACACAAATTTAGTATCTTGGTTACATTATCAACCAATTTGGAATTCATGTTGACCTAGATAAAATCAAGGTGATTCAAGATTGTGCCATCTCACACAATCTCACAAAACTGCATAGTTTTCTTAGATTTGACAATTTCGATCAAAGGTTCATCCTTGGATTTTCACATATTTCTTGGCCACTTACCTAGATTATGTGCACCAAAGCATCATTCCAATGGAATCGTATGCAAGAGTGTGCCTTCAATGAACTCAAACAATGTCTATGTTCTATGCCAGTGTTGGCTCCCCTCCCCTATGTTAGTGTTTCTTAGATCAGATTTAAGCAATGAAAGCACTTAGAAATATTGCAACACATAAGACAATGAACACAAGATACCCTGGGAAAACCCTCCTCTTGAAGGAGAAAAACCCAGCAAATGAATCTCTTATATAATGTAGCACAAGAGCAGAAATCTGCTTACAACTCAGGCCCAGCAATGACCAATAATGAATACAATGAAGTTGCACCTCTCCTAGATGCACAAGATACAAATGAATATGTTCTTCCTTGAAATCGGATCTGCTGCTATGAAGATGCGAATTCTGCTCTGCTCTTTAATAGCGAACTTGCTTGAATAGAATATATTATAATGACAAGAAGACCTTGTATATATACAAGAGAGGCGCCTCTTCAAGGTAGGTCGGCCTTCTCAAGTAAAACATAAATAAAGATAAATACAACTAGGGTCGGCCCATATACAAGTAGTAAGTGCGAATCATATTAGGGTCGGCCCTTTGTCATTAATAAATGTGAAGCCATGAATGAAATAGCCGAAGGCTACTTATTTAATTCATGTTCTTCTTCTTGGTATTTGTGCAAAGGAAGTGCAGCCCGAAGCTGCTATAACATCAACACTCCCTCTCAGCTAGGGATGAGCTTCCACTTGCACAAGACACATCATATCATAATGAAAACAAAGTAGAATATCACCTCATCGTGATATCAACCATTATGGCTACCTCCATAGATGGTATGAACAAGTGCTCATCACTTAATGTGATGTTGTCACCTCAATGTGACTTTCACCATGGCTCTCCTAGAGGGTGATACACAAGCACAAATAAATCATCACGGATTCCCTCACGTGATGCTGTCATGGAGTCACACACGTGACATCCACCATGGCTCTCCCAGAGGGTGGAAACAAGGGCTTTCACCTCAAATCTCTCTCAATAGAGAAATGCATTATCAAAAAATCATCACGGATTCCCTCACGTGATGTTGTCATGGAGTCACACACATGACATCCACCATGGCTCTCCCAGAGGGTGGAAACAAGGGCTTTCACCTCAAATCTCTCTCAATAGAGAAATGCATTATCAAAGGCTTACACCTCAAATCTCTCTCAATAGAGAAATGCATTATCAAGGGATTTCACCTCGAACTTCTCTCAAAGAAGAACTCATTAAACAAAGGAACACTGATACTGAGACTCCCTCTCAGCTAGGACTTCATTCTCCACCATATCAAGCTTGTCTCGAAGGTACACAACCATTATCCCAAAAATGCTTGATGAGAATGACTGCCATCTGCTCATCAGTGTTGATATACTTCAACTGAATATCTTTTCTCAATACCATATCTCTGATATAGTGGTATGCTTAGTTTTGTTATAGAATACATGGAAAGACAGAAAACTTCTCAAAGCTTTGATTAACACAAAGGATGACAGTTGGCTTCAATACTTGTTCAACCAATCTTGCAAGGAACTTTCGAAGCCACGAGCTGCCACACAATCTGTAATGTACTCAGCCTCTGCTATACTCAGTCCCACAAAAGACTGCTTCCTATTGAACCAGGATATCATCGCAGGCCTCAACTGAAACAGCATCTAGAGAAACACAACCATCTTCTTTAGATTCACTAGGCTCCCTCTAAATCTTCAATCTCTTGCATTAGCCACTTGATCTCGCAATGCTGCAATCTTCACTTCTTCTCAGTGAGTCATAGAACTCCCTCTTGATCCCGGCTCCAGAGATTGCAAAGAAGACTTCTAGAGATGTACTCCCTCTAGCCACCAACTCAGTTCCTCTAGAGTTTACTCTCTCTTGATCATTTCTTTGGTTGACATGACTTCTTCACAAGATGCCTCAAGCTTTTCATCACTAAGTAATCTCTTATCATCTTCTTCCCCCTAAACCTGTCCAGGAAGCATTTTAGATAGAGATTACTAACAGTCCATAATTATCCAAAGAAATATCAAGATTAGAATCGTACAAGTTATATCATAAATGAAATTTTTCCAAAGATCTTATGCTAGTGAACACAACACAATTCAAGAGAATCTACTATTTCTCTTAATTACAAGATCCAAAGAATAATAAATGATATAACTCAGCAACCAAAAAATACTTATCTTTTTAACTATTCTGATAGGTCCAAATGTTGGACGTTGTACTTGAGCTTAGATCAGTCCGTACCCTTCATAGTTTAGACACAATGACGACCTGAAAGGTACTTTGTCTTCGAGAGATATCTCCAGCCATCAATAAAGTCCAATGACTGCAAGCTATGACTCCAAGCTTGATCATTTCCTCATTCGGTATGACTTCGATATCCTGTGACTTTTGGATGTAGATTGCTTGATGCTCAAGCTATCTCAATGTTATAGCATGAATTAATAGCCGCACCAATGAGCATACACACGGCCATCACTCAGGATCACACCAATCCTCTCGTGAAGGTTTCATATAATACCTGCGATACTGTTGCTTCCAGAAATGCTCCCGTATCATCTCTTGATGGCAATATTATTAATAGAAGCTGTGATCACAACCAATTATGAGGCGGCTGCAATGATTGACCACTTCAAAAATGAATGACATGGCCCGTTATTTGAATCCTACGATACACTTATTTTTTCATAGGATAGGGGACGTGACTATAAATCTGTAAACCCAATATCAAGTGAACAATTGACGTCGGCAATAGTGATTATGTTGGATATTTCAATTATCATCTCCAAACGATATCCTCTCGATATACTTTGGCCATCAAACAGGAATTTAATAGGAGCTATGCCAACACACATTAAGTGCCCGATAAGGAGTTGACGTGGATAAGCCCAATGAAAAACGTCTTTGAATCATTCCCGCTACAACATATAATAGAAACAATAAGAATGAATTTTAGACCATTCTGACTCCTTCTGTAGTAAATATTCAATTCTAACAGCTCAAAAATCTTTGACAACAGGTAATGCATAAGAGAGGCATCCACAGTAGTACGCGATAATAGAAATGTAAGACACTTCTTTTGGTGATTGATTCCATCTAGAACACCCAGTATACTCCCGCACCATGATAAAATAGGCGACTAAATGCGATGCCCGTGGACAACACTAGATATGCCTGAGATTTATTCCCGATAGCTATATGGACATTCCTTGGATTTGTATTTAATCTGCTTCCCACTTGATGTGGATGACCGAAGTCATTGAGATCCGATGGATTAGCTTGGCGACCATGAGTCTCCGCGAAAATCTCCGGCGCGGCTATCTCTTATGCACTAGGTGTCGGGTGTGATACTTTTGATCTTGGAACTCTGCCGATAGTGGCGTCACTCAATGATCCGATGTTGCTTGAAGCTCCTTGTTTGAAGTTCCGCTTGGATGATGATGCTGAATCGTGCTCGGGGATTGAATGCTTCTATTGGTATGTCACACATTGAAGTCTTCATGATAATGTTAATCCAAACACCAGCCTGTCGATTGCCACTGCGCGGATTCTTCAGAGACGAAATTATCAGATGCGAGTTACCTGCTCCTTCTGGAATGTGCACTGCGAAATTGAGGTTGGATGCACAACACGAAATTTCTAGATAGACTCTTGACTTATTCGAATTTGTTGAATGCCAACGCTCCTCAATAGTATTCCTTTTCCATGGCTTTTCTTCCTCACTTCAGATGGGCTGCTTAAGACAAAATTCGATTTCCTTTGATTCTTTGTGATGCCAAGATGACTGGAATAATTTTCAACAAAGTAAACAGAGTATCTTCCTTTATCTTGCTTAGACAAATTTGATGAACCTGCTCTAATACCATGTTAGTGTTTCTTAGATTAGATTTAAGCAATGAAAACACTTAGAAATATTGCAACACATAAGACAATGAACACAACAAGATACCCTGGGAAAACCCTCCTCTTGAGGGAGAAAAACCCAACAAATGAATCTCTTATATAATGTAGCACAAGAGCAGAAATCTGCTTACAACTCAGGCCCAGCAATGGCCAATAATGAATACAATGAAGTCGCACCTCTCCTAGATGCACAAGATACAAATGAATATGTTCTTCCTTGAAATCGGATCTGCTGCTATGAAGATGCGAATTCTGCTCTGCTCTTTAATAGCGAACTTGCTTGAATATAATAGATTATAATGACAAGAAGACCTTGTATATATACAAGAGAGGCGCCTCTTCAAGGTAGGTCGGCCTTCTCAAGTAAAACATAAATAAAGATAAATACAACTAGGGTCGGCCCATATACAAGTAGTAAGTGCGAATCATATTAGGGTCGGCCCTTTGTCATTAATAAATGTGAAGCCATGAATGAAATAGCTGAAGGCTACTTATTTAATTCATGTTCTTCTTCTTGGTATTTGTGCAAAGGAAGTGCAGCCCGACGCTGCTATAACATCAACACCCTAGACATCACACACTTATTTGAACATAGACAAATGCATTAGACTATGCTCTGATGATGATTTGCAGCTGCGTATGTCTAATTCCAAGCACGATTTACTTGAATGAAATAAATTGAATATAGCCTTATGGCTATTCAATCTATATTCATTGCAATTATTTAATGAAGAGGCATGTCCTATATTAAATAATATTTAATTATTGCCAAAGTCGAATTTATGAGGCGCAATTTTCTAGAAGAATGACTTCTTGATATCAAGAGACACGTTTCTTATGATGGGCCAACCTCCTTATTATGAAAAGTCATCTCTCTTGGGTCGACCTCTCTTGGTGAAGAGGTGCGAATTGCCTATATATACAAGGCATTTCATTTGTGTTGATCATCAAGTTCATTGAGAAGAATTCGCATTTCAGAGCAGCAAATCGAACCTGTGTAGCAGATCTGATTTTGTAGCAGCAAGTCGATTCAAGGAGAAGCATATCATTTGTATCTTTGCATCTAGGAGTGGTGCTGTTTCTTGTATCTATTTGGCATTGTGTTATGCCTGAGTTGTAAGAAGATTTCTGCTCATATTTAAATCAAAATATAGGAGATATATTGGTTGGGTTTTTCTCCCTCAGGTTGGAGGGTTTTCCCAGGGTATCTTGTGGTGTTCATTGTCTCATGTGTTGCATTTTTCTGTTTACTTTAAGTTAGATTTATCTAATCATGAAAAAACTAACATGGTATCAGAGCGGGTTTGAAGAAGATCTTGATCAGATTTCTTATTATAGTGATACTCTTTATTTTATTTCTCATCTTTGCTTACCTCTATCTCTCCGTGAAGATGGTAAATGGTCTTTCGATCGAGGATAGGCTTGAGGGAGCATCAAATTTCACTTCGTGGAGATTCAAGATCATGCTCACCTTGGAGGAAAGCAAATTGGCAGAATTTGTGGAGAGCTCCGCCCCCGAGCCTACGGATGAGGAAGAGAAGGCCCTATGGAAGAAGAAAGATACTAAGGCAAAGAAGATGTTAGTTGATTCCGTAAAAGATCATATTGTTTTAAAGGTAGAAGAAAGATACTAAGGCAAAGAAGATGTTAGTTGATTCCGTAAAGGTATAAGTGCAAGATCAAAACTCCCTAAGTTTGATCGGTTGAGGGTAGACTATATTCAAGAGGAGTCAAGGTTGGTTGCGAGAGGTATTGGTCAAAGCTCTACAAATGAAGACATTCATGTTCTTTCCGTTCAATCCTCAAAGAAGGAAGGAAAAGGAGGAAATAAAAGATACTTTAAGAGGAATAGAGATAAAGGGTCAGATGGTGCTCCTGCATTCAAGAAGAAGTGGGACCTCCCTCGTGTTCAATGTTTTAGATGTGACAAGTTTGGTCACTATGCGAAGGATTGCCCTACCAGGCCTAATCAACATGCTTCATTTGCGGATGTGATTGATATCTCTCCTCAAAATGATTCTAGGGAATTTCTATTCTAAGTCATGGGCCTGTGTTCAAGCCGTGAAGGTTGTGTACTGATCTGAGCGCAAGAGCAGCGTATCGTACTGTGTCCACCCTTCAGAATATTTAAGAGATAAGTATTCTTTGTTTTGATTGTAATTACCCTTCTAAGCTAAAATTCAGTTTGTTGAGTTGTGCAAATCTGACATTATTTGCTTAGATTGCGTGTGACCAGTAATAATGATCGCTGGGATAAGATTCTTTAGAATTAAGAATTATTCATTGCAAGTTGGTTCATGCTAATTGCTGAGTGTGAATCTGAAATAAAAGGAGAAATAAAATTACGATTGTGATTGATTTTCTATATGCATGATCTATGATTCTGTGTAGATTGTCTTTTATTATGTTGAGATTAGCTCTTCCGAGAAAATGGAAGAAAGACATTTCAGAATCAACAAAGATGAATGTTGAATTAATTATCTGGGATTACTCAGGAGATCCTGATTTCAATGAGATAAGTATTGCATGGTTGAAAAATGTTCATGAATTGTTATGTAGTTATTAATTCATGCTATAACATTGAAATAGTCAATCATGTATGCTTCTACCAATGGTACTTCTGTTCGAGATAGTTGAGTTCCATGAACTATTAGTAATCTTCTCTTAATGCTTTCAGGATAAATCAAGAAGCGTAAGAGATTGCTTTCAAGAAGAGCTTGATGCATCCTGTAGGTTGAAGAATGGAGACATTGCTTGCAGCCATGAGTCTGAGTGAATGATTGAAGACATCTCGTTGAAGAGGTAGAATTAATCTTTAGGGGGAGTTCTATGACTCGCTGAGAATAAGTAAGGATTGCAGTGTTGCAAGGCCAGATGCTAAAATTCTTGAAGTACCTCTTCAGTAGTTGAGATCAGAATTGCTCAAGTCAGTCAACCTGGATTTAACATTGGTAGCTCCGCAAACCTATTCAGAATAGAGTGATCTGCGATGAGGTCGAAGAGGACAGCCCTGAATCTCTACAGAGGTGCACGTTGGGAACCATTTCTCTAAGGCAAGCGTTGCAGGCAATCTTGGATGATGAGGTTAGAAGATTGATGCAAGTACTTGAAGATTCAGAGGGAGCCTACTGAACCTAAAGAAGATGGTTGTGTTGCTGATCAGAAGATTACCTCTGGTTGTTGTTTCAGGTTGAGGTCTGCGATGATATCCTGGTGTAGCAGGAAGCAGTCATCTGTAGCATTGAGTACAACAGAGGCAGAGTATATTGCAGCTTGTGCGACAACTCGGGAAGCAGTGTGGCTTCGTAAGCTCCTTGCAGGATTTTTTGGACAATCAATGGAGCCTACTATCAATCATTGTGATAACCAGAGTTGTGTGAAGCTTTTTGTCAATCCTGTGCTTCATGACAAAACCAAGCATGTTGAAATCAAATACCACTATATCAGAGATATGTATTGAGGAAAACTATACAGTTGACGTATATCAGCACTGATGAGCAGACGATAGACATTCTCACCAAGCCTCTCTCCAGGATAAAGTTTGTGTACTTTCAATATAAGCTTGGTATGGTGGAGAATACAGCCTTAACTGAGAAGGAGTCTCAGCATCAGTGATCCTCTTTAATGAGTTTTTCTCTGTAAGAGAAGTTCGAGGTGAAATCCCTTTATTCCACCCTCTGGGAGAGCCATGGTGGATGTCATGTGTGTGACTCCATGATAACATCACGTGAGGGAGTCCGTGATAATTTTCTTGTACTTGTGTTTTCACCCTCTGGGAGAGCCATGGTGAACGTCACGATGAGGTGACAACATCACGTTGAGTGATGAGCACTTGTACATAACATACATGGGTGTAGCCATGATGGTTGATATCATGATGAGGTGATATATGACATCACGATGAGGTGATAAGCTCTTTTCATGGGAGTAGCCATGATGGTTGATATCATGGTGAGGTGATATCTTTCCTTTCCACATATGGGTGTAGTCATTGTGGTTGACATCACAATGAGGTGATATGTCTTATACAACTAGAAGTATTCCTCCCTAGCTGAGAGGGAGTGTTGATGATTTGCAGCTGCGTATGTCTACTTCTAGGCACAATTCACTTGAATGAAATAAATTGAATATAGCCGTAGGGCTATTCAATTTATATTCATTGCAATTATCTAATGAAGAGGCACGTCCTATATTAAATAATATTTAATTATTGCCAAAGTCAAATTTATGAGGAGGCACGATTTTCTAGAAGGCTGACTTCTTGATATCAAGAGACACGTTTCTTATGATGAGCCGACCTCCTTATTATGAAAAATCATCTCTCTTGGGCCGACCTCTCTTGGTGAAGAGGTGCGATTTGCCTATATATACAAGGAATTTCATTTGTGTTGATCATCAAGTTCATTGAGAAGAATTCGCATTTCAGAGCAGCAGATCTGATTTTGTAGCAGCAAGTCGATTCAAGGAGAAGCATACCATTTGTATCTTTGCATCTAGGAGTGGTGTTGTTTCTTGTATCTATTTGGCATTGTGTTATGCCTAAGTTGTAAGCAGATTTTTGGTCATATTTAAATCAAAATATAGGAGATATATTGGCTGGGTTTTTCTCCCTCAGGTTGGAGGGTTTTCCTAGGGTATCTTGTGGTGTTCATTGTCTCATGTGTTGCATTTTTCTGTTTACTTTAAGTTAGATTTATCTGATCATGAAAAAACTAACATGCTCTTGGCACCGTTCTCAACATGGTCATCCCATTGCTTATCACTTTAAAACATTAAGTGATATTGTGCATTGTTATGCTATTTACAAGAAGGATCTCTATGCCATAGTACAAGTTGTCAAGTAATGGTACCATTACATTCTTAGCAAAGAGACTATTATGCATTCCGACCATTAGCCACTTCAACTTGTAAACACAAAATAAGCTAGAAAACATGAGGCATATGAAATGGGTGAAATATCTACAACAATTTCATATGATCATCAAGCATAATAAGGGGCACAACACAAGGCTGCAAATTGCCTCAGTTGATCACCAATTCATGCACTTACTACTATACTAGACTTATGTGGCCATAATATTTCTATCTAGGGATTACAATGCTTAGAAAATAAGGATTTTGCATAGCCATTCAACACACTCACACAAAGTACATCCATGGGTGAATCACATTTCCAAAGGGCTTCTTTACAAGATAGCACAACCTTGTGTTGCAACTAGTGCGCCCTAACAACATTTGATTTGAGGAAATTATTCCTAAATAGTAGGCCACTATGGTATCACCGAAATGCTTGTTTCACTTGAACAACATTTTTACTAGCCTTACATGCACACAAACATTTAATGCCACATCAAGTATTGCATACTTTATTGCACCATGAATCCTACAAACAAGACTTTGGGGTTTTACACTCCTTTAGTAGTACCACAACATCCTTGGTAGTTGACTTGCATTGATTTCCTAACTTGACTAGCAACCACCAAGCCCTAGAATGACTATGTATTTGTTGTAGTTAATATGTTTTCTAAAATGGCCATCGTGATTGCTTGCAAAAAAACCATTACAACGCTAGACATATGTGCATTTTCTTCAACCCTATTTGGTTTGACTTCAGGCTTATGACCTTCATTGTCTTTGACCACAAACCAAGATTTCTCAACATTTTCTGGCAAACTCTTTGACCATTTTGGACATGCAATTGGACTGGTGCACAATTTTTCACTCACAAATCGATGGACAAACAAGAGTGGTCAATCACTCATTAGTTCACCTTCTACAAATTTAGAACACACATCTATGCACATGGGATGACAATTTACCTTTCATTCAATATGCTTACAACATAGTATTGCACAACTTTATGAGGCATAGTGGCACCCCTTAACATCCTACCATGAGTCAACAACTTCTGAAATGCACACGCATGAATGAGAAGTCGAAAAAGTACAATGATTCATACAAGAAATCCAAGACCTTCATTAATAGCTCCAACAAATTCTTCAACGCCAACAACAGTAATACAAAGATTGCCATGATGTCCATCGTGCACTTCAAACCTTTCAAGTCAATGACAAGATTTGGCTTCATCTTTAGAAGCAATGTTTCCATGGTCCAAATCCACACCACAAGATCTAACCTCTACACCATGTCCCCTACATGCATATCTTGTGAGAATGCTTTTATTCTTGACATACTGCAATACTTGGGTTTGCATCCTATCTTCAAAATAGAGTTGTTCGAACCATGTTTTCCCCCTCTTCTAGAGCCAACACAATCTTAGCATCTAACAAACCTAGACCTAATCATGTCAATCCAACAGTAAAGGGTGCCATAATCAATACGACTACAACTAGTACTTGTTTTGGCAATCAGAGACTATTCCACACAGTTAAGTTCAAGTAGTATGCTGATCAAGCCAAATGGTACAACTTGCAACAACTCCATGCATAATTTCCTGCAATCAACCGAAATGTAATGGAGACCATTTCTTCTCAAGAAGGGGTAAATTATTTGAGCATAACAGTCACGAACACTTTTGTCCTTTCATCTCTTTAGTTAGCTTGTATGCTTGTTTGCACTCAACGAATGTTGTGTAGCTTCAACACAACTCTGTGCATAACAGTTCATTGTACTAATGTGCATCCAATCCTTGTGCGTTCTTGTGTAATATTTCTTGCCCACTTATTCTAGCCTTGCACATGGACATGCATGCCTTTATTTGGATACACCTAGTTTGACACCATATGCATCCGACACCTGGCTGCACCTACACCACATGTTTTACCAACCATCCAGATTTGATACTTGGCACCATAGAAGTTCAACACCTGTCATACTCCTGTCCACATGAAAAGTGTACCATACACTTTTGGCATTTATTAACGTATTGTTAAAGGCCTAGCTGATGGCCCCCTCTTTGTGTAAATAGATGTCCTATACAAAGTACATACAGAGAAGAACATACCGGCAAGATTGTTGTACATATTACATAATATTGTATAGATCTTCTTTCATGCAATACATTTACAATACAAAGTCTTCGGCTCTTCTTCAATGTGCATCTACATACTAATTTAAAGTTTCTTATGCATATTCTACAAAATATGTAGGCTATTACTTTAATTTGCAGATTTGTCCTCCAATCCTACTAGGGTTTGGATCCAATGCGTGTAAAATGAGAAGTGAGAAATGTGACTCGAATTAAACTACAAAGGTGTGTAGATATTAAGTAGAAAAATGCCATGAAGTGTCTTTCCCATTGTCACCTACTTAAAGAAACCCTCTGATTTAAGATTCAAGATTATATTGTAAATGAAGCTCACATCATGTAAAGTGCATTTGTAGACTTTGAAAATATAACAGGCCTGTACAAATCTAAATTTTTTTCTGAACTTAACAAACCTAAAGGATCTTTCCTTAAATTCCTCAACACGTCCTAGTTCTTTGTGATGCTTAAGCAAGAACACGAAGAGAAAAGTACTCTTTGAGTCTCTAGGGTGAAATATGGAAAGAGATGACTATTATCTATTTAGAAACTATCTAAACAACAAATTATGTATACACACAGTACTCTCAATCTTAGATTAAGTTCAAGATAATGCAAGCCTAGGGACACAACACCAAACACAAATGATAGGAATGCCCCAAACATTTTAATTCTGCATAAAAGTCTCTAAAATTCTGCTTCCTAGGGGAAGCTCATCCTTGGTGACAAGCTTCTATTTTTAGATTATACATCAAAGGACGTGTACTTTTTCCACAATTTTGGATAGGTTCTAATTGAACTGCTGTTCTGGGGCAAGAATTTTCAATTTCTTCAACCCAGGTAGGGTCCGCTGATTGTAAACAAGGAAATCAAGTATCTCTCATAAGTATACAATTGTAGACAAAGTGAATGAAACCATAATGTTTTGAACTATGATATGGCAGTGTTTTAATGTGCTTCTGCTGTTAGGTTCAAAATAAAACCAAGTTTTTGTTTTTGAGTCAGTGCAGAAGTTCTAAAAAAAATTCATTGTCATTATTTTATGGACAGATCACAACTCAACAGTCTCTTATGGCTGCAGACAACATCATGCCAAAATCTGAGAGAAAAGATAACTTTGTCAACATCCCAACACACAGTAAGAAGGTCTGTGAGCTTGGCCAGTCCCTATTACTGTAAGCGTGTCATTATATTCTTGCTTTTTGTGATGAGAAATGCATGGAAATCAACATGTAAATATTTTTTGGCTAATGGAGTATAAGCTTGAGAAAGAATCACCTGACATTTTTCTGTACATTTGCCACATCAATTTTGCATTCATATTGGATAGTCAACTTAGGTTGGATTTCTGTTTTACCTTCTTAAGGAAATGGTACTTGTGATGGCAGATAACTCAACATGAATATGAGATTGCTACTTCTGATGGAACGAAAACCATTACTAAAAGGAAAAGGACAAGGAGTACAGTTATGTTGGTATGTGAACCAAACATCGCACCAGAAAGAATAATTTCATAATTTTGAGAAACTTCCACTTTAATGAAAGTTGAATGAGATACATTGGTACAATTTTCATTCAATGTATTTGAATATCAGATACAAATTCTATTTATGCAGGAGTCATCAGGTGATATGGAAGAAAGTCGAAAGAAAGTCAAAGCTAGACAGAAGTTTACAAATCAGAGAAAGGTCTCCGTATCTAAGAAATGTTTTCTTTATATTTTTGCGTTACATTCTGCTGGTGATGTATGCATTTTGTCATATCGCAGACTTTTAATTACATGTTCTTACATCAATCTAGAATCTAAGATTGTTTGATTTGAAAACTTACTGTAAAAAGCTGTATAGCTTAATCATTTTGTTAGTTTGAAACCAACTATTTGGACCTATGTTCTTAAGCATAATATGCCTATTTTAAGATTTTGGGATGTAACCTAGTGATAGTTCATGTGAAAAATGGGTAAGTTGAGCGGTGCATTTTAATCCCTCAGAAATTTAAAGCAGACAACATTATATGATAGGACAATAACAATTTCATTGACTTTATATCTATTTTGTTAAAAATATTTTCAGCATGGTGTAAACTGGTTGGCAGTGGTAGAGGTGGAAAATCCATCGATGCAATCAGTTGACTAGAAGCAATTTGGATAAACTGTTTGCTTTCCTTTGTGGTCTAAGCTGTTCTCAAATGCAATCTGTAACACATTATCATCCCGTTTTCAAATTATTTCACCTTCACATTATCTCTAAACAATAATTCAGCTAAAAATTCAATTCATAGTATTCTTTGTTAAGATCCCAGTTTATTAATATAGGATTATGCTTATTTGGTTCCCTTTTCTAATCCTAGGAAAAAATTACCATATGGAACATATGATGGGTTAAACTTTTAAAGAATCAATTAGAGGGAACTTAACAGATAAAATGTGCATGTTGATCAGAAACTTAATCAAAACAAATCTATCTTGGTATAGTTTGCTTTCCTCTGGAACAGTTTTATTTTCCCATTTATCCTTTATCTCGCTCTTATAAACGTGTATTTTATTTGACTGTTAATGTGGATGGTATATGACAAATAGCATTTTGCACTTGCAGGGTGTAAAAGCATCACACATGCGTCCATCAACTATCGGTGACATGTTTGGGGGTGGATCATTGGACCCGTATGCTTTTGATTGATGGTAAGTTATACCATACCAACTGCATCAGAAAACTTATGTGTCCAATTTTCAAAAACAACATCTCATCAAATGACAATCATCAACTATAGGCTATTTGTTTGGAGGTGTATCACTGAACCCATATACAGAAGATACTTATGCTTTCACTTGAAGGTAAGTTATATCACCTACATTGGAAATTAACTTTCATATCACTTTATCTGTATTTTGGAATTTCTAAATAGCGTTTTCTCATTTCTACATTGTTTTTTAATATTTTGAATGAAGTATTTCTGGCAAGGTATCTTGTCACTAATGTGCCACCATTTATATGCATTGTTGATGTTAATAATTTGATTTATTCACTCCTGGGTCCAGATACATACTCAATGTGAAATTTTTATTGGAGCCTCATGTTTGGATTATCATACCTTCAACAAAGATTTGGGTGCTAAAGGTTATGCATCAGCAAACTTCCAACACATTGGAATACTTTTGGTCAAAATAGAAACTTCTAAGAAGGAATAAACAATGGCAAGAGTGAACTTGATATACTTTTTTGGTTAAATAAACTAATATTCTTGGCATACTTGGTGGAAGCCTCATAAATATGGTTGCATGCATTTATCTGAATGGACCAATGAAATGGTTGACTGTGAAGTGTCGAGAGAATCTGAAAATCATGAATATTGGATTCCATATATTTTCTGTTTCTGAGTGGCGTTGCAATTTAGATTCTGTTTTTCCAGTGTACATTTGGATTCAATCATTTTAGACAAATGTGAAAAGGAACCATGGAATCTGAATGGAAATGAAATAAGAGTCAAGTTGAGAAACCAATTTCTAGGTAACTGTGTCAGATTTTTGCACATAAATGTTTTCAACTTCTCAAGTGATTCAGAATGTTGATGTGTAAAATTCTAACACAGTTCTAATACAGAAATTCTTTTGTCACTATTATGGATGGAGAAAATGTTATATATCTCAAGAGTCAAATTATATTGTACTGTGTCATTATCTGAGCATGTTTAGCATACAAAACATTTATACTTGATTTTAGATTAGTAAGACTTTTTTTCCTAGATCAATGAAAATTGGCAAAGTGTTCCCTGCCAGTAATAAGATAACTCATGAGCAAGAAAGAAACAAAGGTAACAATGAATCCTGAAAAACCAAGCTGAAAATTACATATAGAGAGAGAAGCTTAAATGGGCTAAGCCACGTGGTCCAAAACTATGACATCTAACTAAAACCACTACTATTAGCTACTGCCAATTACAATACCGGTATTATGAATAATTAATCAAGGCCCTACCAGACCCCTTTGGAGTGAGCAAAGAAATGGGAAAAAGAAAAAGAAAACCCAGACATATGGTAGCATGGAAGACTAGAGAGGGCCTCTAGCCCAGCCCAGACCGATGAACAGAATCCATGATCTGCAGGAAACCTCCCCACCTTGATGCCAAATATTTATCTTCATATGCCGTTTAGATGTAGTCTTCAATATGATTAAATATGTGTAAATTATTGTTTTATTATTTATATAACTTGAGCATTATTTAGAGTTGAAGATAATTATAATTTTTATTGTAAAATACTTAAATCCCTTTGAATAGACTACCCTAAGTGCAAGGCCTTTGTCACAACAAATACGAAGTAGTTCTATTTGTGGTGAAAATAAAATAGCCAATAATTAGAAGTTGAACAACAATTTGGTTTGATTGTATGGTAGTTTTGACATTCTAAAATTTTGGTTTGATTATTTATTAAAAAAAAATTGAATAATCAATTGGTAATTGATATTATCTCTAGAAATTTAGAGGGGCCACATGATGCTTGCAATCTAGCATTAAGTTCTATATCAAGATTTCTTTCTACATGTTATCTTGGACATTTACCTTTTCTTGTAGGAAAATCTAGAGTTTTATTTCATTAAAGAGATCTTTGGAATCAAGAGGTGCAATGATAGCACAATCGGTGAGATTTTACTTGATATTTTACCAACCTACCAAGAGATTTGAAATGATCCCAAAAAATTTCTACCAAGAGTTGTGCCTTTTCTTAGCATCATTTCTTTCAACTTTACAAGTCAATTTGTCTTCTCTAGGACTCTAAGAATGCCAATAACATTATAGACAATGTTCTTATTACTTATGCTTTGCAACTCACTTCAACACATTATCCTACATAACCTAGTTTTTTTGTATGGTTTTACAAGCAGCCAAAATTATTGTTTTCATTCTAATCCAACGTCATCAAGTGTGGATCTTCTTTAGCTATTTATGGGTGCAAGGTGTCTAGATCATATTAGAAACTTTCTTCTCTATGAATCCCTACATTGTCTGATATACTTTGTTCTTGCCAATATGTCATATTAGGAGCAATAACAACTTTTTCTAGTAGCCTTCTTCATTTTGATTTATAAGTGACATTAGCGGATTAGTTGAATTGAATTCAACTCACATCATTATCCAATTTGGAGCACAATTCCCCAATTAGGATGTTTTTGGTCCTCAAAATCTTAAGGAATCAAGAGAAGGAACAAATCCCTCACTTTCTACTTAGAATACCTTTTGGCTTTGTTTGGAGAATCTCTATTCAATTCCACTTTTGAAATTTTTTGTGCTCCTCTCCTTGGTGTTCTTACTTTTTTCTTTAAAACAACATCCTTGTCTAACTCTTCTTGAGCATTAGCCACACATTCTTCAATGGAAGGTAAGAAAATACCACCTTCATCTAGCATAGAAGAATCAAAGAGACATAAGTTTTTGAATATTTACAACTAAATGTAACTTCATGTAATGAGATAGGTTTAATTAAATGCATTGATTCCCACTTGTTCAAGAATATGAAATGGATAGTGGTTTTAGCTCCTTTGCTTTACTTTGAGGCCTTTCCTTGCTTAACTAAAATTGCATGTGTCCCAACTTAGAATTTCCTCTCAACTTATGCCTAATCATTTCTTGCTTTATACTTAGAATGAGATTTTTTAGCCTTGCACTTGGAGGTGTATTTGTTTTATCTTCTCAATGAATTTTTTTAAGCTTTGTGAATTTATGAATCCACTACTTACTTCCTTTGTGGTTGTCCCTTGGCATCATGTCATACAAACTAAGAGGTAAGTAACCAAAACACATTTTATAAGAACTATTAACAAAATAATGAATTACCCTATTGTATGAATGTTAGATGTATACCAAAATTTCATCACAAGTCTTAGGATGCTTCATGTTATACACCATCCAAAGTTGCACGAGTGGTCAATTCACCACTTCTATTTGATCATATTTTTGGGAATATAAAGCAGTTCATTTCTTAAAACTTGTATCCATTTTCTCTCCTAATATGATCCATAATTTCTTAAGAATCTTGAATGGTTGTATGAAGTGATAGAACTAGGAAAACCAAAATATATGAAATTAAACATTAATGAAAATCAAATTAGTTGCTTCCTTATTCTAAATAATTTTCTTGCAAGGAAATAAATCACATGCAAGTAATCTAGTTTATAATATCAACTAAGTTAGTATGCCCTTTCTTGACAATGAAAAACCTCCTATGAAATTCATGGAGATGTTATTTGACAATCTAGAAGCAACTATTAATGGTATACACAGTTCCCAATTTTCTATAACCAAATTTGTTCCTACTACACAAAGCATACCACCTTATGAAATCTTGCAGTATCATATTGCATCTTTGGCAAAAACCACCTTTGCAAATGTGCAAAATTCTTTACTGCATAATATTGATTAGAACTTCATGTTTGACCATCCTTCATTAGGTAATATTTTCCATCTTTACACACACAAATCTAATTCCCTAACTTGTAGAGAAAACCTTCTTGGAGATACCTTTCTTTTATGTGCTTGAAGTTAGTAGTTTCCCATCTTAAATGTTGATATACCTCACCAAAATTTGAAATATTTATATTATTTATTGTATGTCTTGTGAACAAATGGTTGAAGCTAACTTATGGTGGCCATGGAATAGATAACATATTACCTAAATTGTTAGTCACACCTCTTATATTTGATAACTAAATAAAATTGTGGTGAGAAACCTCTGCATTTGTAGTTCCTTGCTACAATTTTTACTCTATTTCCAAATATTGGAGTAATTTATAATCCATGCAGATTATGGTCACTTTCTCATTGGATAGTGCTTAGATTTCTTAGTTGCTTGAATAGGATCATGCAATTTTTTTAATCATATGTGTAGTAATTCAAAAACACTCAATGGAAGAGCTTTAAACAATAAGAAATGGTCTATGTGTTTGTTGTAGAACAAGCCCTATAGAATAAGAACTTTCATCTATTTCTACCTCAAAATTTGCAAGTTAGATAGTACCAAAACTAGTGTATTGCTAATTTTTTTACTTGAATTGACAAATGCAATTTGTAGGTAATTACCCCAACTAAAGGTTTTACCATTTTTTATGAAATGCAAACACATTTCTATTGCATAGAATGAATTAATGAAATCCCTTGAGTATTGAAATTCCCATAGAAAGCTCCTTATCTTGGTCACCGTTGAGGGACTTGGTCACTTCAAAATGGCTTCCACTTTACCTTGATAAGTTATATGATATTCATCTCCAACCAAATGCTCCAAATGGGTAAATGATTGTTTTGTAAACTCACATTTCTTTTTACTAATGTAAGTGATTGTTGTCTAAAATCACATTTATTTTTGCTAAGGAACAATGTATGTTCTTTTAATATTTGTGAAACTTGTTTCAAATGCATTAGATGCTTACATTTTTAAAAATGATATATTATCCAAGTAAATAATGGCACAAAAATATATGAATGATTTTAAAACCCCATTCATCAACCTCACAGGTAGCATGAGAATTACACAACCCAAAGGGAAGTACAATGAACTCCTACAAAACTTGTCTTAAATGTTGTTCTTGACACATCCTTTCCCTTGATTCTTACTTGAGTATGCTCCTATTTCAAATCCAATTATGTAAAGTACTTATCATGTTGAATTTGGTCAAACAAATCATCAATCCATGGGAGAGAGTACTTGTTCTTGACGGTTATAGAATTTTAAGACTTATAGAATTTAATACACATCCTCCATGAATCATATTCTTTAGATACAGTTACAATAGGGAAATCACATAGAGAGGTGCTAGGCAACTTACATCTAGTCAAACAAAACTTGGAAGTTGTTTCTTTACCTCATCAACTTCCATCAATGATTGTTGATAAAAACCAATGTTAGAAAGAGGTCAGCCATATAAAAATTGTTTCTCATGCTTAATTGAGCTCTCTTTGGTGGATTACACTTGGGTTATTGGAGGCCTTCTTTATAGTTTTGTAACATCTCTTCCAATTTTTTTTTGTTTTTTGTTAAAATATATGCTAGAAGAAACCTTGTGTTCAACTTCTTTATTATAGTTCTTATCCAGTGGCTCAAAAGGAGCAAATAAAACTTCTCATTAGTACTAACCAATCTTTTGGCTTAATAGATACTTAGTAATAATATTTTTAATTTATCTTCATATGCATTTATGATCTAGATTTATTCTTCTTTTATTAAATGCTATTTGTTAACTCTTTTTATAAGGATCATATAGAACCAACCCAATCTTATCTACCAACTTCTTAGAAATCAAAATTGCTTGTGAATAAAAAATGAGCATCAATTTATTTATTTATTTTGGGATCATGAAATGAAAGAGTTTGGTAAGTTCACCTTTATCATGAACTTCATTACTACTTATAAATACTTCTCTATAGATAGAAATATAAATGAAGATTTGCACCTTTGGATCACTAATCATTGGTCTCTGTTGGTTGATCATTCGATGGAAATTTACCCTTCTGCAAGGGTTTTTTTTGTTGTGGGTTTCTATTTTCCTGAGGATAGACATGCTATTTTAGACTATGGCTTGTGGGAATGGGATTCGCATCCCCTTTTCATGAGGCATTGATTCATTCTTTTAACCCTCTGAAGGAATCCTTAGATGTTGAGCCTATTTGGGTAAGATTACTTTATCTTCCCTTACAGTTCTGGTGTCCCTCTGCTTATGAGGGCATTGGCAATGCTCTTGGTAGGTTTTTGAAAGTGGATAATGCATCCAAGAATTTTACTCACACCTCCTTTGCTTGGCTTTTGGTGGAGGTATATTTGTCGAAGGCTTTACCTAGGGAGGTTATGTTGCAGGTTAATGGTTGGTCTTGGTCTCAGTTGGTGGATTATGATGGTATTCCTTTTCGCTGCATTTTTTTTTTTTGTTTTCGATCACTTGGCTTGTGACTATTCTTGAGGCTCTTGCCCTATTTCCTCATCTACCTGGTGGAAAAATTCTCCCTGTGAACACTTAACAGTGTTACCTGCTACAAACTTTGCTTCTTCTGACAAAGGTTGTAGGCCTCCTCCTTCCGTGAGGACAAATAACTTGGTTGTGGCATATGTTGTTCCTCATGTGGTTTCTGATGTGTTGTCTTTGGGCATGGCTATTCCTAATGTTGTGTGTTGCCTCCCCTGAGGGCCCTGCTGCCCACTTTTTAGTAAATGCTACTGTAACTTCAAATCATGCTACTTCAGGCTTGGATTTGGATGCTTCATCTGAAGTATCAGTTGTTCCTCTTGTTAGTTACTCTGGAGGGGAGTCTCCCCCTTCTGATCAAGATCCACTTGTTTGTTACTCTGAAGGGGACTCTTCCCCTTTTGATTCAATTAATATTTCTTTGGATTTATCTTGGACAATAGTGCAACTAAAAAAGAAATTTAAGAAAGCCAATATTTTATGTAACAAGCCCTTGGAGGCTTTGGTTCTTAGCTCTGGGGATTGAGTTGTTTCTCCTTGTTGTTTTTGTGTTGTTTCATTTGTTTTTATTGTTCTAGCCCTGCTATTTTTGACTGGTGGCTATGTTTGGCCAATCTATTTTGTCAGGTTGTTCAACACTGTTGTTTTCTTTGTATGGGTTTAGGGCCCTTCCCTGCTTATCTTATAAAAAACAATGAACTTATGTTAATTATAATTTTCTTAAATAAGATTAGAAAATATAATACATATTATACTTTCTAGTTAGTTAACATTGATAGTTACATATATATAAATATTCATCTTTTGATGGCTTTATTTGGCCCCATAAAAAATGATTTAAAGTATCCTTTTGTTAGCATGTAGATAGGAGCAAAAAAGGCTTTCTAAAGACTCCACAAAGGGGGTTTGATCTTTGAGAGCTATATTCAACCTCGAGGCTTAGATCAAACATCATACTTTTTTAACCTTGAACTTTTTAAAGGAATTTTCCAAGGCCTACCTAATAATTAGACATGTTATTCTACTACTAGAATTTACTGAATTATAAGTGTCAGATTCTCCCCTAGAGGATTCACCTCTAAAGAAATACCTCATTACATACATATATATTATATGTTTTAAATAACCAAAATGTGACCCTATATATCACACCTATATTACGAGAAAGTAAACAATGCAATTAGTGTGATAGGGTGAGTATTGAGTGTTGGGAAACATGAAAAAAGGGTTGGAGTTTTTATAGATGGAATTCCAAGTCCTCTACATATGCACTATGTTGGTCTTGCCAAGGTTGTGAAGTTATGTTTTTCTACACAACAGTCTCTTTTTGGGTTACAACCTCATAATTCTAAAGTGGCCTACTTAAGCCCAACTCTAATATAATTAACAAAGAAAATAATGGTCACACCAAGGTTATGTAGGTTCAATACAATCCTACCTATGTTTCCTAAAATAGTTATTAGACACATTTTGGTAATGTGATGACCCTCCTAAAAAGAATCACTCAATATCTCTAAAATACTTACATTATAATTTATATTAATGTGTATACTATAATTGACATAATTATTATTTGGGACACTCGCTATCAAATTTGGTGTAATTTAAAGGGTTTGGGGATTGACATGTACTAAGTGCTTTTGAATGAAATATTTATGTATGATAACATATTTGCCATAGCTCGTCTAGATTTCATCTAGATTTTTTGTGTTGAGGCTCCACATTGGCTAATAATCAACATCAATTTTGAGTTAAAATGTAGATTCAAGTAACCTCGTTAGTCAATAGAGTAGAAATAATAAGGTGATATATAAATTAATAAAAAAAAATTACATAAGATACATGGTGAAAAGAGGGAGGTATTTTGATTATAATAGCATAAGAAGATTGGGTATCGAAAACATAAGTTTGTTAGATAAAAATAAAATTAGAGGTATTCAATAGTACCCTAGGAGCATGCATGCTATGTCGTTGGTTCATTAAGTGAGTCCCTTGAGAATTCTCCTTAGTTAAACCCCCTTTTTGATGAACTTTATGACTCTAAGTAAAAGATCTAGGACAATAAAGTGTACAATGGACCTAGGATGATGTCACAATCATTTCTAAATGTAGAATATATTCTCTTTTAAGATTTTTGATCTAGATATTGTTTTCACATTCCAATCTTCTAATCCTTGGTCTTTCCAAATGAGTGAACAAGTGTCTTCAAATACAACAACTAGATCCAAAATTTAAAAAAACACTTGCTAATGAAGAAGACTAACAATATATTAAATTTTAAAATGTTTAGGTTCAAATCTATGACTATAAAAGCGATTTAAATCAAGTTTGTATTCACATATATAATCTAGAATGACAAATGATAATATAAGAACTAATAATATATTTCTAAAACTTAATCATAATTTAAATTTTTTTTATAACATTATTAAATTTACATAAATTTTATTACTTATATTAATTATTTAATTTAAAACACTCAATTTAAAATAAGCCCAAAACATTAAAAATATATAATTACACAAATTTTCCTATTACAAATGTAAGTTAATTCCTTTTTTGATTACTTCAATTATTTACTTTATGATTTATTCCTTCCAAAAATGTGCATCCAAACAACATTTCAATCAAAGAATCTTCACGTACAACTAAAGTGAGATAAAAACAAATCAGCTTTGGATATGCAATCTACACTGGATATTGTTCTCTATCCCATCGTTTCTTCTTAACGTTGAGCTGTGATAGCATGACGGGAAATAAAGCTCATCTGTATAATTTTGCCTTTTAGAGTAAAGCATTGAGCACCATACAAATACGAGACTCTGGATTATGATAGCAGCTTGGCTTGAATATAACCTATTTATATTTATATTTATAGAGTTTTCATTACTATATTAATAATGACTAAATTAGTAGTTGTTTAGTTTTTAAATTATTTTTTATTTGAAATCTGGTTAAGATAAAGTTTATCGAATATTCACTGTTATTTCATATTACATTTAATATTTATTATTGTTGTTATTTATATTGAGTTCCATTTATAACTTGTTGTTTACATTGTATTTATTATTATTTTTTTTATTCTATCTATTATAAATTATGTCAAGAGGCATTCTATAGTGGTAACAAACAATTTGTGTAAACAAAAAACAAATCAGATTAAAATTAGCGTGCATGCAACAAGGAAATGGCTACTGGCAGTGGAAGAGAATGAGGCATGTACCTGACAAGTGTAATCCATGTTAGGAAAATGAAGGTGTCACAACCTGTGATTTTTCCATAGTATTGATTTTTTAATTGTTGCTAATTTTCTCACGTTGTCTTTTGAGTTACAACTTGTAGTTTCTTTTTTTGAGGAGGAGTCAAGTTGGAAAGTTGATTTTACAGGTGGAATTGTGCATAAAGGCATTTTCTATTTTTGTGTTGAGTTTACATGGAATGTGAGTTTTTAAGGTGTGGTTATTTTGGCAAGTGCAGATTTTGCATTGTGGCATGTGGTGACAATTGGAAACTTACCATTATGCATGTGCAGTGGATTTGACACTTTCCATGTTGCACCTTCAGCCTTTGGAATTTGATTTAAAAATGTCTAATTTGTGCATTGTAAGCTCTATAAATATGAGATTTTGCTTGAGGAGTTGAGGGAGGAGAGATTGAATTCAATGGGGTTATGCTACCGGATTTTCTTCAGATGGAACAAGATATAAATCTCCATGTAAAGGTTTAGAGCCTACAATTGTATTGTAACTGTGTATTTGGTTGTTGAATAATACAATTGATCTATGCTTTTTCAGGGTGGGGTTTTTTATTCGAAAGGGTTTTTCCCATGTAAATATTTGTTTTCATGTCTTCTTCTTTATCTTTCATGTTTAATGATTTTTTCTATTGAATCTGGTCAATGCATGTTGTTGAAACTGGTTGATCTTGTAAGATCTAAAATTGCATGAAATTTCCTCTAAGGATTAATGGTGGAAAATAAACTATGTCTAATTCCGCTTTATGGCATAGTAGTACATGTTTTTGAGGTTCTCTGAAGAAATGAAAGTTACTGAAGACAAGTTTACTGATCTCAGATTCTTGTTCTAGGATGAATCAATTTCGCCTTCAATTGGTATTAGAGATTTCTTCTAAGATTTTCTTTTTTCTCGCATGTGCAGGTTTGTGAGTTGCATGTACTTGCATGTGTGTTGCATGTACTTGCATGGAATCGCATGTGACTTGCATGTGCTTGCATGTTGATGCATGTAATAATTTTTTGTGTTTTTGGTTTTGGGTATTCTTTTTGTGAAGATTTCTTAGCCTAGCAAGCTTGGGGAAATTTGAAAGAATCAGTTAAAGATTGATCTTTTGGTGAGTGGAAGTTCTTTCTTTTTTGTTTTATTTTCAGGAGACAACACATAGCTTGAAGGATTGTGATTCGTGAAGATGGATAAAATGGAGTTGGTCATCTTGAAATGATATGATCTGAAGCTCCTAGTTGATAGTGGAATAATCCTGATGCATGGGGTGGGATTTTTTTCTTTGTGGTTGTTTTGCAGTAGAGATTTCATAGTGGGTGTTTTTGTGAGAGGTTCCTTGGTGATATGGCGAGTCTTGGGCTTTTTTTCAACTATGGAGTAATGTGCTTATGTTGAGTGCTTTTTTTTTTTTTGTGTTGGAAGGAATTATTTTTTTCTACCTCTATTGCATGTAGGCTATGGAGTTGATCATTCAATGATCTACAAGCTTTTGCAATAGCTTGTCTCCCTTGGATGCATGTGCATGTTGGTGGTTGTCGAGTTGGCTTGAAACGGGCCTGAAGTTCCTAAAATACTTTTTCCTTTTATGGATTCTTTGTACTTGCATGGCTCAGATTCATGTTCCTTGGATTTGAGGGTTTTATAAATTTTCCTAAAAAATCTATTGTTATGCTTATCTGTGATAATCCATTATTTTGGTTTAACCATTGTGGTGTTTTCTATTTCATACTTTTGAGTCTTCCAGATGTGAAGTGGGTGTGGATGTGCATGGGTGTTTTTCAAACACAGTGGCTTTGCAAGTTTTACATGGTCAAGAAAAACTTGTCGGTTTGTGGAGTTGCGGTTAAGCTATTTTCTAGACCCTAGCTTTTGGGGTGTTACTAGATGAGATAGTTGGAGTTTTGCATGCATGCTTAATGTATAGTGTGAGGAGGTGAGATTCTTTCTTTGTATGAGAACGATGGTATGTGATTAGTCACTCAATATTTTTGTGGTGCTGCTTGGTGGATTCCTTGATTATGGTGCTCGTTGTGGACATGATTGGAAAATTGGATCTAGGCTTGATTTGGTGCTTGAGTCATGTTGTCTACATGGTTATTCTCTTTCAAATCTTAGTTTTGCAGTTTCTAGTGTGATAGTAGGTTTGCATGTTACACTGATTGGATCTATGGGTTGTGCAATGTTGTGGGCCAGGTCTTTACCTACATGATTGCATAAATGACTTGGAAATGGACTATCTATATCCATGAGGTTTTATTCAGTGTTGATGCACACTTGTTAGCTAGCCTTATTTGTGGTCACTTGTGCATTGGTGTGGTTGCTTTAAGATGAGAGGATGGATGATACATGAGTACTTGGATAGTCAGTGTTGGTGTCCTATAGCATGGTGTATTTCCTTTATTTGGATATCTTTGTTTCACTTGGCATGATCAACAATGAACTTGTATGTGTGTCACGGACTTGAACGATTTTAAGATTTGGGAGATGGTGTGTCATGTGCTTGAAAATCTTGGTACCAAATTTCAGTGGGAGTTTTAGTAGTGACTGTGTATTCATCACTATGTGGTGAATGATCTGCTTTAGTGATGCAAATATTTCAAAGAGACTCTTAGATCCTGTTGTTGTAGAAGGGTTTCTTCACATTTTCATGTGAACACTTTATGAGTATTTGTAGCATCTTAGAACCATGGAGGACTCTTGTGGTCTTTGGGTTGAGGTGTTGGTGGTGCTTGACAGGTGATGTTGGTTTAGAGTTTGTTTATTTTATGTCATGGTTTTCTCTTGATTGCGCATTAGATTTTTGGCATGATGCATTTCTCCTGAGAACATGGTACATTCACTTGGAGCAAGGGATATCCTAAGGGGGATGGTAAGATCATGATGTCATGATAAGTTCCTTATTTAGATGATTGGAGCTTTGATAGTGGTCTAGTGATTCTCTTTGTTTTGGGTACATTGGTCATGATATGCTTGAGAAATTCATGATAGTGCAATGATGCATTTGGAGTTTAGCATGAGATGATTATTTGATAGTGCTCATGGATACATGTAGAATGAGATGAGGCTGTATTTCTCTTGATATGAGATAATTTTCATTGATATGGTTACTCTTGATGAGATTTTAGTAGAAAGTCCAAGGAGCCTATACCTTGGTTGGATGTGAGTTCAACAGAGACGTATGAGGAGATTTCTCTTGGAGGAGTAATGATGGCTTGTATATCTTGGAGGAGCATTCTCATTCCCCACTCTTGGTCTACTCAGTGGCTTATCGCTTGAGAGGTATTACCCATTGTTTCTCTCAGGTGATTTATGCTTTCTTTCATAGAGATGGATCTTGAGCTTCTATTATATGGTTCTGGAGGATTCATTGTGAGAGATGGATAGCATGGTTATCTGCTTGGGTTTGCATTTTCATTTATGATGATTATAGGGGATCGTAGTGGGTTGATTTCCTGAGATGGGAAATGGAGTAGTTTTATTTTCTTTGAGAAGATTACATCCATGTAGATACATTATGGATATGTTATGTTTGATCTCTTGAGGTTGAATAGGTTTTGATGTTGTTATGGATTTTATCTTGGGGTTGTGAAGGGGATCTTACTTGACATATTTGGCATTTAGAGGTGTACGTAGAAGGGCATGCTACATGTTTATGATTTGCAGATTTTTTCTCTTTAGTCTAGTTCTTCTTACTGTATGTTTGGATTCATATGGTCCTTTATATGCGAGGTTTCTATGTGAAGCTAAATGATCACTAGTTTGTGGTCATGTGTTGTCACTTGGGTGATGACATGGAGGTTCTTGTATCTTTTTCTTTTGTCAAATATGGAGAACATGGGAGAGTTGTGGAAGATTGTTAAGAGAGATGTTTCTTGTAGTAGTTGGTTGTAAGATTTGTAGATCTTTGTGGATGGTCCTTGGTACTACATGGCTACACTTTCTATGTGTTGTGATCGATAGACTTGGTATGCCTTTGATTGTTTCAGATTTGGTATTACCCATGCAATGGTAGTTCTTGGATGTGTTTGGTCTTCTTCGACTGGTTGGCACATGGAGCTTGTATTTGTAGTTGATGGGTTGGATATGTAGGTGGCATGATTTTTCTGATGTGAAGACCTTCGAGGTATGGGTGATTGGATGGATTAGCACTTGTTGTGGGTGCTATTTTTAGTCATGTGGGTTGGTCAGTTGGATGGGAGCAGTCAGTTTCCTGGTTGTTGTTCAAATTGATGTTCTATCTTGGTTTCTGGAGGATGAATTCACATTTGTGTTTAGGTTGCGAGCTTTGAAGTTGATGTTGTTGATGCTTCTGTATAGCTTGTGAGCATAATGGAGTGGTGGTAGTATTTTGTAGCCTTTTCTATCAATTGGATATGATGCTTGTGTTCTTTAGACTAGTGCATATACACTATGGATCGTTCCTTTCCTTTGGAGGATGGAAAGAACTATTGCCTGAGATGGTGGACATCTTGGATGTTGTTGCAGGTGTCCTGGTTGGAGCATGAAAGAATTATTTGAGATTCTTTTTATTGCATGTATGGCTGTGATGATGTGTTTTCATCGGTTGAATCTTAGCAGTTAAATCATGTTACTTTCATGGAATCTTCAAAGGTGTTCGAAAAGTGGGAGAATTTTAGGAAAATGAAGGTGTCTCAACCTTTTATTTTTCCATAGTATTGATTTTTTAATTGTTGCTAATTTTCTCACGTTGTCTTTTGAGCTACAATTGTAGTGTCGAAAAATGGGTCCTTTGACATTTTCACACTCGTTTGGGTCCTCCTTTGGGATTTTGGCTTAATGTTGCCTTGATTTAGTGTTGTAATGTGGATAACACATTCACATTAGGTCTCGGACCCTTGTGAACTAATGGATTTTAATGGTGCCTTGTAAAAGTGTTGTGAAGTGTTGTAACACACTTTCACACTTTTCTAGGGTTTTATCAATTAACTAAGCATAATAAACATTATTCTTATATCATAATTAACAATAATCTTGCCTTATTTGGAGTGTTGTAAAGTGTTGTAACACACTTTCACATTCCTCTATGCTTGTCATTAATAATTTGGCTTTCTTATGCTTTAATTGGCCCTATTTTGCATCCACAAGCCTCATTTATTGCATCTTTTCGAGGATAATCCCGACACCAATCATTGACCAATCATAATTCTAGTGTTTCTGGCTTGTGTGGCCCATATTTAGTGTCTGAGACTCATTCAACACCTTGGGCGAATGAGTCCCACCTAGATTTTTGGGTCCCAAACCTATTTTTACACCTTTCTAAGCAGTTTTGAATTTTGGTCCCATACATTATACTCTTGGGTGAATGAGTCCTGTGTGACCAAAATTCAAAATTTAATTCAAATTTTTGGCATGATTTTATTCTCCTAGATATGATGTCAGCTTGTTGTGTTGTAATTTCAGGAATTCTTCCATAATTAAATATAAATACAAGGTTCTTTCACTCATTTCACCTAAGACTTTTGTGAGAGCATTCATAATAGCAAATTGAGTTCACAAGAGAATTCAAGCATTCACAAGGGCATTCAAGTGTCTTCAAGGGCAGATTCTTCATCAATTGTTGTAGCAATTCAAGATCCATCAAGCATATCAAGCATCAAGCATGTTAGTGAGCTAATGTTGTGATGTAGCATTGAAGATCCAAGACCAAGAATTGTTCTATTCTTATTGTTGTATTCTTATTGTCAAAGATCAATATCTACATCCTTCATGTCCATTTCATGATTGAGTTGTAGATTTATAGATATCATTTATAAGACATCATCATTCAAGGTATCATTATTCATGTTTCATGTTTCATGTCCTTGTTTCATTGTTTCATCATTTGGTTTAATTACCTACAAGGGGTTTGACCAAGACAAACCCCTGTTCCCTAACAATCAACAAGTTTCCCCCTCTTTAATGTGTGATCCCAGGTTTGTAGATTGAAGAAAAGTGAATTTGAAGACTTCAAAAGCACCAAAATGATAAAGTTGCAAATGCTGTCAAAGTTGTCAAGACTCACAAAAACTCAGATCTAGTGAAAAATATCCATCCAATTTACATGAAATTAGTGGGAAAGTGTTTATTTTATCCAAAGCATTAAAGGCTTGCAAAGTTTTAGTTCAAGATTCTACTCCTAGGACACTTTGCGATAAAACAAGACTAATCCCCTAGTTGTGGCAAATGAGTCCCACTATATGAGTTTTTCAAAGATCTTTGTAGATTCAGATACCCATTTGGCCTGCACAGAAATCCAAATCTGGGACTAATTCACCCAGAATGGCGAATGAGTCCCACTAGGCTAGAAAATTAGGTTTTTGAAGATTTCAGAGCTCCATTCCATCTCCAACAATTTTCTAGGTGCATACTTTCTATTTTACAGTTTTATGTCTTGCTTTGTTTGCAATTTCAAGTCATTTAGTTCAATTTTGCATCATATTAGGGTTTTTTCATTTCATTTTGCATGTCATACATTTTTCCAAGCCCTAGCTTGGTGGCGAACCCCTCTTCTAATATGAAATCATATCCTAGGATACCCTATTGTTAGATCTCTTGCCTTTATTCTTGGGGTGAGATCTCTAGGGTCATCCTTGAATGTAAAGTATAGAAGATTGTTGCCTTGAAAAAAACAAGCTTAAATAATTTTCTACACATTTGTCTAACACTCAAAGTATTATGCATTAAACCCTTAACATAATGTCCTAAAACCCTAGTGGAGACAAAACTCTATGTTACATTTTGGTGAACCTGCATTTAGAATACCTTCTTTTCTTATTTGGAGTCCATCATCATCCTAGAATTATCTTGCATTAGGATTTGCATTAGTTAATTTGAATTCTAGGGTTTCAAAACTTTGCATTAGTGAAAGTGCATACAAGTTTCATTTTTGCATCTCAAATCATTGAAAAACATTTGAAAACTGCATTTGCACTTAGGTTACATATCATACAACATAAAAAGCATCAAAATCCATTAAAAATTAGTGAAATTTTTGAAAACAATCCCTACTGGGACTCATTCTCCACCTTAGGTCAATTAGTCCTAGAACAGATCTAAAACTACTTCTTACAACACTAAAAACCTTGTTTTTAAACTTTTATTTTATGCCATTGGTTAGCTGTTTCATTGGGTTGACTTTTCTGTTACATGCATTTCACTAAATCTAGCTTAAATTAGTCCATTTCATGCATTTCTTCATTCCAAATTTGCATTTACAACATTTCATTTTCAGATTATTGCATAATGTAACCAGTGAATTACCTTGTTTGAAAAATGAAAATTACATTTCATTTTAAGTCTTTACATTTCATTTTGAGTTTGCATAAATTATTGTTCAAATTTTTTAGCTTTGGTCTTTTCCAAGTTTGCAAAGAAAAAGTTAGTCAAAAAACATGTTAGTCATTCATTCAATGGATTCCCTAGTTATGAGAGTCTTTTAAGGAAAAAAAAGTGGACATGTTCATGCTTTTCTTAAACCTACACCCACTTTTATCCATCCTATTTGTGAGGATGATGTGATAGAAGAAGATATAAGCATGGATATTCATGATGATCATAATTGTTCTTCTCCTGATACCTCTCCTTTTCGTGACAAAGGTATCTTGGTGAAAGAAGATGCAATCGTTGAGAATCATGAAGGTCTTGTTTTCTCTTCTCCTCATTCCCCTTGGGAAGATAGTATAACAATAGAAGATGAAATCATTGCCACCACCTTACTTAATTTACATTCCTCTCCCAACATTTCGCCTACTTTTGACAATGCTACAATCATGAATGACCATGAAAATGACATGTTCATGTTAGGAGATCTAATAATTGAGAGCTTTGACAATCCTACTTCTCCCACTTGGGAAGATAGTATAGGTCATAGGGGTGTAATTGTAGATAACCATGATAATCACATTGAATCTTCTCCTAATATCCTTCATAGTAGTGAAGATGATAGTTTGGTGTTAGAAGATATACTCGAAATTCATGAAAATCTCATTTCTCCCTTTCCTAATGCTCCTACCATATGAGAAGATCTATTTGGTAAGCATGAAAATCATAGCGGTCCTCTTTATGCCTCTCCTAATTGTGATGAAGTTTCTTTACAAAATATAACCATGGATGAACATATTACAAGCTCTCCTACTAGGGTAGCTAATACGACACAAGAGAATGAGACCTTAAAGAAAAATGGCAAACAAATAGACCCTTGCCCTAATATCCCCACTATTGATAAAAAAGACAATTTAGCCATTGATCATTCCCCTACTTGTGATGAAGTCATTTGGAAGAACCAACCTTTGAATGTCAAGAACATTTGGTTTGTAGTTCTCCTAACAACTCTCAAGACTCCTAGGGAGAATATCATGGTGCGAGAAAATGAAAACAATAATAAGGTGGCTTCCTTAGTGTTGATAAAAAGGTGATTCTAGTTTTCCCTTTATTAGAAATACATGAAACCAAGACCATGCCGAGGTTGTGAATGTGCAAGTTTACATTATTGGACCTCCTACATACCTCGTGGGACATCCTAAGAATCCCCTAATCCTTTACCCACCTTCACACAAGAAATAAACTCAAAACAAACCCAAACTTATCCTCTACCCACCCAAGAATAATGTGTCGCAGTAGCCAAGTCATAATATTGTTTCTCATACATATAACACTAGAAGCAATTTGCAACCAATACAAACAACTTCAACATCCCTTCCTTTGCCTAATCCCATTTTGCCTAGTGCTCCCCATTTAACTTTGCATAGTGGTAAGGAGTATTATCTTGTTGAACAACTTAAGAATACTCCTACTAAGATATCATTGTGGGATCTTATTCAAGCCTCCCCTCACTATCACAACATGATTCAAAGTGTCTTGCGACAAGTTCCTATCCCTTCTAATGCACAACCAAATGACATAGCATCCATGATCCAAGGAATAAATGCTGACATTGTTTTCTACCAAAGTGAACTCCCCCTTTTGGAAGTGCAAAAACAAAATGATGCTTTCATGATCATAGCTCAATACAATAGGATAGGGAAAAAGCAAACCCTTGTTGACAATGGCTCAACCCTTAATGTGTGTAGCGTAAACCTCTTGGATAGGCTTCGTGTGGATAAATAAAAAATTCAACCGGTCTCTTTATCTATTAGTGGATTTTACAATGTTGGAAGGGAACCGCTCGGTGTGATTAATTTTATTATTACAACTGGAAAAGATACATTACAAACACCAATCCATATCATGCCCAATAATCTTTCATACAATCTCCTTTTAGGCAGACCATGGATTCATGCAATGAATGGGGTCCCTTCTACTCTTTAGTATGTCTACAAAAACATAGTGTACACACTTGATGCTGATCATGAGCCTTATAGTGTCTTACAAATTGAGAAAAATAGCAAAAACCCCTTAAAAAATTAACGCCAAGTACACAAGTAGAACTTGCACAACAAAAAGACAAAGAAAAACACATTGAAGAAGTCATTAAGCTATTAAAAGATGATTGGGGTTCCTTAGAATTTGAATAAAAATTCATGCGAGAAGACAAGATCATAAACAAAGATTCAGACAAGGGAAAAGAAAAAGTGATACTGTCAACACAAAATTAGGACGACCCTTCGAAAGCATCCACCTCAACCAATTTAGAAAAAAAAAAAATCACATGACAAAATTAATCATGAAAAACCACCAAATCCAAAAGAGATGAAGAAGCTTTATATGGAAAAGGATATGAGCATATGAAACAACTTAGATATAGTGGAAAAGGATATGGAGCTAAAGAACAAGGTATCTGTGTCCCTACAGAGCCTAACATGCAAGAAACAACTCATAGTCTTGGTTATTTTCCTTTCATAGAAATTAACCCATCAAATAAGCCTTCGATCAACATCAACACTCTTACAAAATATTTTTTAAAGATGAATTTAACAGTAATGCATCCTAAACTGATAGAAACTATGGTCTTGGTTGTTATCCTTTGCAAGAAATGAAACAAACAAAGACATTTTCACTTAACGTCAATGTCATCTCGCAAAACACTAATGATTTGAATTCATTAGATTTTACATCCTCTTTTCAAGGAGAGAACAAAATATCACAATCTAAAGAGTCTTGTGTAGGTATGACATCTGGTGCTAAGTAAGAGATATCTTTATCACATAATAAACGAACATTTTCTATGGAGCAAGAGAGTATCTTGGCGAAACTCCTCCAAGATCATCTAATATCGCTCCCTCCAAGAACACAAAATAAATTTTATTACAAGAATTGATTTTGTGCATATCATAGAGTTCATGGTCATGCTACTAATGAATGTAAGGCTTTAACTAATCAAATTCAACATCTCAAGGAGTGTGGTGCTCTTCCTCGTGTTGAACACCTAATTCCTCTAACTAATACTTAATTTCATCCTATTCAGCTCATCCTTGTGCTGCACCAAGTGGGGACAAGGGGTTAGGTAGCCTTGTCCTCGTATGTCACTTATCATTGTCTCTTTTGACTAGTTGATCACCTTTCATGTACATATAAGATAAATTTCTCATAGAAATGGTGTTAGAAACCACTTTAAAGTGGGGGCATACATCGAAACTCATGTTTCACTTTGCGATTTTCTTTTTTCTTGCGATGTGTCCTTTTCTTGGTGGCATCATTGGTTTTGATTTCCTGCAAGAGCCTGATATTTCTTTGACTTATTATCTCTTGGAAACATTAGGCACAATGTTCCCTAAGAAGATACCTTGCATGAATTAAGCAAAATCCCTTTGAACAAATCTTACACTATTTTGCATTTACAATGTCTATGAGTTTCAAGCATACGAAGTTTTGCTTGCCTCATAGAGCTCAAAAATCATTATTGTGTGGCACCTTATTAAAGTTATCAAGGAGTATAATTTTGGTATGGTTTGACTAGGAAGCCCGATCTGAGGCATGAATTTCCCCATAGCCACTTGCGTGTGTGTGTGAGTGAATACTAGTCATGAGTGTATGTTTCTCACCTTTTTGGCTTCTCACTCAGCGGAAAACCAAGAGATTTGTCGCCTCAGAGTGAGTATGCATTTTTTTCGGACAAACAACCTAGATTTGATCCACATCATGTTGGACAAATGGTCGAAGCTTGATCCACCAATTTTATTTTTTATTATTTTTGTTCTTCTTATAGTTATTGACATTGCATGATTGTGTATCTTGATGCTACATATTATACACCTTGCGCATGTCCTTTTGTGCTTATGTCAGTTTGACTTAGGATCTTGGATCCTAGGGGCTTGGCCACCTCCTTTGATATTTTTCATCCTAGACCATCTGCATGGGTATGATTGGACCCCTCTTGAATGTCTACATTAGTGTGAGTTTGAAGCAATTTCATCCTCTCACTAAAGTGGGGGCTAAATGTAGTGTCGAAAAATGGGTCCTTTGACATTTTCACACTCGTTTGGGTCCTCCTTGGGGATTTTGGCTTAATATTTCCTTGATTTAGTGTTGTAATGTGGATAACACATTCACATTAGGTCTTGGGCCCTTGTGAACTAATGGATTTTAATGGTTCCTTGTAAAAGTGTTGTGAAGTGTTGTAACACACTTTCACACTATTTTAGGGTTTTATCAATTAACTAAGCATAATAAACATAATTCTAATCATAATTAACATTAATCTTGCCTTATTTGGAGTGTTGTAAAGTTTTGTAACACACTTTCACATTCCTCTAGGCTTGTCATTAATAATTTGGCTTTCTTATGCTTTAATTGGCCCTATTTTACATCCACAAGCCTCATTTATTTTATCTTTTCGAGGATAATCCTGACACCGATCATTGACCAATAATAATTCTGGTGTTTCTGGCTTGTATGGCCCAAATTTAGTGTCTAGGACTCATTCACCACCTTCGACGAATGAGTCTTGTGTAGATTTTTGGGTCCCAAACCTATTTTTACAACTTTTTAAGAAATTTGAATTTTGGTCCCATACATTATGCCAGATGGGACTCATTCACCATCTTGGGTGAATGAGTCCTGTGTGACCAAAATTAAAATTTAAGTCAAATTTCTGGCAAGATTTTATTCTCCTAGATCTGATGTCGGCTTGTAGTGTTGTAATTTCATGAATTCTTGCATAATTAAGTATGAATACAAGGTTCTTTCACTCATTTCACCTAATAATTTTGTGAGAGCATTCATAATAGAAAATTGAGTTCACAAGAGCATTCAAGCATTCACAAGGGAATTCAAGTGTCTTCAAGGGAAAATTCTTCATCAATTGTTGCAAAGATTCAAGATCCATCAAGCATATGAAGCATCAAGCATGTTAGTGAACTAATGTTGTGATGTAGCATTGAAGATCCAAGTCAAAGCATTGTTCTATTCTTATTGTCAAAGATCGAGATCTACATCCTTCATGGCCTTTTCATGATTGAGTTGCAGATTTATAAACATCATCTACAAGATATCATCATTCAAGGTATCATTGTTCATGTTTCATGTTTCATGCCCTTGTTTCATTGTTTCATCATTTAGTTTAATTACCTACAAGGGGTTTGACCAAGGAAAACCCCTATTCCCTAACAATCAACAAGTTTTTCCCTCTTTAACGTGTGATTGAAGAAAAGTGAATTTGAAGCCTTCAAAAGCACCAAAATGACAAAGCTGCAAATGTTTTTAAAGTTGTCAAGAATCATGGAAACTTAGATCTACAGTAAAATATCCATCCAATTTACATGAGATTAGTGGGGAAGTGCTTATTTTATCCATCATTAGAGGCTTGCAAAGTTTCAGTTCAAGATTCTGCTCCAGGGACACTTTGCGACAAAATGTGACTGATCCCCCAGTTGTGGTGAATGAGTCCCACTATACGTATTTTTCAGAGATCTTTGCAAATTTGGATACCCATTTGGCTGAAACTTGCTCTTGCACAAAAATCCAAATCTGGGACTAATTCACCCAGAATGGCAAATGAGTCCTACTAGGCCAAAAAAATAGGTTTTTTAGGATTTTAGAGCTCCATTCCATCTCCAACAAGTTTCCAAGTGCACACTTTCTATTTTACAGTTTTTGTTCTTTTTTTGCATTTTCAAGTCATTTAGTTCAATTTTACATCATATTAGGGCTTTTTCATTTCATCTTGCATGCCATACATTTTTCCAAGCCCTAGCTTGGTGGTGAACCCCTCTTCTAATCTGAAATTATATCGTAGGATACCCTATTGTTAGATCTCTTGCCTCTATTCTTGGGGTGAGATCTCTAGGGTCATCCTTGAATGCAAAATATAGAAGATTGTTTCCCTAGGTCCTAGAACCCTAGTGGAGACAAAATTCTATGTTAACACAACTTGCAATTTCTTTTTCTAATGAAGAGTCAAGTTCGAAAGTTGATTTTACAGGTGGAATTGTGAATAAAGGCATTTTCAATTTTCGTGTTGAGTTTACATGGAATGTGAGTTTTTAAGGTGCAACTATTTTGGCAAGTGCAAATTTTGCAGTGTGGCATGTGGCGACATTTGGAAACTTATCATTATGTGTGTGCAGTGGATTTGACACTTTCCATGTTGCATCTTTAGCCTTTGACAGTTGATTTAGAAATGTCTAATTTATGCATTGTAAGCTCTATAAATATAAGATTTTTCTTGAGGAGTTGAGGGAGGAGAGATTGAATTCATAGGGCTTATGCTGCCGGATTTCCTCCAAATGAAATAGGATGTAAATCTCCATGTAAAGGCTTAGAGCCTGTAATTGTATTGTAACTTTGTATTTGTTTACTGAATAATACAATGGATCTATGCTTTCAAGGAGGGTGGGGTTTTTTACCCGAAAGGGTTTTCCCCACGTAAATCTTTGTGTTCATGTATTATTCTTTATCTTTCATGTTTAATGATTTTTTCTATTGAATCCGTTCAACGCATGTTGTTGAAATTGGTTGATCTTGTAAGATCTAAAATTTCATGTGAACTTTCCTCTAAGGATTAATGATGGGAAATAAACTATGTCTGATTCTTCTTTATGGCATAGTAGTACATGTTTTTGAGGTTCTCTGAAGAAATGAAAGTTATTGAAGACACTTACTGATCTTAGATATTCGTTCTCAGATGAATCGATTTTCCTTTCAATCCAAACACCAATCGACTCCATCACGTTGCATGTGAACTGTTTGGAATCATCGATGTTGGCACTGTAGTGTGTCTGTTATGAAAAATATTTTTCCCTCGATAACACTCACAGGTTTGGATTTGTTTTGGTGTGTGAGCATAGATTTTAATTTAGAAATAATTCATTCATTAATACTGATGTTTTTTTTTGTAATGTATACAACAATACAATCAAGCTTGAGGAAGATAAGACCTAATATACTACAACAAGTGCTCTCACAAGAGTGTTTGAGCAATTCTAATATTTTTCACAAGGCATTTCATAATGGTGTTTCTATGGAAATTAAGACCATAGATTTGTTTCAACAACATTCTCTAGGCATTCAATCCAATAGTAAGAAAACAATAGGCAATCATTTTTGTTGGATACATAAATGATTTTTTTTGAAGTTGTCGCTACTAATCCATCATCTACCCAACTAAAAATTTTCTACAATGGGGCAGTGAAAGTGTACAAAAAAAATTTCTTCTAGAAAATTAAGTAGTTTTCTCAACCTTGGGATATTATGGAATTTGATTTTCCTTTCAAGATTGAGCTCATATTCTGATTCACCCACCAACATAGGCTATAATTATGCTGGCTATCACTAATGGAGAGGCTCTACCTTCCACCACTAGTTCAAACATTTCAAATTATTCAAGGAAAATTGTTTCAAATTTAGAAGATTTTGTAGATTTTAAATTACCCATAGAGTGAATAAGATCAACGTCGTCATTAGAAATATGGTTCCTATGGCCAGAGTAGAGCCCATCACATCCCTAAATCCACCTGTATCCATTGAATTTTTTCTCATCTTCCATGATATTCTTTCTCCTTTGCATCTCTAGGGCTGGAGAAATTGAAATGGAGATGAGTTGTGGGAGCATGGGATTAGATGGTAATTAAGTACAAGCTCATTAATCTTGTCCTGCTTCACCTTTAATTGCATAATCTGATTTTTTTTTTTTGTTTCAAGGTGGTTTAGTTTTATCATAAATTTCATGGTATGAATTTATTTTTTGGTAGTTTGACCACACCCAATTTCATTCCTTGACAATTTATATAGGATTTCTTATCAATTCAATAGACATTGGAAGTAATTAAAGGAGTTTTACCTTTTTTCTTGGACTCCACTTTATTAGATAGGCATCTACGAGCTGAAAAAATGAGTATTAGAATTAAGATTATCCCTAATCTTAACCCTAATCGTAATATCAAAACCCTAATCGTAATATCAAACTCTAACCCTAACCCTAACCTTGATAATTTTACTTCTTCCATGTTGCACTGTGAATGCTACTAGCAATACATATATTTATTAATAATATATAAATTTTGAGACATATCTTTCTTGAGGTGCCTATTTTTTAATCAATTCCTCACATAAAATTGTAATAGGTACCTCGAGAAGGATATATCTCTATGTTTTTATATATTATTAATAAATGTATATGATAGTTTATTTAGTGGTGAAGAAAATCTATATTATTTTGATTAAGATAAACTAAGAAGGGCCCAAACCCATTGCAAAACAATCATTAAGGAAAAACAAAGGGGTATCACAAGAGGTAAGACATCAAGAATGTTAAATAAAAAGAGAGAAGAAACCAAATACTAGAGGCTGATAGAAAAAAAGACAAGGCTAGCAAAAGACCAACAACCCGAGTAGACTAATTACTGTTCTTCAAGAAGATGGAGGCATTTTATAGCTTGCCACTCCTTGGTGATGAACTACAATTTATCCTCAGATGATAGGGCTTTAAAATTCCTTTTACTAGTATTATCCCTAGATGTAGGTCTCACTTTATCCATAGACTTATTTTTTTTGTTGGAGCTAGTAGGTGGGCATCATGATTTTCCTCCCTAGCACGCTTTGCATGGTAATTTTTGAGCCCCTATTAAAAAATTGGATTGTAATTTCCATATTCTTCATAGTTTCTTTATTGTACTCAATTATCTCTTACAAATTAAAGAGAATCTTATCCTAGTGGTATGTATCCTCCTCCTCCTCACCTAACCATCCCCTAGTATGTTTCAGAACAATATACTTGAGATTATGGATTTTGTACTTCCATGAGCAATTGGACGAGTAGCCACTTAAGGATGTCATTTTGAATATTTGTGACTTTACAAAGCTCATCCACTTTCTTTTGTAGAGAGGCACAATCCATAAAAGGGTTAGGGTTGTTCAAAGAAATAACCTCTAGCTCCCAAGAATTCTCAACATCATGTTGAGGAGAAGAAGGGGACTAGTAGATAAAATACAAGGAAAAGAAGAACTAGGAGGAGAGTCATCAGGAAAGACATTAGGAGAAGGGGACCACGAGGAGGTAGAGTTGTCATTTGAAATTAAAATTTGGGTAGGTTCCTAAGAAGATGAAATTTTCTTACCATTAGGAGTGGGGGAAATAGCCATGAAGGATTTTCCCATAGAAGCCCAAGGGGGTTTAGATCTATTAACTGATATGTAGGAGGTGGTGGTGTTGGTAGTTGATGAGGGGGTTTTAGGTTTACTAGTTGAGATAAAAAGAGCACCTATGAACAAGGGAGGGGTTAACAATATGAGGGAGGGAAGAAATGGTAGGGGATAGAGCCAAAATATACCAATAGAGCCTATAGATTAATCCCTAGTGAAGGCATAGGGGTTTTCCTTGATCTTTCACAAATTTGATAGATTGTTCCAATGAGGAGTGGATCCAACAGGTAAAGCTCATTTTCAGGTTATGGCGGAATTGATTTGGCATAGGAAAAAAATGAGCTCATGAAATATTTTAAAATGACCATGAAGGGTAACACACCTCATCAACACCTTGAAAATATTATTCTAGACCCCGAGCATGTCCTCTTTATTATAGCCATTTTATAGCCTATTGAATTTCTCACCTTTCTTTAAAAAAATTCCATATCCTTTTGATAATTCCTTTATGTTTCTTAGGAATGTTAGTTCCCTCAAGAGGGAGGCTAGTGACAACCAAAATTAACTCAACATAAACAGAGAAAAAATGGTTTTGAACCTTGATAAGGCCTCCCTTTCAAGAATTTGCAAACTCTACGAAAAAGGTTAGGGTCATGGTTCTTCAAGGCCTCAATGTAGGAGTTGAGTTTACCCTTCTGGAGGATAGATCAAATCTCCATATCATTCCTTTTAAAGTGATAGTTGTTGGGATGTTCTTGAACAAGCTCCCCACCCATAGCAATCAATAGGGAATCAAAGGAGTAGTAGTTGAAAACTAGCTAAAAGTGACTCCATAAAATTTTAGTATACAAAGTAGAGGCAAGATGAACATGCAACTTGCTAAAATAAGCTATAAATGGGAAGTAATTATTATTCTTTATGCAACTAGGAGGATATGTAATAATTACAATATTGAGAGAGATATAGATCAATATATGACATGGTGTGTGATATGAGAGCCAACTTCATTAATGATGGAGTTTCTCACATGCTTTGGGACCAATTGTAACTCATCCCAAACTTTAATATTTTTGAAAAAGGCCCCCAAATTAGCCATCCCATCCATAGTGGAATTCCCTTCCTAGTAAACATGCATGCATTTGAATTGTCCTATACTCATCATGTTTAAGAAATTAGCTTCAATGAGGTCATGGAGATACCAACTTGGGGAGGGTTCCCCATTCAACATCATGATGGTATTCTTGGAGTCCACTTCAATGAAAAAAATAATAATGCCTCTTTGTTTAGCCAGTAGAATTTTATGAAAGGCAGCAATAACCTCAAAAAAATAAGAAGATTGGGTGCCCAAATTAACTACATATGATCATCATTCCCCTATGATCCCTTAGGATGCCACCCCCTACCACTTGACCAAGGTTCCATTTTGTAGACCCATCAAAGTTAAGTTTAAACAAACAAGGGTCAAGGGGGTTAAAATTAGTGTGTTAACATCAATGTAAGAAATCTCCATTGTTGACATGATAGACAATTGCATTGTAAGGTTTGGACATTGGTTGTAGGCTCTAGAGGCAAGAAGCCCCACCATTTCACCAAAGAATCTCCCTTAAAAATTTATATTGTTATTGTTGAAGAATTATTGCAATTTGTTTAAATTTTCATTGTATTTCTTCATCAACATTGCAATTAGAAAGTAGTATATCATCATTGAAGTGTGACTCAAGTAAACCTTGATCATCAATTCCAATTATTATAATTTTTTATTAGAGGACACATATAAGAACTACTAGTATTGATGACAAATCATAAGAGTTAGTACTATTATTTATATTGTAAATTAAAGAGAATTCATATGTATTAAATGATAATCATTAAATCACAAGGATAATTTTCTTATATTAATACTTGAAAATTAAACAATGATATAATATAAAATCTCCAGTCATGAAAACTCCTCTAAAATGAGCGCATAAACTAGATTCCTTCTAGTGCACCAATTGAAATGTGTAAATGTGAGTGATAACAAATTTAGCTCTCAAATTATGCACGAATAAGATGAATGCAAACAATTCCTTTAAATACAAGGACATGATAACATATCATGCAAATTGTTCTTTGTTAGTATTAAGTGCAAAGGATAAAAGCGAGGAGTTAGTGATGTTTGAGTTCAAGAAAAAATCAGGTGGGATGACTCTATGAGACCAATTTAGGTTAGCCGGGCCATAACTGTGAACGAGTCCTAGTAAAGAAAAAGAGCTAGATCATAGTGGATAGAATGTGCATAAGAATATGTGAAATCATGAGAGTAATAAATAAGTGAATAGGGGAAATGATTAAGGGTATGTGAACATGGAAAAGGAAATAAGTGGTAGTTTATAGCATCTTAAATATGATATACGAGCAAAAATTAAATGATAACTACCCAAACAATTAAATAGTACTCTATTTTAAATATCTAGTTCTATTTTAGCAACAATAAGTTATATATGTTATAATAATAAATTAATTGTGTTTTAGGAGAAAATATTGATTTTATTGTAGCAAAAAAATATAAAATAAAATAAATCTCAAACTTCCTAAGTCTACTTCACCTACCAAGACTAAAATAAAGATTAGATCAAGACTTTAAGCTACATTATTATCCTAGATTCCAAGGTAGAAGCATGTATTTCAAATTTTATAAAATGGAGCATTTTGTTACTTTCCTAAGGATTGACCCTATTAAGACTTACAAATTGTATAATTGATTAGACTATAACAATATTCTATTTTCAAAAGTTGAGTTACTTGTATTAATGCAAAATGACACAAAACATATTCATTTAAAAGAAAATTCCATGATGATAGAAACATGAATTTTGAATTATATCAACAAATAGCTTTCCTAAGAGTTCACCTCAATGTTACATAGGGATCATATAATAGTTTAGTACAATAATAAAGTTCAATTTTCAAGACTTACTCATGTTGATAGATAATTATATCTCTTATCAATTTAAATGAATCATTTGAATCATCATGCCTAATTCCAAGAAATACCCTTAAATTCATCAATAGAAATGCCTACCCCAACTTATTTTGAGTAATTTTTCTTAGAGTATTATTCCATACCCTTACAATCAATATCATTAAATTACATCATGAATCCATAAAAACAAGAAATTATATTTTTATCAATGAAAATGGCCTAGAGGCTAAACCTATTATATTTGAAATTAAAAAATTATAAAGTAGTTGCTCTTAAAAAAGGAGGGTCATATCATCATGGATTTAAAAAAAAATTTATTAGAGATTTCTTCATTTTAGAAATTTCCTATCTTAAACACTTTAAGTTTCCATCTTCAAAGGTAGAATGAAACCAATACTATGTACATAGGAGTAGATGTGTGAATCCACACCAAAAATTAAACTAGTCATAAACAAAGCTGAAACAAAAAACTTTAATCCATACGTTTAGTTGTCTATTTTACTATCATTTTTTAACTCATTTGTCAAGAATGTGAAAAAAAAATTTATATTATTAAATATATTAACTTATAATAAATAATATTTAATATTTAACTTTTTTCATGTGACCCGTGACACTGGCGTGAAACTCCCTTTGGTACCACGAGGATGGTGGGGAGACTAGACCTCCCGACCTCTTGCCTACAACATGATGCTTTAGCCAATCAAGCTAGGCCCACCACCCCATTAAATATATAATTTTTTTACTTAAAATCAAAATTATTTATTTAGTCAATGGGTTCTTGGTCTATTTGTGAACTTAAAAGATTCTAAATGAGCTCACAAAAGATCAAGTCTTACTAAGTGTAAAACCTCAACACCATAAGATGACTTTGGTGGAATGAACACCCCTTAATCCTTGATTCTTAGTCAAAGAGGTTTCAACCTAAAGACTCATACCCCTATTAGATAACTAAATGATTTTGTCAATTTGATATAAAACCTTCCAAAAAAATAAAAAATATTTATTATAATTAATAAAAAAAATCTATATTTTTAATACTATTTGTTGAAAAATCAATCTATCTCATGATATAGAGACTTGTACATATTATAGGATAACATTATTATATGGACACTTGTACAAATTATAGGCATAATTTTCTTATATGGGCACTTGTACATATTATAGCTATAACTTTATTCGATTCCCCAACTTGTAGTGTGCCCCCCAACAACGAACAACAGTGTGCCCCCAAACAACGCACAACAAGTATTTAGGGATTGCCATCAATGAATTTTTTTGTCTTTACATACTGATTTCCCATACAAAATCTAAAGCAAATTTGAACTTTCTTCCCACCCAAAAGTTTGAAGCGATTTTTCATCAAATGGACTGCATAAAATCTATTAAGGCTAATAAACTTATAATGTTAATGAATATGTTGACCTAATTTTTAAAAACAAGTGTAGTGCTATACTTCTGAAAAAAAAATCATACTAAAAAAAGTATAAAAGGGATTAAGATGGAAGTGATTATGCAATGGTATAGAATATCATTGAGAATGGAGAGAAGCATAATGAAGTTGTGTCACAAAAAGATATATCCTTGGTCATTTTTACGCTCATTTGGGTCTTTCTTGTGGATTTTGCCCTGATTTTTCCTAGATTTAATGTTGTAATGTGGCCAACACATTCACATTACACCTTGAACTCTTGTAAATCATTAAAAACCTTATGATTTCTTATAAAGGTGTTGTGAAGTGTTTTAACCCACTTTCACACTTTTCTAGAACCTTTCTAATATATTTCATTTAAATAACATATTTTTATCACTTACCAAGCCTTATTTCAAAGTGTTGTAAGGATTTGTAACAAACTCTCACACTTTTCTAGGCTTGTCATCAATAATTTGACCCTTTCTTATGTTTAAATGGCCCCTTTATGCACTTACATGCCTTAAGTTTATTTCGAAGAATAATCTTGTTAAACATCATTAAATACACTTTAATTCCCAACACCCAATAAAATTGCTTTGGTGGGACCAAGTCACCACCTAGGGCGACTTAGTCCCATCTAGCTTAAAAATCAAAATTATTTTATAATTCTGGTGAGATATTATTCTTTAGACCTTGAGGTTTTCCTGTGATGAGGTATTTTATGGAATTAGGGCACAATCATGTATAACTAAAGGGTTTTTCTCTCATTTTCATCCCCAACAATTAATTCTTCAAGCATCCAAGCATTCAAGCAATTATAAATCACTTTAGGCATTATCAAGCATTCATCCATTGGAGCATCTACTTGCATATCTTCAGATTTCCATATCAAGGGTTTGGTGAGTTGTAGCATTGCATGTTGTTAGATCATCATTCTCTTTCTATTTCATTTCATTTTCAAGGGTTTAATTACCAAACTGGAGTTTGACTAAGGCAAACCCCTATTCTCCAACCCTTAACCCTTTTCCCCTCTTTGCATGTGTGTTTTATAGGTATTGTATGCCGATTTGTCAAAGAGAAAGGTGTGAAAAGGTGTCAAAATAATTCAAAGTCAACAAAACCCTAAAAGAAGCTTGGAGATCACCCACAAGTCAAAGTTTGCAGATTTGGATCCAGATTCTTGTCAGGAGTTGAAGTACAGAATGAAAGATATAGATTGCATCTTAGAGATTCCTGAAAGATGAAGGTGGAATAAGTTTCCATCAATGGTGAACTAGTCCCAATGCCGAGCCCGAAAAGTGGCTTCTGCAGTTCTGGATACCCAGTTTCTTGAAGCGTATTCCGATAAAATCTCCCCAAAACAAGACTAAGTTGCCCAACTTGGTGTAAGTGTCCCGATTGGCTTCAATAGAAAATTATCTAGGATTCCAAAGCTCCTCTCCAACACTTTCCATTTTCTAGGTGCACCTCTCCATTCACTTTCATTTCTGTTATAGTTTGTTTACATTCTTAGGTCATTTCACATTGTGTTTTCAAACATCTTGCATTTCATTAGTTTTGCATTAATATTTCATCTCTTTTATCAACTCCTTGCATTTAGGCATACTTCAATCCCATTGGCATTAGTCTTGAATGAAATCCAATTTTTTGGCGAAAAAACTCTCTCCTTTTAGGTGAAAAACCTTAGAAGTGTTAGAAAGCATCTTCCCCCAAAATTTGCGGTTCATTTTGGTGAACCCATATTTAGAACATTTTTACTTTTGATTTCAAGTGCATTTTCATCCTAGGAATAGCTTGCATCAACATTGCATTAGGTTTTTCATTCTAGAGTTTTCAAAATTGCATTAGTGAAAAGCTCATATAGCTTGCATTTTTGCATTGGATTTCATTAAAAATTCACAAAATTCTGCATTTTCATATTGTATATGCATGTAAGAACCTAAAAATCATAAAATTCCATTTAAAATTATAGGAATTGTTAAAAAAATCACTCCCTAGACTAATTCACTACACTGGGCAACTTATTCTACCTACACATTCTGCACTGTAATTTTTGTATTTTTTAGAGAATGTTTCACATTTTTGCTTGTTTCTACATTTCTAATTTTCTTTCCAGAATTTAAATTATCAACAGTTTAGTGCTCTTTGTTTGCATTGCATTTGCATTCACCCTACATTTAGAAACCTTTACATGAGTGTTTGGTATCCTATTGCTAATACCTTAGTGAGAAAAGTTCGAGACTCATGGAATCTCACGATAACACACTCATTGTAGATCTTGGGTTATCTAGAGCTTCCATTCCTAGTATTGATAATAGTACACTAGGTTTTTATAATACCCTTAGTCACTCTTTGCACTCAGGCAGCATGCATATTGAACATAGGCCTGATGATATCCCACAAGACAAGCTCATTCACATTCATGAGGACTTAGTACACTTGCAACATCAAGTGAGCCTTGAAAAAAATTTAGCCACCACAATTCGAACTATAGAAAAAATCTATCACATGCTTGAAAGTGACAAAGGCCTAGACGTTGTGAAACAATTAGTTGAGATATATCAAAAACATGTTCCTTCCACCTCTAGTGTCTCTCACTAGGCACACACTGTGATTAGCCAAGGAGGACTTCACACTCCTCCCATAGAAATAGCCTCTATACCTATCTATACAACTCCTAATGTCACCACCACAATGCAACAAGTTAGTAATGTGATTCCTTCCTCGACTGTTCCTGCTAGCATCCCTCCTTCCTATGTGGCATCGCATGTTGTATCTTCTTCTACCATACCACCCATCAACATTCCATTCACTTGCCCTACCACTACCGAAACTCCATCACCACTTTCCCTTCCACCTCATACCACTTACACTGACCCTCTCATAACACAAATTTTCCAAACTGTCTCATTCATGCAACAAATATCTACCATCAACCAAAATTAGAATGGCCCACCCACATATTATGTTTGTAGCAAGCCATTGTCCTTGGAAATTTTGCGAACCTCGATGCCACAAGGATTAGAGATGCCTAGATTTAAGAAATATGGAGGGAAGGGAGATCCTTCTAACCATATTAATGCCTACATCACTTTATGTAGTGACTTTGTCCTTGATGATAAACTGTTAGAAAAATTGTTTCCTAGGACTTTAAAGGACATTGGCTTGGAATGGTTTTCTTCCTTACCAAACAATTCAATTCATTCATTTAATGAACTTGTTGATGCATTTATCAATCATTTCCAAGTGCATATGACTCCCAAGAAGACCTTGGCTGATTTGATGTGATGCAAAAAAAATATTGATGAAAAGATAATTGATTTTATCTCATGATATCAATCGCTTTATTACCAAATTGATGTCAAGATCCCTAACCCACATCTCCAAAAGATGTTTATAGAAAAATTGCAAACCAAATTTCAAGACAAACTCACTATGATGATATTCAGACCCTCTTTCATGAATTTATGCATGGTCCTTTGTGAATATCACAATTCGATTAGTAGTCGAGATACAACGTCCACTTCTAGTCGAATTGAGAAATCTGAACATGCCAACCAAAACAATTCTCAACCATTTAGAAAGAAAAATAAAGGGTTCTTACAGTTCAACCCCCCTCAACAACCAACTCAATCCGTTAACAACGAAGTCACAGCGGTTAAAACCACGGTCCCTTTTAGTTATGGAGTTCCAAAAAGACAATTCACACCTTTACCAGATACCCTTCATAACATGATGTCTCAACTTATACAACAACAAATGATTACCTTACCTGTCATTCACGTACCTGACCCTACTAAGCCTTTACCTCCAAACTTTAAATCCAATGCTTATTTCCATTATCATAGACAAAATGGACATGACATGGAACAATGCAAGCATCTTAAGAATCTAATTCAAGACCTCATTGATTATGTCCGTTTATCCATTGCAGGTGTTAATGATCATGGTAATAAGTCTGTTGCCCCTCCAAATCAAAACTTACAAATTTTCACTAATCTAATTCCCAAACATAATATTTCATTTACCAAAGCTAGTGTAACTACAAAGAATTATGTGATGAATGTTGCTACCGATGATAAACATTCTGATCTGATCCCACATGTGACCCATGTTAATCCTATAGATGAAATGGTAGGTGCGATAGACGTTATCCCTCGTAAGGGAAAATTTAAGAAATCTCTTGATATTAATTTCTCCTCTTAGGACATACTTAAAAATCTCCCTGATGGTCCTCTTTACATAGCCGACCATATCTATTACAAGCCCACTAGTTGGATATTAATAGATCCTGCCTGTGGAGAGAGCGTGATCATCGAGGAATTTTTGGTATTACATGATCTTTATCAAGATGACTATGAAAAACCAAAAGAATGTATCAAAATACGCAATGGTTTTACTTTTCCTACAATAGGATCAATTGACCTTCCATTACAAATAGGACCAAAAAAATTGGATGTCACATTCTCCATCATCTCGCAGTCGAACCAGTTTCGTTTGAGGCTAGGCCATCCATGGATTCACTCATTGAAATTTATCCCTTCATTTATTCACAAATGCCTAAAGTTTCTATTTGAAAATGACATATTCATTGTCCACCATATTGGCTTTAACCCCTTGTCTTCCAAAGGAAAATTTTCCTTAGAAGCCTTTTGGCCTGAACCCATGGAACCCATCACGCCTCAAAAAGATTTATTTTTCATTTCTTACCAAAAATTTAAAGCAAAGAAAATAACCAAATTATCTCTCTGCAACATGTCCTTGTCCACTTCAGACACTCCCATCTTAGATGAAACCATGCTCCAACCCAAATACGAACCACACAACCAAGCTCAACCAACACCTGACACTTCCCTGACATCGTCCAAGAGACCATGAGACTGTGAAAGTAACTCCATCATGCCTCCTCACATAAAACAATTTTACAAATCAAAGGAGAAAGTGGATGAACAACCTTCATCGTTCCTTCTATTCATACCCTTAGGGATGAAAATAAACCTATGGATGATCAACTCGCTCCTTCAAAAACACAACTCGAAAATAAAATCAAAAGAAATAAAGGAGCTAGGGAGTACAGGCGTAGACGTCGTGCCCTTGATCACAAGTTACATGAAGAATAAAATAAAGAAAATCATAATCAACACACACAAGCAATGGATGATGATCCTCCTCCCCAACCACAACAAACTGATCCTATACAACAGTCACTCACAACATAAGCTGATATTGAAGTGGAATAGATGGATGTGAAGACAACATTCCTTCATGGTGACTTGGAATAAGGGATTTATATGTCACAACCAAAGTATTTCATTGTTGAAGGTAAAGAAAATCTAGTTTGCAAAATGAAAAAGTCTCTATATGGTTTGAATTAGTCTCCTAGAATGTGGTACCATAAGTTTGATACTTATGTGTTATCATTTGGATTTCAGAGATCTAAATTTGACCATTATATGTATTTCAAAACTAATAATGGTCGCATTCTCATCATTATTTTATATGTAGATGATATGTTATTTATTGGGAATGGTAAAAGCGTGATTTCAGATTTGAAGTCTCAGTTGTCAGCACAGTTTGAGATGAAAAATATAGGTCCTGCAAGGTATATTCTGGGGATGGAGATCAAGAGAGATAGAGTTAATAGAAAGCTTTGGTTAGGACAGAGAAAGTATGTGAACTCAGTGTTGGAGAGATTAAACATGGTAGATTGTAGATAGTTAATTGTTCTTGTAATACAGGGGACAAATCTTTTTGTGAATGATTTTCCAAAATTTCCTACTGTGATGGAGGAGATGAGCAAAGTACCTTATGTGAGTGTTGCGACTTAATTTATGATAGGGTATGTAGGAGGCCAGAAATTTCCCAAGTAGTGGGAGTCCTTAGTTGGTTTATGGCTAATCTTGAATGAGTACACTGGGATTCTGTTAAGAGAGTGTTCACGTATTTATAGGGTACTTCCAAGTATGTCCTGTGTTTTCATGGTTATCCTACTAGAACTCAACATTTAATGAGTATTCATGGATATTGGATTTGTATTGGGTAGGTGACATTGACATCAGAAGATTCACCAGTGGTTACGTGTTCATGATTTTTGGTGGTGCTATCATTTGGATGAGTAAGTGGCAGGTTGTAGTCACTTTGCCCACGACAGAAGCAAAGTACATGCAACCACTCATGCTTGTAAGGAAGCCATTTGTCTTAAGATATTTTGTTTTGATATTAGTTTAGATGCAGGATAGTTCACTATCTATTGTGATAGTTAGAGTGTTATTTTCTTAGCAAAGAATCCTACCTTCCATGCTAGAACAAAGCACATTGATGTTTAGTATCATTTTTTTCATGATATGGTAGAAGATGGAAATGTGAATTTAGAGAAGTTTGTCACTTTGGTGAATGTTGTAGATGCATTGATGAAACTAGTGAGCATTGAGAAGTTCAAATGGTGTTATGATTCCATGGGCCTTGGGGCCCTGAGTAGTTGATTTCATATGAATCTTGTAGGTCTTCGACAAGTGGGAGAATGTTGGGAATAAGGTGTCTCAACCTTTGAGTCACATCATTTAATTAATTTTTATTTGATATATTTATTTGATTTATAATTTATATTATTCCTATCAAATATGTAGTCACTTTATGTGACCCACCGGTGATGTGGCATCCTACATGGAAACTGACATGTAATTAAATTGTAAGCTATAATTGTGGAAGTAGGCGCCCACTTTGGAGGACCTATATTGTAGGCTAGATTATTGGAATGTTTCATAAGATTCTATGATATGCACTATGACAAAGTATGGCACCTGCTATGACAATTTATAATTGCTCTATAAGAGTTCACTATACAAACTGCTATGATGGGATATGACAACTGTAAGAGTCACATATGATAGTTTCCTTTCTACACTATGACAGTTAAGCTACTATTATGGGGATTCCTAAGTTTGCATGTGGCAATTGCATGCGTAGTGGTGTCATGCATGGTAGGTGGTGGCTAATTTGGTGGAGGCAAGTGCTTATTTTAGAAGATTGCCATATTAATGAGTCTTGACTATGGAAATATGTCATAATAGACTCTTGTTCACTCCTTCGGCATGAGAATTGGTTTTGGAAAGTTTTTGGCACTCTGCTATATGTTGCAACATTCTAAATAATTCCAGAGTTAGTGCATTTTTATGGTTACAGGTTAAAGTTTGGTTGCATCCCGTTATGCTGTTGAAATTTATCTAGATTCTCATTGTAGTGTGAAGAATCTTGAGTATTGCTCTGAGACTATATTGTAGCAATTTTTAGTTTCTGATAATACATTTGAGTTGCATGATTTGGAGTGTGGGTTTTTTCCCGAAAGGGTTTTCCCACATATACACTATGTTATGGTTTGCTTTGTCTTATCTATTTTATATTATTGAATGTATGTACATATGTAGGTACTTGCAACAGTATAAGGTTTTAATAATATTTTTTTGTAACTCTCTCCTACTTAGATCTGTCTAGGAAGCTACTTCTTCTCACCCGAATTCCTTTCAGTCATAAGAGTGAGGTTATATATTTTGGTCTGCTATGGAAAATGTGTTTCCTTCAATAGCGCTCATAGGTTTGGATTTATTTTGGTTTGCGTAGAGATTTTAATTTATAAAGAATTCGTTCATTAATAATGGCATTATTTTCTTTAATGTATACAACAATATAGTCAAGCCCGATGAAGATAAGACCTCATATATTGCAAAAAGTACTCTCACACGGATGTTTGAGTGATTCTAAGAACTTTCACCCGACATTTCGTAATGGTGTTTCTAAGGGAATTAAGACCATATAATTGTTTCAATAACATTCTCTAGGTATTCAATCTAGCAGTAAACAAAACAATAGATAATCTTTTTTCTTGTATACACAAACAATTTTTTTTGAAGTTGCCACTACTAATCCATCGTCTACCTAACTAACAATTTTCTACAATGGAGTAGTGAAAGTGTACAAAAAAAATTTCTTCTAGAAAAGTAAGTAGTTTTCTCAACCTTGGGATATTATAGAGTTTGATTTTCCTTTCAATATTGAGCTCATATTTTGATTCATCCATAGGAAAAGGCTATAATGATGTTGGTCATCATTGATGGAGAGGCTCTACCTTCCACCACTGGTTCAAACATTTCAAATTATCCAAGGAAAAGTGTTTCAAATTTAGAATATTTTTTAAATTTTAAATTACCCATATAGTGAATAGGATCATCACTATCATTAGAAATATGATTCTTGTGGCCAAAGAAGAACCTATCCCATCCCTTAGACCATTTTTGTCCATCAAATTTTTACTCATCTTCGATGACATTCTTTCTCCTTTGCATTTCTAGGGGTGGTTGAAATGGAGATGAGTTGCTAGAGAATGGGATTAGATGGGAATTAAGTACAAGCTCATTACTCTTGTCCTACTTCACCTATACTTCCATAATCTATTCAGTTTTATTTATTTCAAGGTGGTTTAGTTTTATCATTAATTTTATAGTATGAATGCATTTTTTGGTAGTCTAACCACACCCAATTTCATTCCTTGACAATTTATATATGATTTCTTATCAATTCAATAGACATTGGAAGTAATTAAAGGAGTTTTAGATTTTTTTTTTCCTCCACTTTATTTAGATAGACATCTACAAGCAACAAAAATGAGTATTAGAGTTTAGATTATCCCTAATCTTAACCCTAACCCTAACCTTGATAATTTTACTTCTTCCCTGTTGCACTGTGAATTCTACTAGCATACATATATTTATTAATAATATATATATATGTCGAGAGATATATTTCTCAAGGTGCCTATTTTTAGTCAATTCTTCACATAAAAGTGCAATAGGCACCTCAAGAAGGATATCTCTCAATGTTTTTATATATTATTAATAAATATATATGCTAGTTTATTTAGTGGAGAAGAAAATGTATATTATTCTGATTAAGATAAACTGAGAAGGGTTCAAACCCATTATAAAACAATCATTAAGGAAAAAAAAAGGGCTCTCACAAGAGGTAAGACAACAAGAATGTTAAAGAAAAAGAGAAAAGAAACCAAATACTAGAGACTGATAGAAAAAAGACAAGGCTAGAAAAATACCGACAACCTAAGTAGACTAATTAATGTTCTTCAAGAAGATGAAGGCCTTTTATAGCCTACAAATCCTTGGTGATGAACTACAATTTATCCTCAAATGATAGGGATTTTAGATTATTTTTACCAGTATTATCCCTGGATGTAGGTGACACTTTCTCCATAGACTTACTTTTTTTTGTTGGAGCTAGTAGGTGGGCATCATAATTTTCCTCCCTAGTATGCTTTACATGAAATTTTTTGAGCTCTTATTAAAAACTTGGATTGTAATTTCCATATTCTTCATAGTTTCTTTATTGTACTCAATTATCTCTTACAAATTGAAGAGAATATTATCCTAGTTGTAATGGAGATTAGCAACCTCCTTTCTCAAAATCACATAACCTATAGTATTTTTAATTTCCCCAACATGTTTTTCTAGATTGGCCCAATTATCAAAAGTTTGAGCCATGCATTTTATGGATATTTAATATATTCGATTCTCCCTTCGGGTTGCTTTGCTGTTTTGCTTCGCTTCTAACCGTTCCCGATGTTTTTGAAGTCCTCTGGCCACCCTTTCAACGAACTCGGCTCCCTACTTCCACGTGTCATCCAATTGCTCATCGAAGGGGAGCTTCCCTTCCCTTATCCTTCAGGCCCCGACCACATACCACATTGCCCCCCTGAGTACACTTTTAAGCGGGCCCCATATTGGTGCTGATATGCTGAAGGCTCCTCCACGCATCCTCAAAACGAGCATTTCATTAATGAGAAAGAAGGAATGAAGTTTAGGCCTCAACAACATGCCACACATCCTAACTAAATCTATAGGATTGCGACACATGCTTTCTTGAGCTTTAGCTATTTTCGAACACTAGGACAACTGCCATCATTCACGAGAAATGCATCTGGCTCGTGGGTGATTGTGTTCATGCTTTATAATCTTTCTATTGTAATGGTCATGATGAGTCATTGCTATGAACATCATTACCGATGATTGGGAATCTTATCTGTTACAAGATTTCAAGCAATGGAAGCCTTTGGCTATATATACTACTTCTTTCAGCCTAGATCTAGTTTGGAATACCTGTAGAAAAATTAGAAAGACACCAGGCCTTTTGTTTTGTTAGATAATTGTAAAGACTCACATACTGTGCCCTTGTAATTTGGCCTCTTTGTTTCTTAACTATTTGAAAAGCATTATACTGTGTTGTTACTGAATAACTTGTTTACAATTTCAATGATTTGAATGGAATGTTGATTTAGGACCATGTCTCCAACTCTTTCTTTTCAGTAAATATCTATACAAATTATTTTATTTTATTTTATGAATTATTCAAGTCTCTTTCTTTGATGTTTTTTATTTTGAGACATAGAAGATTATTGAACAGGCCCTTAAATCGCATCCAAAATATAGATTTATTGTGCCTTACATCTAAACCTTGGCGCATCACCCTAGTTAGATCTTTATTTTTATATTTGCTTCCTTTTCCCACTCAAAACCCTAGTTATAGAAGAAGCCGAATTCTTTAAAATCCAGAGGTTACTCAGTTTAGCACAATAGGTCCCCCCTTTAATTGAGTTTCCCATAAAGGTTGTTAACTTGTCAAATTTTGGCATCAACAGTTTTTTTTTTTTTTTTTGGAACGCTCTGTGGGACCTTCTTAATGTGCTTAAGCCTTGAGAAGGTATAGAAGCCATTGGCCTATCACAAAATCCAAAACAACATACAACCTTGGTTTGTTGGTATCACCACTAGGAATAGTACCAACTAGAACCCATCACGTGAATGTTCTGACTCCTCCACCAACCATGTTACCAATCGCTAACCAAAATTAGGTGGCATGGGACGCCAAAAGTCCTCTTAGAACAGTAGTAGTGCCTGTTGTTTGGGCCCCCATTCTAGTCTCTGCCCTCAAAGCTATTCCTAAGTTTACCAGAGATGGATTAAGAACTCCATCCAAACATTTTCAAGATGTGGCGGATGTGTGTTTGGTACATGGAGTTACAAATTAGAACATAGCATTGAGGTTTCTTGCAACTTCTTTCAAAGGAAAAACATTAGATTGGTACCACACTCTGCTGGCTAACACTATCGATACTTGGGATCAGCTTGGGGATCCTTTTTATGAAATATTCTCAAATGATGGAGACAGGTCTTCCCAGTATCACTAGCTAGAGATCATCAAGCGAGCTCCATATGAAGCCTTGACTGACTTCAATGACCGGTTTCACATAACTTGGCAAATAATTCAGGCTACAATGTACCCACCACCCAACTTGGTGTTCATGTTCTACCTGAAGTCCATCAACGCCGACATCTTGAGGGTGATCCCACAATACTGGTTTACAATTTTTGGGCAAACTAGACACTGAACTAATCTGTTTTAACTAAATCTTCACTTTCGAGCTCCTATAGCAGCTAAACCATGAGGAATTTGAAGATGATGTAAACTAGTGATTTGTGACATTTTTTCTGTAGATTCTAAATATTTTTTTTTCATTTTTTTGGAATCATATTGCACTTATTTTTCCATCTCCTTCGAAAATTAGTTTAAAAAAAAAAACAACATTTTTAAGGAGTGACGCTCACCATATACAACATAACTTGTTTTTTAAGAAGGATAAAATTCTAATTTTTTTGAATCTAGATTTACAACTACGATATCTAGCACTTTCATTTGGTTTTATAGTGTTTTATTGAATATTTTTTCCTTAATCAAGTTTCGAAGTCAAACCAATTACAATTCAGACATAGGCGGACCGCATATAGCATAAATTTTTCTCTATGTATCAAAATTCAATTCTTTTTAATGGATCAAGGACATCAATACCCAACCTAAACATATTTTTTTAAATTTTATTTTGATAATCTACTATTTTTCCACATGTGTAGAACAAAGATCTTGATTTTCAGTGAAAAACCCATGTTTAATAAAACTAAAAAAATACATATATAATAAAACCAAAAAATATTAAAATTATATTAGTTGGATAGCTTGTTCCGAGGACTACCATATTCCAGTTGGGTCTGTGAAGTCTCCTCCATTTTCATCCTCAACCCAAGCTTCGAAGGGAAAAAATTGGAGTTTTTTTGTGTTGGAGGGTGAGAAGGTGGGAAAAGGGGGGTTTGAGCGAACCCCCTTCCCACAATGGGAATTTCAAGTTCCCACATGCAAAGGGGTTTGCTCGAACCCTGGTTCGATCAAACCCTGGTTTGATCAAACCCCTTTGGGGTTCATTTGAACCTAGAGTTTGCTCGAACCCCCCAAAACAATTTTTTTTTGCAAGGTCATTTTTTTAAAAGTTTTCCTTCCTCACTCAAATTGTAAACCCCTTTTGTGGGTTCACCCCTCAATGATGACCCAGTCACTTGGTGAAACCACTCTACCAGATGTATATAACATCGCAATTAAAGCAGAAAAAAATCTAATTAATGCCAAAAATTTGCTGCATCGGCCCATCATGCCTATATTCCCTGAGTTATCAGTTCCCACCCAAGTGACATTGCCTACCAATGTAGTTGCTTCTCCTCAATCCATGTATACATACGTGAGCGTACCAATTTTTTTTGATTCCACGTCTAGTGCTTCAAAGAACGAGATGAGTGACATAAAGGAAATGTTGCAAGTTATGGCCAACGAAATAACTGCTATCAAGTGCAACCAAGCCGCTCCTCCAAAGCTGACCTATCAGAATTATCAAGGCAGAAGGTCCTCTTACCAATAGAGCTATTTCCAAGGAGGCACTTGCATAAATCCTTAGGCACAAGAAAAAAATTAAATAGTGTCGGTACCCACTCCATTGCAAAACAACAAAGAGCTAATCGTGGAGAAAAATAATTTAGTCAATGATGCTAACCCATGGTGCTTCCCTTGTGGTGATTCACATATGCCCCGAAACTGCTCGCATGGAAATTTAAAACAAAGGGTGGCAGAGCAGCACAACCAAGGTATGACACCAAATTTAGGAGGTTATACATATGCCTCTCCCCAAATGGAGAATGCGGTTCTTACCACACAGATGTAAGGAATGTCCCTGGAACAATAAAATGACATAGCCCCCAATCACACCCTATTCTCATGGATGGAAGGAGACGAAGTGGTGTTCACATTCGAAGCATCCACTTCAAAAACCCCACAAGTGCAGTCTGATTACAACACTCACTCCAAGAGGAGATTCATAGGTGAATTAGTCATCCTGTAATTAGTTAGTTTGTAGCCTGAAAGTACTTCTGACCACAACCCCAATACCTGTGCTATGGTGTCACAATGTCCACTACGAAGGGAAATTGTTATAACAAGAGCTAAGGAGAAGAAGCCTTTGAATTTGCCACCATTCAATGTGGTGGAACAATTGAAGAAGTTATCTGCTAATGTGTCCTTGTGGGATACATTATCTATTCCAGAGCAAAAGATATTGCTACAGAGGGCTCTCTACGAGGATCTGATCACTGAACCGAAGGAGCAATCACTTAAAGGGAAGACTATTGATCAATCACCTCCAGAAAAATTTCTCGTGAATACTGCATAAGAGACCACTACTGATGATCAAGAGGAGGAATCCTCGGTTGAAGTCGGTAGGGATAAACCAAAACTGAAGCCATTTTTCATGACCCTAATTGTGGGTAAGAAAATTTTGCATAATTCCATGATTAACTCTAGTGCTAGCACCACAATCATGCCCAAGAAAATAGCTGAAGCCCTAGGATTGAGCTATGAACATTTGAATAAAAGGGTTATGCAATTAGATGGGAATATGGTTAATACTGTGGGGATCATTAAGGACCTTCCATTTACTCTATTTTCCTACCCTAGTATCACAGTCAAGCAAGATACCGTGATCATTGATGTTCCTCCCATATTTGGTCTGTGCTTGTCCAGGGAATTCACTTCTAAACTGGGTGGATACCTATCCTTAGATTGGTCGCACCTAATTGTAAGGACCAAGCGTGGAGCCAAAATGAAATTGGTATTCGAACCTTTGCATTTGGAACATGTTGCAGATGAGGCTAAAATAGTATTTGATCCTGCTCACACATCCATCACCAAGGAGGATATGTACTACATTGAACTTCTAGAAGATGAGAAAATCATTGGAGATTAGACCGATCAAGAGGAGGTTCTCCTAAGAGAGTTCATTGATAAAGACCAATTCAGAAATTATCATGCCACTGGACTAGGGACTTATGTCATTTATGATGAAGACCAAGCCATCCCAAAGGTAACAAAAGAGCCCAAAGGAATTTCGATCAAAAAGCTATGGTCGCTACACTTTGATGGTGCTAGATGCAAGATTGGCACAGGGGCTGGGATATGCTTGACTTCCCCAAGAAACGAGAAGAAAATCAGATCTTTCTGATTCTAGTTTCCCTATTCCAACAATGAAGCTAAATATGAAGGCCTCGTGCTAGGTTTAAGCCTAGCATAATGAATGGGCATCAAACAAATAATGGTGTTCAAATATTTTGAGCTAATCATTGAACAAAATTTGGGTATCAGTTCAACAAAGGATGTTCATATGAGATCCTATAGACATAGAGTCTAGGACCTTATTGAGAGCTTAATATCCAAACTATTCCCTGAGAACAAAATGATGATGTGGACCACATGGCCGTAATCGGATCCCAATTCGAACCGACCTCCGACCTAATGCATAAAAAACACTCTCTACAAATGATAGTTTGAATAACAATTCCAGATAGAGCTGTCAAATATTTGACATAGATGACCACATTGCTTCATTCGACTCATAGTTGGGAGAGTTTGCTGACCAAATCCAACCAAGGATCTCCAAAGCCTACGATGGAAAAAATATTCAGCTAAGGTCCAATGAGCTTTCGAAGGGTCTGGTCACTCTTGAAAACCTTTTTCTGATCATGCAAGAAATGATGCAAATTGTTTGAACATAAGCGATTAAGCAGATTTTTGAGATCAGGGATGGTAGAAAGCTCAAAGTCAGGAAGGAAATCCCACAAAAAGAAAAAGAGAGGCTCATCAACCTTTGGGGGAAAAATGAAGGGGTGTTGGCCTGGTCATACGATGACTTCAGGGGATATGATCCTGGAATCATCCAACATATAGTAGAACTGATAGATGGGGCCTAACGAGTTCACCAAAAAAAAAGGCCAGTGAATCCCAAGATTGAAGCGTTGATGGCACAAAAGTTAACAATGCTAATTCGGTCATGAATTGTCTTCTCAATCAAGCATAGCATGAGGGTATCCAACTTGGTCCTGGTCTGAAAGAATAACATAGATAGTTGTCTTTGCATTAAATTCTATGACTTGAACAGGGCATCATCATTACCCATTTCCCTCCATGGAATCAATATTGCAAAATGGAGCAGGTTCAAAGATGTTTTCTTTGTTGGATGGGTTTTTGAACTATAATCAGATCTGGGTTGAAGAAGAAATTTTAATTAATCCTGAGTAGGTGAATGCGATAAAAAAACATCCCCTTTTGGTGAACAAAAAAGGCATCCAATCTTTCTTACGAAAGGTCAACCTTGTAAGTAAATTTATTTCTATTTTTGCATGGATAATTAGGCCAATCACCCCGATAAAAGAGAGAGATCAGGCATTCAAATGGGCTAAAGAAGCCAAAGAATCCTTTAAGGAGGTTAAGGATGCTATTTCCTCAACTCCTATACTAGTTAACCCAAACTTATCAAGGGAATTCAAAATGTATGTATTCAGTAGTAAGTCAAGCAGTGCTACTATCTTAACTCCATAAGTGCAAGAGAAAAGAGAAAAGGCCCTATCAACCATAAACGATCACCAAAATGTGGTTTGAAAAAAAGGCTTCGGATTAAGCTCTAAAATGCGGGAACCTAGTGTGAGAAAACTGCAAGACCCAATTAACATGGGAAATTTGACTGCCTATGGGAGGGTCCATTCAGGATAATTCAGTACAGGCGACATGATGCAGTTGAATCAGAAAACATGGAAAGAAAATCGCTAGGGATTCCTGTTAACGAAATCCACCTTAAATTTTTCTATTAAGCTTAATTAAAAATTTCTACCATGTGAATATGTAATTACTGTAGTTATTTTATTTTTTGTTCTTTTGTTTGTTTGTTCGGTCTTCTTAATCCATGATGCTGCAAAAATTAATATTATGATAAAGTGAATAACCTATATGCCAGAAAGGACAAGAAATATTCAACAAAGTGGAAAATGGGCCATGACGGATAATAGAAGGAAAGAAAAAGATGAAATAACCTAAAAGGCTATGTTCATTTTAAAAGTATGATATTCTTCAATTTTAAAAAGTTCAAAGCAGCTCTGAGGCCATATATCTATATAGCTATATACGAAGGAAGCCTTTTCAGGCTTATATACAAAAAGAAAAAGATAAGGAGGTGGTATTTTAGTTGGAGGCACTAATAGGAACATCTTCATCCATGGGTGCAGGAGCAGGAACATCAACATTGGTAGCATCTCATTCATAGAAGCCAGGTTGGCAGTGGTAACTGCGAGAGGTAGAGGGAATATCATATTCCTGAAATTATTATACCATTCTACATCATAGAATAGTACCACATTGTAAACATGCAACAGGAAATGGCATGCATGAGTAACCTTATGATGATGCTCGACCTATGCCTGAAGGTAGAAACCATTGAGAAATGACACCCATGGCACCACCGCATCCTCCTTGACACACTTTTGAAGGTCACTTGTAGTGGGCAAGCCTAGGTTGTAGACCGCATTCTCCACAATTTCTCCAAGACCCACGAGGTATCACTTTAGGAAGATCTCCAACGTTAGGTGGATAATCATCAGCTTTGGAACCTGGATATCAATCAAAGAGGCAACAAAGTCTGAGCATATGTTAGTATTCACTTGATATTTATCCTCATATTCCACACAATCTTGACCCAAGACCCATTTTATCTCTACAATCGCCAAAGAATGCTTGTTCTTCGTCATTCTTTTCAACCTCCTATTTGATACTACACCATAGAAGGTAGTCTGTTCCTTAGTGTTGGTAAGCTTAAGAGGAGTATTCATGTTGTCTATTAATACTTTTCTACGCTACTACTATTTCTACCCAAATTGTTGTTACTAAATGCTAGTGCTACCAATTGCTAAGTGCGATTCTATGACTATTTGGGGGCCTATTTATAAGAAATGTTTAAGATACCTGCATTCTAAGCATGAGGTCAATCAAGTGCTAACTCAAAAATCACGTTCAAGAGCTAATTGGAAAAGACACGAGCCCATTTTTGTATGTTGCATACGGCTCGTTGCGTGCAAATTTAAGGAGAGCTAATTAATTAGCTCAAGTTGGCAGCTCCTCTAAGCGAGCATCTATATGACTAAGTAATGAGGTGTCACACCGTGATCGTGCCAAGCATTCCATGACCGAGCTCATGTATTTTCAAAAACTCATCGTATCCAGGCTTAATCATGCTTTTCAAGATATTAAACGCTAAGCTTTTGAGGAGTCTATCTGCCCTCAAATCACCAACTCAATTTCTAAGGAAAATCTTGCCATGGGTTATAAGTACTTAAAGAAATTATGAATTTATGTCTTTTCAAAAGGCAAGTAGTTTACTTCACATGGGAAAGAAAGCTAGCAGTACATGCTGAATTTAATGCAAGAAAATAAGTCGTCACCTACCACTTGAAGGAAGAAAAATCTAAGTATTGCATGTGGTTGTTTAAATAGAGGAGAAAGCTTTTGAATACGCATTCAGAGCAACGAAGTTTTGATTTACAGAATCACTAAGGGACACATAAGAAATTACATAGGATTGAACACAAATGGAATCCATTGCCCCTAAGGTAGCTCAGAGCTCACAGATGGAAAAACTGGGTGAGACATCTTGAAGCTTGGCTGATGCAATGCTCACAATGCCCATGGTTAATATTTTCCAAGATGAGTCTTATGCTATGCCAAGAATTATAAAAAAGCCAACCTGGGTTCACACGCAGTCAACTCAAAAGGGAACTCAAAGAGACGGAAGTCTGATAAAGGAAGAGTGGGATAACATTCATGAACCCTTCTTCAGGATCAACCATAAGGGCTTAAGAGAAGCAGCTTGCGCCAGGATGAAGAATCCTTAGAGAATAAAATATCATCCAAGCAATGGCTTTGTGGACTTCCGCAATATATAGTCCCTTATGTGCATTATTGTTTAGAGATAGTCTGCAAAAGCATTCAATGCTTCAATCCGACAACTGGCGCCATTGAGGGAAGAAGGCTAAGAGTTGTAATATCTGTAGATGCTCTTAGAGACATGCTATGCATTCCAAGGGGTAACACTAGGATGCTGCCAATGGAGCCATTCAACCAGAAAAAGGGCTCGGGGTTTTGGAAAGGGAGAAGGAACACCCTTGAATTTAATAATACAGAGATCGAAAGACCCTAGGATTTCCAGTAGCCGATAAGGAATCCAAGTTGTCGCATCGAATTCACACATGCGGACCTACAAGATGCCTTCTCCATGATGGATTTTGTGTGCGGCTTGGATGATGACAAGATCATACACAATTTTCAGCTGGGTCTGGGTTTTCAGCTAAGGAAACAACACAACCCTTTTGGGTATGATTTCACGGACATGATCATTAAGGATATGCTAAAACAAATTGTAGAGTTTAGGACTGTTGGTAAGTTTAGATATCCTTCTCTCCTTGCCCATACATGTTCTTGCATTAGAACCCCGATTTCTTCAAGGAGAAATTGGAATTATCAATTTTTGATGAGAAGAATCATCAAAAGCCAGCTTCAGTGTGGACTCCCATCCTCTCTTCCACCTATGAATATTATACATTTTTGGAAAATTTCTTGATTCTAATTTTGCACGACTTAAGTGAGGATGGTGACTACTATCGCCTTTTGGCCAATCAAACTAGTTGGATGCAAGCCCCGTTCCCTAAGTGTGAGTAATTCCTGGACGAGTATTTCACATGTGTTCGAGTGTGCGAATTTTCAAAATAGCCAATCTGACTCCCAACAAGTGTCACTGATCAGGTATTGTCTCTTGAGGTGTTCCGACAAATGGCCAATATTGATTGAAATTTTTTCTCTTATCCAAAAAAGAAAAAGAGAGGGTTTTTCAAATGCTTGTTGAGCTATGGTACAATGGTCATGGTAAATAAGAGATTGAATGAACTACTGGAGGAAAACCTGGCTCACCTCGGGCTGGTGTTCATTTGTGATAAATGGGAATACAACCCCAAGGATGATTTGGCTGACACATTTATTAAGGTAAAACATAGCCCTCAACCTTATTAGGAAGTGCGACAGAACTCTCTAGAGGATTCAAGAAAACTATGGGTGGACTTGGCATAGATGCAAATGGATAATCCGAGGTCATCATGGTTCAATTTTTATCATCCTAAAGGGAAGGTCGATGAAAATTGCCACAAAGTTCAACCCTCTGTAATAGTTTGATGAGAGAATATGGCTGGAAGGCAAAAAAGATTAATTCTTTTTGGATTTATCGCCAGGAGGTCAGGTGCCCCCTCACCTCATTCTAAGACTCGTCAATCTTTGACATCAATGATCAGTTTGATACTCTTTAGAATGGGGAGCATGTTGATTGCGACGCAAGTGATGCGAAAGAGGTCAAACCTGAAGAGGCCACACAATGTTTTGACAAGGGGAAGCAAAGGGAGAAGGAACCAAGAGAGGATTCGGCGATGCAAGTTAAGAAAATGGGAACACAACCTAGCACAACTATTGGAAGGCTATGAATAAATATTACACAATTAGGGTCTTTGCAGCCCTGAGCCTAGGTTGTAAGAAAGCCAAGAGGAACACAAAAATCAATGGAGGTAGTTGATGTGGAGAACTCTCCACTAGGTAAAAGACAATGCACTAATACAACTTCCGCAGAAGGTTCACAAGAGGTTGTGGTGGGCCAAAGATCGGACATATAATCTGCTGGTCAGGTATCTTTTTCTCCCCTCTTCTCGGCTCCCAATCTCTTGTTTCTTCCACTATCCCTATGGTGCCCATTGCTCCAAATGTTCGCCTATCTTTCTTTGTCCCTTCCACAATGGCTATGGGAGGTTTATCCTAGTTTTCTCATATTGAACATATGGATTTCTCTTCCCCGAGAATTCCTTCATCCTTATTTGGAGCCCCGTTGGCCTCTACATTTACTCCCCTATTTGCATCTATGGCTACCACCCACTTGGCATCTAAAACTGTTGTCCCTATTATCTCCTCTGAGTCGGCTTGAACCTAGCCTTTTCAATAGATGGAGCCCATTGCATCTCCATTGCCACCACCATTTACCATGAATCCTCCCACACCTTCATCACCTGGGGTTTGGAACATTCCTCCCTTCTCTCCACTCACTATTTCCCTTCCAAAGAAGAAAATATCCGAGGTCACTTACCTCTCATTCCCTTTAGCTGTCTCTCCCAATGCACCCTTTGCAGGTGAACACATCAAATCACTAGCTCAATTCTTCTCACAAAGCGATACAACAAAGCAAGCTCGAGCTCTCTGACTCCAGAGGCAGAGGGAAAATGATGCTAAGAAGCTAGTAGAGCCCAAGGTCTAGATAATTTATAATGAGGCTCAACAGTCATTGCATTTCACAACCATGCATCCCACTGTCACCAAACTACAGGGGGAAATGCAGCCCGATGACTATGACGTCTATGCAATCGGACTTGACTTGCATGTTGCCTGACCATAAGATAAATTTCAGCTCGTGGAGGAGACATAGCGGGTAGTGACCACTAAATTTCTCAAGTCTAGTCGCAAGATGAAGAAGGTGAAAGATGAGCTCAAGGTCGTGAAAGAAAGAATTGAAGTCCTGTTGGCAAAGGACAAGGCGCAAGAGGCTAAAGTGGCGCACTTCACACAAAATGAATAGGCATAGTAGGCTAGTCTGCAACGGGAGCTTGAGAGGTCACAATCACAGGAGTCCAACCAAGTGGATGAGCTGCATCAAAGGAATCAAGAGTTACAAGACCGGTTGGCCCAATTAGAGAGGGAGGTTCATCAAAAGGACAAAGAGTTGTAGCGACTATGCACTTAGTTAGAGAAAGCTATACAATTGAAAGAGATGGATCTAGTGAACCAACAAAATCAGTTTTAAAAGGATCTCCAGGATATCAAGCTTTTCCTGGAAGAGGAATCTACGTCTCGAAGCCAGGCTGAAGAAAAATGGCTCGCCGCACAAATGGCCTTGCAGGAGCAGTTCTCCACTGCCGCTGAAAAAATTACAGGGCTGGTGCAAGAGATTGGGATGAAATATGTAGAGATTAATCTCTTAAAGAAGGTTTCTCAAGCTCCCGATCCACAGTCAAACCTCCGCTTAGTAGCCCAAAAATGATATACTTCCTATTGGGAAAGGCTCAAGGCGTTATGTCCGAATCTTTAACCCACACTTTAGTTTATGGCAGAGGCAACAAATTTAAGTAAGGAGGTTCACAACGCAATGGAACAATTCCCTCAATTTATAAGGTAAAAGGTTTTGGGTATGTACAAGATCATCATGGAAAAAATAGGCCCTTAAGTGGCAAAAAAATCAGAAAAATCAGAGTTAGAAAACTTGACGTAAAAATTTGAATAAGTTATCTATATTATTTCAAAAATATGTAAGAATAGAATCTATAGAAAATTGAATGTAGTTTCTAAACTGCTAGGTTTATTTTTTTAAGAAAAAATCTATTTGGTGAAAATTGGAAATTTCAATGCAGTAGTACTTAAATTTTAGGGAAAAAATAAGAAGTAGGTGTCTGTCTGACCACCATAACCACAATAAAATGATAATTTTTTTTATAAGATTTTAGATATAAGTAGAGGAATCATGTCACAATGTGATGCATATTTTTTTGTAATTTTTTTCCAACTAAATAATAATTATAATTTTTTTATTACAAATTTTATAAAATATAAAACTCGTATGTCTGACCACCTTAACTTGGTCAAAAATTCATGAAATTCATATTTTTTTTTAATCCTATAGTATGTGAATCATATAATGTGACACATGTTTCAGATTCAAAAAATGTTATACCGTTTGAAATCTATAGATGTTTTTCAATCAGCCTATCAATTAGAACTTTAGTCGTAATTGAAATAGAAAATGAATAATAATAATTTATTAAATTCAAAGTAAAGCATACTTTATATTGGTGTAAATCTGAGATTATCCTTTAAAAAACATTTTCATTCCATCAATTTGGGTGAAAAAAAAGTCATCAGTCACATACCCTACACATACCCATCATATCGCAAATTTTTGGCCCATCATGATCCTGCACATACCCTTTTCAAAGTAGAGAAGCTACTAGACAGGCTGTACACCATGCCAAATGATGATCTAGTGCGTGTAGGTATTGATAATCAAAGGTTAGCCACTAAGATCACAAAGGAGTTTATCTGTTGCTATGCAACCACCCTTCATGCTCAACACTGCTCAGTCACATTGGGCCAAACTATGGATAGCATGCGGGAAAATTTTTCCCAACTAACCCAGATGGGCTTGCCCTCTCCGTTTCTTTCTAATGACTCAGTGACCACCGCAGAGAAAATTTTAGCCAAAATTGAGGAGAAGAAGCAAGATTTATCTACTTTCCAGAGCTTCAACTAGCCTCCTACTGTTGAATATATTGAAGGTGTCACTCATCAGATCATGTGGCTGCTTTTTCAGCTTGAGTTTGGGTCTAGGATATCTACAGTGCTTCCCTTTAAGGAGGTTATTGATCTACACGAGGCACACAAGAATCTGCATGCCATATCAATGCCTTTCGAGGCTGACTGGTTACCCCTACAGATCGCCCTTTCAAAACTCTAACTCCGGTGTTCAATGAATAAGACTCTGGTCTGTGGAAGTAGAAATATTTTGGGTTCATCATTCCATAGGAAAAAGGCCCCTGATAGATGCCAAAATTTATGGATATTAAATATATCCCATGCCCCCTTTGAGTTGCTTCACTATTTTGCTTCGCTTCTGACCGCTCTCGATGTTTTTGAAGTCCTCTGGCCACTCTTTCAACGAACTTGACTCGCTTCTTCCACGTGTCATCAAATCGCTCATCGAAGGGGAGCTTCCCTTCCCTTCTCCTTCGGGCCCCAACTGCATGCCATGTCACCTCCCCAAGTACACTTTTAAGCGGGCCCCACAGTGGTGCCGATATGTTGAAGGCTCCTCCATGCGTCCTCAAATAGGCATTTCATTCACAAGAAATAAGGAATGTTGTTTGGGCCCTGATCACATGCCACACATCCTAACTAAATCTATAGGACTGCAACACGTGCTTGCTCGAGCTTTAGCTATTTTTGAACATTGGGACCACTACCATCATTCACGAGGAATGCATCTGGCTCGCAGGTGACTGTGTTCATGCTTCAAAATATTTCTATTGCAATGACCGTGATGAGTCATTGCTACGAACATCATTATCCATGATCAAGAATTTTTTTGTTACAAGCTTTCAAGCGGTGGAAGACTTTGGCTATATATACCGCTTCTTTCATTTTAGATCTAGTTCAAAATACTTGTAGAAAATTAGAAAGACACTAGGCCTTTTTTTTTGTTAGATAATTGTAAAGACTCACAGATTGTGCCCTTGTAATTTGGTCACTCTGTCTCTTAACTATTTCAAAAGAATTATATTGTGCTGTTATAGAATAACTTGTTTGCAAATTCAATGCTTTGAATGGAATGCTGATTTAGGACCATATCTCTAGCTCTTTCTTTTCAGTAAATCTCTATGCAAATTATTTTATGTTATGAAATGAATTATTGAGGTCTCTCTCTTTGATGTTTGTTATTTCGAGATATAGCAGATTGTTGAACGAGCCCTTAAATCACATCCAAAAGATAGATTTATTGTTCCTTACATGTAAACCTTGGCGCATCGCCCTAGTTAGATGTTTATTTTTATATTTGCTTCCTTTTCCCACTCAAAACCCCAGTTATAGAAGAAACCGACTTCTTTAAAATCTAGAGGTTACTCAGTTTAGCACAACAAGTCCCCCCTTTAACTGAGTTTCCCATAAAGGCTGTTACCTTGTCAAATTTTGGCATCAACACCTTTCAACAAATCCTAGTGGTCTATATCCTACTCCTCCTCACCTAACCATCCCCTAGTCTTTTTCAGAACAATAGACTCCATATTTTGGATTTTATATTTTTCCATGAGCAATTGGATGAGTAGCCACTTAAGGATGTCATTTTGAATATTTTTGAATTTACAAAGTTTATCCACTTTCTTCTGCAGAGAGGCACAATCCATACAAGGGTTAGGGGTGTTAAAAGGAACAACCTCTATCTCTTGAGAATTCTCAACATCATGTTGAGGAGAAGAAGGGGGACTAGTAGATAAACTACAAGGTAAAGATGAACTAGGAGGAGATTTATTTGGAGTGACATTAGGAGAAGGGGACTATGAGGAGGTAGAGTTGTCATTTGAAATTAAAATTTGGGGAGGTTCCTAAGAGGAGGCAATTTTCTTACCATTAGGAGTAGGGAAAATAGCCATGAAGGATTTTCCCTTAGAAGCCCAAGGGGGTTTAAATCTAGTAAGTTAGATGTAGGAGGGAGTGGTGTTGGTAGCTGACGAGGGGGTTTCATGCTTATTAGTTGAGATAACATGAACACCTATGAACAAGGGAGGGGTTAACAATATGAGGGAGGGAAGAAATGGTAGGGGATAGAGCTAAAATATACCAATAGATCCTATAGATTAATCCCTAGTGAAGGGGTAGGGGTTTTCAAATTTATCTTGCAAAAATTTGATAGATTGTTCCAATGAGGAGTGGATCCAAAAGGTAAAACTCATTTTCAGGTTATGGAAAAAGTGATTTAGCATATGAAAAAAATGAGCATGAAATATTTTAAAATGACCATCGAGGGAATGTACCTCATAAAAACATCAACAATCTTATCTGAGACCCGAGCATGTCCTCTTTATTATAGCCATTTTATAGCCTATTGACTTTCTCCCCTTTCTTTAAAAAGTTTCCATATCCTTTTTGATAATTCCTTTAGGTTTCTTAGGAATGTTAGTGCCCTCAAGAGGGAGGCTAGTGACAACCAAAATTAACTCAACATAAATAGAGAAAAAAAGTTTTTGAACCTCGATAAGGCCTTCCTTTCAAGAATTTGCAAAATTTATGAAAAAGGTCAGGGTCATGGTCCTTCAAGGCCTCAATGTAGGAGGTGAGTTTATACTTCTAGAGGATAGGTCAAATTTCCATATAATTCCCTTTAAATTCATAGTTATTGGGCTCTTATTGAACAAGTTCTCCACCCATAGCAGTCAATAGGGAAGCAAAGGAGCAGTAGTTGAAAACCAACTAAAAGTGACTCCATAAAAGTTTAGCATACGAAGCCGAGGAGAGATGAACATGCAACTTGCAAAAATAAGCTAGAAACGGGAGGCAATTATTATTCGTTGTGAAACTAGGAGGGTATATGTAATCATTACAATCTTGAGAGAGAAATAGACCAATCTATGACATGGTGTGTGATATGAGATCCAACTTCATTAATGATGGAATTTCTCCCATGCTTTGGGATCAATTACAATTCATCCCAAAATTTAATATTTTTGAAAAAGGCCCCTAAATTAGTCATCCCATCCATAGAGGAATTCCCTTCCTAGTAAACATGCATGCATTTGCATTGTCCTATACTCATCATGTTTAAGTGAGCAACTTCAATGAGGTCATGGAGAGACCAACTTGGGGAGGCTTCCCCATTCAACATCATGATGGTATTCTTGGAGTCTACTTGAATGAAATAATTAATAATGGCTCTTTGTTAGATTAGTATAGATCTTTCCCTAATCCAATCCTCCCTTTGGGATTTTAGAGCGGAAATGAACTTTCAAGAGGACACCTTGGTTTGGACGGCTAGTTCATTGGGAAACTACTCTATTTCTTCGACTGTCTCTTTGCTGTCTTTATCTCTTGGCCCTCCTCCTTTTTGGGACAAAGCTTGGCTTAGCTACTTGACCCCTAAGGTTAATATTTTCTTTTGGATTCTTCTTCAAAACAAGGTGCTAACGGTGGAAAACCTCTATAAGAGGGGTTTTCAGATCCCCAACCACTGCTACCTCTATAAGTGTGCAACGGAAACGGCTAACCAACTGTTTATTCACTATTCTTTTGTGAATTCTATCTAGGAAAGGTTCTACTCTCTTTGGAGTATCTCTTGGGTGTCACCTGGAACAATGAAAGATCAATTTACTCAGTGGGTGGCGCCCTCCTTTAATCTGTATATTCGCAAGCTATGGTCTTTAACTTTCCCTTATATTTCTTAGGGAGTTTGGAAGGAGAGAAACAACCAAGTTTTCAGGGATAAGGAATCTTCTGAGAAACTTGTGGTTGAATTTTTTTTTAGGCTCATTGGGGAAAACTTCAACCTGGCTCCTTATCATGAGGTGTTGAAGGATTCTGCGGTCTGTTCAACTTATGACTTTGAGATGGCCAAAATTTGGGAGATTAAAGGAGATATGTCTAGAGCTTCCAAACCAGCTAAAAAGAACCATGATGGTGTCTTATGGTTTCACCCTCCCAGGGGTTGAATAAAATCCAATTTTGATGGGGCAGCGAAAGGGAATCCAGGAAAGGCAGGAAGCGGGGTTGTTTTGTGTTGATAAAGGAATGTTTATTGTGGTGGTTGCTGTCTCTTTGGGGAAACAAACAAATCATCTAGCTGAAGCTATATGAGCCTACCAGGTCATCATTTTGGCTATAAGTATGAAATTTAAGAATATTTGGATAGAGGGTGACTCAAAAAATATCATTGATTGTCTCCTTGGCATTTCCCCCATCATGGACTATTAAGTACTGGATTGATGAAGCTAGGGCCACTTTATCCAACTTCGATAAATTTAAAATTTCCCATATCTATAGGGAAGCGAATGGTGTGGCAGACTTCTTTGCAAATGAGGGAATAAGACAAAATAGATAGGTGACGTGGAAAAATTATAAATATTTGGATACTGACGTCAAATCCCTAATTAACTATGATTGCACTCATGGGAGAGAAGCCACATTTAAAGATGATTAAAGAGAAAGGTGCCAAGTACTAAGATATTATAAGATTTGATGGTAGAATCGTAATTAATATGACAGATGGGTTGAGCTTGCACGTTTTGTGGGTGCTTTGGTTTTGTTACAAACTCATAAGTCTGTATTTTCATGGTGCGGGCAATCAGAAAAAGAGATTGATGACAATGGGAGGAAGTAGGAAAAGAGTTGAGCCAATTGCATGTACAAAGAATAAAGATAATTCCAAGGTTTGGAAGAAAATAGAGAAGGGAGGGCTTCAACCGTTCATTGAAAGACTTCATGGTCTAGACATCAGGGCTACTGATTATTTCACTAAACATTAGAATAAAGGTGAGATTATCCTCTTTGGGAGGAAGGTGCTGGTGGATGAGGCACTTGTTGGAGAAGTCACTAGTCTTGCTATTGATGGTGTGAAATTTTATCATGACAGGAAATACTCAGATGAAGCTATTATCAGCTTTTCGAAGTCGGAGGAGGAGAAAAAGAGATTGGTTAAAGTCTCTAATAGCTGCTTTGAGTCTAGCAGGATCAAGAAAATATGGAGGGAGGTGCTCAGAGTTCTAATGGAATATATAACGCTAGATGGGAGATTCACCAGAGTTTATGGGTATCACTTTGTTTTACTCAACCTCTTCAGATATAAGGTTAGGGTTTCTTTCCCCTACTACCTACTATGTTCTAAGAACAATAGTATTGAGGAGTTTAGAAAAAATCCTGATAAGAATTCGGTCCTACATGCTAGCCTTATTCGGCTCATTTATGAGCACTTCAAAAATATGCTGGTTGTTTCTAACCCTATCATAGCCTTGGCCTCAGAGGGTTACGACATTGAGTCTATCTCACCTGAGGATATCAAGGGTTCAGACTCAGATTGGGTGGATGAGGTTACTCCCCCTCCTAGAAAAAAAAGGAAGAATGCCCCTTCTGCTAAGCCTTCAAATAAAAATGTTGGTCCTTGGATAGCTCCTCTCGAAGCGTTTGCGTCGAAGGACAAGATGAGGGATGAGCCCCCTTTGGAAAAACTGGTGGCCTATTCGAAGGATTCTTTGGATGAAGACAATGCTGAACCTTCTATAAAAGAGGTGTCCTCAGCCTCTTTCCACTTCATTCATAGAGAAAATAGGCCTAGTTCTCATGTGGACCTGAATCCTGATGACCTTGTTTTTGAACCGGAAAGGGATTTTTATGGTGACATCCTTTCTCTAGCCAAAAAAGGAGCGATTGACAATTTTAAAATTTTGAAATGGGATTTTCATGAAATTAAGGACCCTAGTTTTAAAAATAGAGCTATCACTAGAAAAATGGAAATCCTGGAAGCTAAAGTGGTTGAACATAATTTAACTGAGGCTTTATGGATTGTGGATGAGAAGATGGCTATAGATGATTACCTTCAGAAAGAGGTTGACTTCACTAAAAATCTTAAGGATGGCGACAACCTTGAAAAAGAGGCTTAAAAGATCAAGGAAACCTTGAAAGAAAATATTGAACACAACCACAGAATCGTTAAAAAAAACTTCACTATCTTAAGAGATTTGGCTGAAAAAATAGATAGCACTCAACAGGGTCTTCTAATTATGGATCTGGATGCTGAAAAGAACAAAAGCAAGGTGGAGGAATTAGGTCCTTCAAAGAGAACTAGAGCCAACATGAAGAAAAAAATGGACACGATGCCTCTAGAGACCCAGGATCTGAAGATGGTGGCTCAAGATTTGGACATCTTGGAAGCGGAAGTGGCAGAGACTTTAAAGTCTCTGGGTTAGGTTTGGCTGTGTTTTTTTACTATTGTTGGTTTTTTGCTGTCCTTTTGCTAGGTTTTAGCTGGTGGATGCTATTTTTCTTGATTTTCTCTGGTGTGCAACCGTTCTTTTCCTGGATTCTCTAATGCTCTATCTTTTATTGGTCTGTAAACTTGGTGGTTTTGGGTCCCTGTAAAACTCATTTTTTCCTCAATCAAAATCAATATTTTATTTTAAAAAATGTAGACACAAAGAATATACAAGTTCATCTTACACACCTGATCTTGATCTTACTAACATCGTTTCTTCTTAAATTATCCCCTTTCCTAATCAATTTAATTAAATAATCTTTATTTGATTAAATTCATCATATTTCCTCTTAATTAAATAAATAAAATTTATCTGATTAAGTCATTCTTCCCTATTGATTAAATTAATCAGTTTGATTTAATTAACCCTATATCTCCATTTAATTAAAAATTTATTTTATTTAATTAAATCTCTAAATTCATCCTATTAAATTGAATAAATTAAACCTTATTTAATTTAATCTAACATTATTTCCCTTTAGCTAAATAAATTAATCTTTATTTAATTAAAGTCTAAATCATTTTCTTCTCAACTTTGATTTAAATAAATCTTAAAATGTGAATCAAATTTGTCACATCACCTAATCTCTCATTAAATTGATCAAATATTGGTTAATTTAATCTCAATCATTAAATTCCTCTAGATTATGCAATGCACAATAAATCAATTTATTTAATTTATAAATTCATCAATTTCCATTCAAAAAGGTATCTTTTGTGGAATATTCTTCTGATTCAAAAATACCTCCAAAAGGGATGGGTACTTCCAACAAGGCATTTAGAGGGAAGGGAAATGGAGTTAATGTCACTTGGCTCAAGGCCAAGGACATGTAAGAGAATCTTAATTTAAACAATGCAAACACTTGATCCCATGGGGGAATTGGTGCCAATTATGTGTAGAAATTGGCCCTTTCCCAACTTAGCTTTTTACTTTACTCTTCATTTCATTTTCTTTTTTGAGTATTGTAGATGGATTTCACGGAAAATCCTTATTCTTACTTGCATTTCAATCTAATTATGTGTTTTTTTTATGTGTTTGTGTAGGTATAGGATTGGGGTTCACATTTTGGCACTAGAAGGAGAGCAAAATCAAATATTTCAACATGTTTTTTTCGAAAATTTCGTGACTTTTTGTTAACTTTTGTGTCTATAGGAAACTGCACTACTATCAGTCTAGCACCACCATACAATGATGCTAGATTTCTAGTGGCGCTATATTGAACCGCTCCAAACTCCAAACTCCACCGCTGGAGTCTTCCCGCCCATGAAATTCAAATTTTTAAACTGCACCACGGGTTTCTAAATTCCAAACTGCGTCCCTGGGTCAAATAGCATTGCAATCACATTCTATCCCTCACTGCAGAGTGTCGCTCTCAGAAATTAGCGATGCTATATGCACCGCTGGAGTTTCTAAACTCCCCCACACCTGTTGACAACGCCATTGGGTTAGGGTAAAGTTTCAAATTTATTTAATTTTGACATGTGTCTTTCAAGGTTTGACTTTTTGAACTTCTGACTTGTTTGTTGTCTTTGTGTTTTCTGGTTTTAATTAGTTTTGGTAGGGTAGGGCAAGGAGGAAACAAAATGAAGGTGGAATTATGTCATCATCATCCCAATGTATCAAGTGTTTTTCAACACTTTAGTGTTTATTCAATAATTTTAAGGAGATCATAATCTCTCTTAAAAAGAAATTATTTACCTTCATGCTCTTAGGAAACACTAAATTTCATTTGGGTCCTAAAAAGAACATTACAAATCTTCAAATTTTTGCAAACAAAGGGTTAAAATGGACTTTAGGACAAACTCACTAGATTTGGTTTAAGGATTGACAATTGAACAAGTCAAATCTCACACTTCGTTTGGTGCTTAAAAATAATTCATTATTACTTTGAGGGATTTAAAATGAACATGTGTTTAAATTATGTCTTGTAATTTTTTTTGCAAATTAATTTCATTTAAAAAGGCATATGCACATCTCTCGCGCTTCACGACGATCATGAGAATCAAAAGTCTTTTTGGTGACATTAAGTTGCATAAAATATTGCCTCCATATTTCAATTTGGGTACCTAACAATTGAACCAATCTTGTGGTGTGAGTGTGGCATATTGCGAGTGTTCTCCCTTTGTTTTTCAATGAAGATCGATTCAAATACAGGATATGCTTGCTTTATTTTTTTATCTTAGCAGGCTTGCCTTGTGGGAAAAAATAATTACCCAAGGGAACAGCCCAACCGAGAACACGCTAAATCCAAGCGACTTCCACCCGGGAAATAAGTGTGGATATTGGAACAAAGGCCAATATCAGGAGGATTATTCTGACAAGAAGGGTAGTAATGGTTTCTTGCCACATGGATAGTCCCCCACGAATGGAATGCTTGAATTAAAACCTCTTTTTTTTTATCAAAGGCCAAAATCCCAATCTATTTTGTTGGTGTAAAAGTTCATGTCCTTTGAAGCCACCCCATGTATACATGTGGTTCTGTTGTAGAGATGAAAAGTATGCCGTGGGAGATTAATGGGTACTAATGCTTGGCTAACCTAAGAAGTTTATGCCATGGAGGGGAGCCAGTGTGGTCAAGCATCTAATCATCCGCACTAAATATGCGCAGTTGGATTTATCCAAGTGGGAACCCAACAAAATATTGTCTCATCATCCTAGGATTGTACATGCTTTTGGAAACAAAACACTTTGCTTGAATCTCAAAAAATTTGAAAAAAAACATTCACAAAGGTCTTCAAAATTTCAAACCCTTTGGAGGAAGCAAATACCTTTAACGAATTCAAGTTCTCTTGCCTGTCCTAGGGATTTATCCTTAGAGACTTCTAAGTATTTGGGTCCAATCACAAGTTTCTCTCTCTAAAGTCAACCTAGGAAACCATGCTTTTGAAACATTGATTTTCACATAATGGACCTTGTGGAATGAAAAGGAATTAGGAAATAGACATTTAGTTTGAAATTTTAATCAAGAAATTGTTTGTGGTAAAAAGGAACACACTAAGCAAAGATAAAGACAATTGACCCCACACATGTGTTCATTCAAATGATTTCCCACAAGATCAAGATCTGCAAGCCCAAATTCAAAAAGCTTAGTCCTAAAGCTTGCGAAGAACATCTCAAAGGGATTCTTGAAGTAAGAGAAAGGTTGGTATACAATTTCTACAAGAAGGCTTCAAAAACCAACCCCAGTTTGTATGAGTTCTATTATCAACAAAATCTGGATCTCTTTCAAAGATTTTCTTTCTCACATAGGAAGTATGGCATGTTCTTCAATATCGAGGTCTTGTAAGAAAGCGTCTTGTCTAGGTGAAGACTAGGATCAAAATCATCACTCTCACCCATCTTTCAACCATCAAAAAACAAAAATCATTTCACCAAAAAACTCTTGGGAACTTTGAAAACATCATCATGCTAAACTTTTAGGAAAAATCAAAATCATCTTGTTTGACTTAACACACTTAGTCAAATCATCAATACTTGTGGACAAATTTTCCTCTTGATAAAGAAACAACATCTTGGGGTCTAGGCATTCAAAAATCATCTCCTTGTGCACAAAGTTACTTTAGGATAACACAACTTCCTAGAGTTTACAAGTGCATTATCACTTTGTTTGACTTAACACAACTAGTCAAATCATCTTGTGTACGAGTTTGCTTTAGGATAACAAAACTTCCTAGAGTCTACAAGTGCATTATCCAAAATCACCTTGTTTAACTTAACACACTTAGTCAAACTAGCCTCAATCAAAATCAAATCAAATGAAGCCCTAAAGTTTAGCATCTCCCTCAAATTTCTTCAAGAGTTTTTATCATCCATATCATCCATCTTCTGTCTTCATCATCACTTTGATCCTTAATCTATCCTAGTTCTTCTCTTTTTGTACCTGAAGTTAAATCAATTAATCTCTATTTTATGGTGCAAACAAGATCTCAACACAAGAATAATTTGGAAATCACCAAGGAAACATCAACTTCAAGTGACCTAAGTCAAAATGCTCCCAAAATGAATCCCGTCGGATCAAGAAATCCCCCAAGAAAACTTGAAATGTTGTGTAACACCTTGTAGTGCATGAAGGAGAAGAAACAACATCTGAAAGTGCACAAGAAAGAACGTGCAAAAGAAATATTGGTGTGAAAAATAAAGCACACATGCATGAGGCTAGAATCAAATGGATCCACTGTTGTCATGGAGAGACACTCATCGGACAAAGGTGTGATGGAAAAAACAAAGGCACTACACAACCCCCCCATGGCACTTTATAATACAGTGCGAGTACAAAATATGACACAACCTTATGTGCAAAATCACCCAAAATACATGTACAATAGTGTGGCACCTTATCTCAGTACATTTACATATAGAAATTGATTACAAATGATTCTCAAAATTCCCACAAAGGACAAAATACTTAAAAAACATATAATGCTACCCAAATGAAGCCATCCCATGCGAACAAAAAGTTTCTAGGTGCCAACATGTCCAGGTAACTAACTAGAGTGCCAAAATGCAAAAAATTGAATTAATTATACTTGGGGCCAAATCTGGAAAAGTTGCATGAAAAAATTTGAAGAGCTCAGAGAGACTTTTCCAATGCTGCAAAGATCGTGAAAAATGGAGGAATGGTGCAAAAGTTATGAGCTCAGGAGTGAAAATAACATCTCCGACTTCAACGAGCAAGAAATCCCACCAAACAGAAAAATCTCTGAAAAAAAATTGCTCCATCAGAAAATTGGGATCGCCAGATTTCCGACGATATCTCGTTTCAAGTAGAGGACACACTAACAATTTCTTAGGGATGACACAAGATGAAATCCTAGCGATGGTGCAAAATCCCAAAAATCATTGAATTGTCAATGCTATGATGAAGTTATATCCCTCCCAATACATGTTGCAGTTGGCAAGACAAGGGGCTAAACTCCCTTCTAACTATGACATAAGCACAATTGTGGAAAGACCTCTTGGGATCATGCCTCCAATCCCATCCATACCTCCATGTCAAAACATCACTCAAAGCATTGCAATCATGCCATCCACCACTCAAACCTCGAAAATCAATGCAATCATTTCACTCATCACAACGATCATCACCATTCCCAATCCACCACCACCACCGCCAAAACACAACATGAAAAATTCATTCAACATGATGTTGCAAGCAGCTCGATAAGCCACCCAACAAAAGGCGCTCCAAAATCAATAAGTTGCACAACTAGCTGCTCAACAAGCACAACAGGCACAATAGGTTGCTCAAGGGCTACAAGCTTTACTATAGAAACAACAAGCTGCCCAAGCTACACAAGCCGCAAAAGATGCACAAGCCACTCAAATCGCACAAGCAATCAAACAAGCACATGCTCAAGTCTGAGCCCAATATCAATCCCAACAAGCACAAGCGCAAGCACAATACGAAACACAATTGCAAGAAGCTCAATAAGAAGCATATCAACAAGCTTTAGAAGATTATCAAGGACAACAACAAAACGACCAACAACAAGCATTGTTGGCACAACAACAACACGACCAAAAACAAGTATTGTTAGCTCAACAACAAACAGAGGCATTACTCGCTTAGCAAAGCTTGCAACAAATTCCCACCAAAATCGTTGAAGATAATGATCAAGATCCTTTGAGCGATGATGATGTTGAAAATGTCTCTACATCACCTAATGAGTTAGAGGACATATCTCAAAAATTTATTCCAAAGGATGATCAACATCTTTCACTAAGGTCTAACAATGATCCTTTCCAAAACATATGGACATCCTTTGACCTAATGAAATTTGAGAAACTTCATATGCCTAATGAAGATATCCAAGAACCCTTTATAAGAAATTCATTCTTTGAAATTGACCCATTTCAAGAACTTGATCCAAAGCATGTCGAAAGAAAATCTTAAATCATTCAAGATCAAGAATTGTATCTCCAAGCTACTACAATGATATAATGGACATTCTCCTATCTATATGAGATTATCACATCCACATAGCACATAATCATCCATCTACCCATGAGACGCTTCCCGTGGATGGACATGTAGATGATCTTCATTCAGAATAGGATTCCTTTACTCCTAACATTATTACACAAAAAGAGTAGGTTATTGATTCCTATGATCAAACTAAATTGTCAACGTTAGGATTAGATATATCCCAAATTCAGACTGAGGAAATCATGTATGAAGATATCTTGTATTATCCACTGAAGGGAATAGGTCAAACAAAACAAGATATTCCAGATTCAACAAAGCATCAAGTAATATCATTTGCAATGGTCGTGTATCAAAGGATGCCTGCTCAACAAGACATCTCAAAATAGGGAGAATCAAAGAACAAAGATTCTACTACCACCATACTAGGGGCAACTATGTCTCAAGCAAACGTCAACATAGGGAGCACAAAGAATCCAGATGATGAAACCAATGCCAATACTACAACCAACCACATCATGAATCTTCATCCGCCCATCACCCCATCCACAAATTGGGACCAACATCAAAAGAAATATTTGAATCAAAGCATGAAGAATGTCATCAAAGAAAAAGAAGTAGTGAAGCATGAAGGACAAATGAAATACAAGTGGATACAAAAGAATTCAAAGAAAGATTATCCCTATCAAACTCCATTAGTCAAAGAAACTATGGGGAAAAATAAAAAAGGGAAAAATATCCATCAAAGATGTCCACAAAGGAAAAAGTAGGCTTCTCAAGCAACACACAAAGTATATCAAGCAGTTGGTCCTAATTCCATGCACACTTCTGTATCCACCCATCATTGCTCATCTTCCCAAGTTTGGAGAGTCAAAGGTTCCAAGCTATCAACCAATCCATCTTTTATTCCTAAACACACTCCACCATCCATGCCTCCACACATGATATCCAATTCTCACATTGACCATGTATTGGTAGCTACCCTTCATCATAAGGATTCAGAAAGCACTCTATCGTGATGTGCACACAAAGACAAAGTTAACTCTAGTATCAGCAAAGTAGATTAGGAATCTCAAAAGTTGCATTCAAGTGCACATATCTTGGAAAAGTAGCTTCTTTAAGTAGGATACTAATGGCACATTATGAAAGAAGCATCTACATCGACACCACCAGGTGGTTCAACATGAGCTTAAAATATTTCATAAAAAATCCAAAAAAAATAATCCGAAAAAATAAAAAAAAGGATTGAAAACAGTAAAGAAAAAAATCGTCCTCTAGTGAAAGCCACTTTGGTGGCACTTTGGATATGTAGCAAGATGAAAACTTGGCAAACAAGCGTCATGTGTAGAATTGAGCATTTGCGTGCGCCAGTTCGGGAGAAAGCATCTTATCACATCCATAATAAAGCCAACATTCCATCCATATCATCCATTCATCCATGAACCATTTATCTAATCCATTTTTCCAAATTATCTCGATCTTGACAAATTTTGGTGCATACTTTACACTTGTTTATGGTAGACGTCTTGACATGGGTCATTTTTGTTGATCCTATCCTACCCAATGTTATTTGAGCCATGAAGCATTATCTGAATGAGAATCCTCTGTTTTAACACCCTTATCTTATCGTAAGGTAATCCATATTCATTCGTGCATCCATCTATCCAAGAATCTACCCATGGCATTCCATACATTGCTAGACATTGGGGCCAGATGTTTACATCTTGCTTTGGGAATAAATCTTGATCTATATCCTCAAGGTTATGTGGTGATCCAAACATTGGCAAACATGAAATTAAATTGGTCAAAACATTTGTGAGCCAAAATCCAAATCACTAGCCCATGAAATATTTTGATGAGAATATGTTCCCTATCAAGCCTTATCTTTCATCGAGCATCAATCCAAACAATCAATATATCAGTTGCATCTAACTTGCACTTCAACATCACATCAAATCATTCAAACAAATTTTGTTCCTGATCAATCAAATCCAATCAATCCATCATCATCTTGGGATATCCTTCCCAATCCTTGTGTTACTTAACACTATCCTTGCATTGTTGTGTATGCTCAACAATGTTATCATCATGAATTCATCATCATCTCGCGATATACTTCCCAATCCTTATGTTGCTTAACACTATCCTTGCATTGTTGTGTATCCTCAACAATGTTATCAACATCAAATCCATCAATTTGATCAATCAACCCTAGCTTGGTTTTCAACAAAATCCAAAAACAGAGCACTGATATCATCTTATATCCATATCCAAATCATCAAAATTTATCAAAATCCCAAAAAATCAGAAAATAAAAAATCCAAAACATCAAAATCTCAAAATCTCAAAAACCATATCAAATAGAGTCGTCAACCAAACTACGTCATCTTTGAGCTTGAACGTAGGCAAGGTTGATCTTTGAATCATCCCTTGAGACATTTTAGGTCAGTCCTTTAGGCATCCGTCGCAATAGAAATGACAATCCGTTTGCCTATCTATCTCATCAATAATTGAGTCTATTGTCAATCGAACTACGTTGTCTCTGAGCTTGAACGTAGGCAAGGTTGATCTTTGATCATCCCCCGAGACATTTTAGGTCAGTCTTTTAGGCGTCCATCGCAATAGAAATAGCAATCCGTTTGCCTATCTATCTCATCATTGAGTCAAGTGAATTGTCAGTCAAACTACGTGGTCTCTATATGTATAATGTAGGCAAGGCTAATCTATTGATCAACTCCTGAGACCCCTAGGATAGGTCTTTAAGTTAGTCTCTTGGTTAAATCTCAAAAATTGAAACAACCTCAAAACATTCAAAAAACACCAAAAACATCCAAATATCTGGAAACACCCAAAATGGTGCATCCGTCTCATCTCACTTTCACCCATAATAAATCAATCATCGCTTCCATCCTTTGGTGAGGCAATCAAAATCAAGTCTAGTAGGTTCTAAAGTGAAAGCTCAATTGTCAAAAGTCTCAAATTCTAGGTCAGTAATTCAGCAAGTTGATCAACTTGAAGTATCAATAGCTTATCATCCAATCAAAATCTCATCATCACCTGATCACAACATGTCCTAGGAATGCGACCTTCCTACAATGGACATCAACATCAGGCATCACCGTAGTTTAGTCTTGGCTAGCGGTATGAAGAACATTAGCTTGCTTGTTTACTTTATCTATGGTTTGGATTTATCTTATTGCGCTCATTCCAAGGACCTCTCGATGATGTTTAAACAAAAATATTTAGAGAGAAAGGAATGGGGCAATGATCATTATCTTTTTGTCTGTTGTGCTTGTTGGATGTTTTTGTAATATAACTTGGCGAATACTTGCTTTGTTAGGTGCATCCTAGCAAGGTTTTCGTATTTCAAGTGTGAACAAGAATACTCCTATTTGTTTGTCGAGTCAAAGTCCATCGCACTAGGTACAACACCATCCTGGTTCTTAATACCTTGATGCATCGTACCTATGTGTGTTATCAAACATAAAGTAATTGGCCCTTTTAAAATCCCAACTCCTGGTAAGAAAATCATCATCATTATCATCATTCATAACGTAGGCTTAGTGGATCATCCATTCACCATCTTATTCTTCTTATTATTCTATCTTAACTAACATTTCTATCTAAAGTTGATGTGTTGTATCAAAATATACATGAGGCTACCCATGGCCGATGATTGTCTATACATCATCAAAATTGTCTGCATCAAAAATCTGATCTTTGTAAAGAATTATCTTTCGTCCTTTGGTCAATAGAACCACCCCTCTCGCATTTTATCGCGATCTCGATAAGAAAATTGAACATTTCCACTCGATCTCTCAAAGGGGCAATAAACCAACATAGTCTTTCTCGCTAGGGCAATAGTGGGGCATCTAAAAATTTAAGAAATTTTTGAACTTTGATCACAACAGTTTATTCTTTGAACCAACACCACAAGTGCATTGCTTCAAAGAGGGGCAAAATGTAGACACATAAAATATACAAGTTGATCCTACACACCTGAACCTGATCTTACTAACATTGTTTCTTCCTAAATCATCCCCTTTCCTAATCAATTTAATTAAATAATCTTTATTTGATTAAATTTATCATATTTCCTCTGTTAATTAAATAAATAAAATTTATCTAATTAAGTCATTCTTCCCTATTGATTAAATTAATCAATTTGATTTAATATACCCTATATCTCCATTTAATTAAATAATTTATTTTATTTAATTAAATCTCTAAATTCATCCTATTAAATTGAATAAATTAAACCTTATTTAATTTAATCTAACATCATTTCCCTTTAGCTAAATAAATTAATCTTCATTTAATTAAAGTCTAAATCATTTTCTTCTCAACTTTGATTTATATAAATCTTAAAATGTGAATCAAATTTATCACATCACCTAATCTCTCATTAAATTGATCAAATCTTGATTAATTTAATCTCAATCATTAAATTCCTCTAGATTTTGCAATGCATGATAAATCAATTTATTTGATTTATAAATTCATCAATTTCCATCCAAAAGGGCATCTTTTGTGAAATATTCTTCCAATTCAAAAATCCCTCCAAAAGGGACAGGTACTTCCAACAAGGCATTTAATACCTCTTACATGTCCTTGGCCTTGAGCCAAGTGACATTAACTCCATTTCCCTTCCCTCTAAACATGTCACTTTCAAATTTCAAATTTGAATCTAATAGAATTTATCATGCACATTGACCAAAATGTGCTCATTCCTCCTCCAATCACATGTGGAAAAGTGGCCTTCTCTCATTGGTTGGTATTTTGTCCCACATTCACCCAAATCCTTCAATCTTCCATTCTTCAAATCTATAAATAGAGGCCTCCTCTATTGCAATATCATCCACAATTTGAATGAAAGTTATTATCTTCACATTGGAGCTATTTCATCTATTTTCTTGAGTATTTTCCATCACCATAGCTAGATTATTGCAGGTTTTCTCAAGGAATCGTCTAGTTCTTCATCAACAAAGTGGATCAATATCCATCAAATCATCAAAGCTTACAAAGGATTTGGAAAAGGGCTAATTTCTACACATAATTGGCACCAATTCCCCCATGGGATCAAGTGTTTGCATTGTTTAAATTAGGATTTAATTTATATTTTTGCTTTACTCTTCATTTCATTTCCTATTTTGAGTATTGTAGATGGATTTCATGGGGAATCCTTATTCTTACTTGCATTTCAATCTTATTATTTGTTTGTGTAGGTATAGGATTGGGGTTCACAAAAAGTTATTTGAGTTACTTGTGTTAATGCAAAATGACATGAAACATATTCATTTAGAAAATTGTTTCCATGATGATAGAAACATGAATTTTGAATTATATTAAAAAATAACTTTCCTAAGAGTTCACCTCAATGATACATAGGGATCATATAATAGTTTAGTACAATAATAAAGTTCTATTTTCAAGACTTACTCATATTGATAGAGAATGCCATCTCTTATCAATTTAAATAAATCATTTGAATCATCACGCGTAATTCCAAGAAATACCCTTAACTTCATCAATAGAAATGGCTTCCCCAACTCATTTTGAATAATTTTACTTAGAGTATTATTCCACACCGTTACAATCAATATCATTAAATTACATCATGAATCCATAAAAAGAAGAAATTATATGTTTATCAATGAAAATGGCCTAGGGGCTAAGCCTATTATATTTGAAATTAAAAAAATTATAAAGTAGTTGCTCTAAAAAAAGAAGGGTCATATCTTCTTGGATTTTTAAACAAATTATCAAGATTTATTCGGTTTAGAAATTTTCTATTTATAATAATTTATGTTTGCATCTTCAAAGGTAGAATGAAACCAATAATATGTATAGGAGTAGATATGTGAGTCCACACCAAAAATCAAACTAGTCATAAATGAAGCTCAAATAAAGAACTTTAATTCATATATTTAGTTGTCTATTTTACTATCATTTTTCAACTCATTTGTCAAGAATGTGAAAACAACAAATTATATTATAAAATATAATAATTTATAATAAATAATATTAAATACATAATTTTTTACTTAAAATCAAAATTATTTATTTAGTCAATGGGTTCTTGGTCTATTTGTGAACTTAAAAGATTCTAAAAGAACCCACAAAAGATCAAGTCTTACGAAGTGTAAAACCTCAACACTATAAGATGACTTTGGTGGAATGAATAGCCTTTAATCCCTAACTCTTAGCCAAAGAGGTTGCAACCTAAAATCCCTCACTCTTAGTCAAAGAGGTTACAACCTAAAGACCCATACCCCTATTAGATAACTAAATGATTTTGTCAATTTGACATAAAACCTTCCAAAACAAAAATATTTATTATAATTGATAAAAAAATATCTATATTTTTAATACTATTTGTTGAAAAATCAATCTATCTCATGATATAGAGACTTGTACAAATTATAGGCATAACTTTCTTATATGGACACTTGTACACATTATAGCTATAACTTTATTCGATTCCCCAACTTGTAGTGTGCTCCCCAACAACGAACAGCAGTGTGCCCCCTAACAACGTACAGCAGGTATCGCCATCAATGAATGTTTTTTGTCTTTACATACTGATTTCCCATACACAATCAGAAGCAACTTTAAACTTTCTTCCCACCCAAAAGTTTGAAGCGATTTTTCATCAATAGACTGCATAAAATCTATTAAGGCTAATAAACTCAAAATGTTAATGAATATGTTGACCCAATTTTTACAAACGAGTGTAGTGCTATACTTCTGAAAAAAATTATACTAAAAAAAGTATAAAAGGGATTTAGATGGTAGCGATTATGCAAGGGTGTGGAATATCATTGAGAATAGAGAGTAGCAGAATGAGGATGTTATCTCTCGTGCTGGATTGCTTCGCTCCTGCACGGCGATATGAAGATAATGCTGAGCTTCCAGAGCGCATCCCTGCTGAGCAACAAGACGAAGAATATACAGAAGATTTTGAGCAAGGCGTGCGCGTAACTGTTCAAGGCTTGGCTGGTGGATCCCGAAAAGTTAAGCGCGTTCAATTCAGGTAATCAGGTACTGCAATTAATTCTTAGTAGATTTTAAGTATAAGATTGTACAGTGATAATAGGAATTGAATTGGGTGCAGTCGAGAACTTTTTAGCGAAAGGCAGGCCAGCTTGTGGTGGGAAGAAAATCGGGTGAGGGTGCATCAGCATTATGCTTCGGTTTGAAATATAAAAGGAAAAGAAAAGTTCTTTTATAGTCTACGATATCAGATGATATGAAGGAGGCATATAAATTGTACTTCACAATATCAGATGTACCGATCTTATCCCTGTAAGATTTGAATTTGTGACCTTTCTTTTAAGAATACAAATTCTCCACCATTAAAAATTGAAATGAACTTTCTTATTTGATGTGTCTTTTCATACTTGCCTTCTGTGAAACTGTGGTGACATTAATGGTTGAAATTTTTATTCACTGAATCCACTTTGTGATGAAATAGCGATAAGATTTGGAAATTCACGGCTATAGCTAAACCATTTATTGTTTTGATTCTCTGATCTTTTCTCTTGAATGGGCTGATTTTAAACTTTAATAATGGTATGTGGGAAGCCACCGAAAGAAGCGTCCAGGAGCATGAAATATGGTTTCTGAATTCTGTTCTTCGATTGCTTATAAAAGGGAATTGTAACTGAAACAAAAAAACGTATTAGTAATTATTAATGTTTCAGTTCTCCGGGTGCATTAACACCTTGTCCCGTATTTTGTACAAAACTATATTATGGCGATCACAAATAATAAAGATAACACAGCACAAAGAATTTACACAGCTTTTTCTTTTTAATAGGTTAAAGTTAAAATTTACAAATGACAAGTGCAGCCACAACGAGCTGCTCATAATCCAGAAAAAAAACATATAATAGCAGAACAGTGATCAACGTTTATCGCTTGGTACAGCGGAAACACAACACATGAATAGTCTTGTAAAAACAGCAAGCTAAATATAAGATTTATTTATTTATTTTCAAAACGGATTACATATATATGGATTAAGAATCACAGAAATATTTTGAAAGAGTGATAGTTGTCATTAAGTTCGAAGAATATAAATATAAATTTTAAATAATGTTTCATAAATCCACCACTGTCAATAAATTAAAGAATCTACTAAATTAACAAAGCATTATATTCTAGTGGAAAAAAGACAAGAAAGATCAAATCAAATCATTGTGAAGGAGTTGAATAAACTCTAAACATTGAGTATAACACAAGGACTCCCAATCTATAATATTCCAAATACGATTAACATCAAAGATCTATTTTGTCAAATAGTCCACAACAATATTCCATTCTCAAAGAATATGAATAAAAGATATGAAATTAAAATTTTATGAAAGACAAAGAGTTTACTCCACAAAAGATGCCAACCTCCAACAAGATTCACGAGACCTTCCATTATAAAAAATGGAGTCCAAAATCATTAAATCTAAAAAGTTGTAAAGCTTGATTCATATTATTTGATGATCAACAATACCTTTATATAGGCAAGGAAACAAGGAGGAAGGATGAAATGGATTTGGAAATAGTGTCCTTGACCAACGATGGGCTAGCCAAAGAGGGCCAGTAGCTTAGTTGGTAGAGAAATCCAACAACAAATGGAAGGTCCTAGGTTCGGGTCTTAGCTGATGCATATGATCTGTAGCTCAACAAGTGACATCAGAATCATGCTAGGAGTCGAAAGCATCATTAGTGTGGCTTAAGGGGGCTGTTGAAAATAAGTCACACCCAAACTGATGATGGGCTAGCCAAAGAGGGGCAATAACTCATTTGGTAGAGCACTCTGACATCAAATGGAAGGTCCTAGGTTTGAGTTCTAATTGGTCCATATGACTTGTAGCTCAACAAAATTTGTCTCACATATTATCTTCTTCCAACCTAGTTCATTGTATTTCTCAAGACCCACAAGGATGGCTTGAGTTTCCAATTGATTACTAATGTTAAACACTAGAGAGGAAGAAAAAAAGAAGTGAACTAAATCAATTTTATCCCTCTCAACTCCAATCCTCATAACAACCAAATTACTACGAAAAGAAACATTTGTGTTAATTCTAAAAAATTCCCATGGAGAAGGGGTGAACTTACCTAAATTATTCACCTTATAAGAAGGATTGATCCTAGAATGAGGAAGAGTAGAGATAACTACATGATCCAAATTGGATTTCCTCTAAATTTGAATATTGTAAGAATCTAAAACTTCATTTAAAAAAAATAGTTAGCCATCAAAGTTTCTTTTATCAAGTCAAAAATATTTTTCTAGAAATATCCAATAAAAATGTAATAACTTTGAAAAATTTATCTATCTTTCAAACTAAAAACTTTAATAATAAAGATAGGGCCAATATTTTAGGCTACCAAAAATAAAGAGAGAGAAGTAGGAGGATGTCCCAAAGTTGCCCAAAATTCATATGAAAAATCATTAACTAGAGCTAGTTCAAAGTATGATAACATTGTCTTCGAGGTCCTTCAACAAAAGAACACTACAATAAAATATGTTCTACATGAACAAAATTGGAAGAACCTTATGAGCCTCTCTTTCTTATGTTGTCCTAGGCAAGATATTTATTTTGACAAAAAAATTAGAGTAGTATTTTATATTTAGGCCAATAATACCCATTCTAACACTTTTTCTACTAGAGGGAATATCTATCCTTAGCTTTTTGATGTTCCAAAATTTTGTATCCACATAAAACTAAATAAGAATCCTAAGGGTCATGTCACCAAGAAAATGAATCAATTTCCTCTAGATAACACCATGGGAAATTTTCCATAAAAGAAGATAGGGCTACATGAGCATCATTATTTCCATTGAAAGGTCAATAAATTGGACCCTTCCAATGATAAATATGAGAATCCTCCACTAAGAGGGGGGCTTTAAATTATAACATTTTAGACAACATAGAATCCAAAAATATTTTTCTGAATAGGAGAATATGGAGAAAAGATGTAAGAATCAAGATGTGAAAATCCCACAATTCCATCCAAAAAAGCACTATAGCTCAAGTTCACAATCCAAAAGAGGCATTGTTGAATAGGTGAACCATCCTCCTTGATGATATTCCAAATCATAGATAATTTCACAATCGAACTTATTTTAGGAACCTTAGCAACTCGACACCTCATAAATATTTATATCATAGAAGTTTTTTCAATTTATCTTGTTGCTTACACCATCTTAAATAAAGCTTAGCAACCAAGGATTAACTATTCAAGTGAAATATCCTAGGTCTAAGACTACAATTTTATTAAGGACTACAAAATTAATCCCGTCTAATAAGAGTCAAATGTTAACAATCCAAAATTGCTACCCAAATAATATATTTAGAAAGAGGATTGAACTCTTTAAAAAAATTAGGATCATAAAGCATAGAAACATAGAAAAGAAGACCCAACATTATTTATTTTAAAAGGGTAATAAACTTGGAAAAATCTAACCATGATAAAGTGTAGTGAAAAACTTGTATTTTGAGCTTATCAAAAATCCTCTTCCATTGAAGTTGATTAGGAAGATCCACTAGAAAATGAATACCAAGATAATCCAAGGGAATTTTTCTAATCTTGAACGACAAGATAAGAACTATTCTTTATTGAATCTCCAAAGTAGTGTTAAATAAATTTGAATATTTGTCTTATCATCGTTAATCTATTGATCAAATATTTCCAAAAATACATGCAAAGATCACTTGAAACTAATAGCCTTCTATATGTTAACAAAACCTATTAAGAAAATATCATGCATATAAACTAAAGATGACAATGAGAGTGAATTTCCCTAGTCACTTTTATTAAGGAAGTATCATGCACAAACTAATAGCCTTGTATATTTTAACAAAACCTATTAAGAAATTATTATGCACAAACTAAAGATGAGAATGAGAATGAAGCTTTCTAACCACTTTTCATCCTTGAACACTCTCATTAACTCTCTCATGGGTACTTGGAACCTTTCAAAATCTTCAAGCATAAGGATGAAATAAGGATGAAATAATAAGGGGAGATTGTATCATCTACATGATTTCATTAATAAGAATAAAGAAGGAAGATAATGTCATAGAAATCATGAACCACTCAATCCACCCTATAAAAAACTAACAGTATGTAAGATATTCGCAAGGAAGGACTATTTGACCGTGTCATAAGCCTTGATACATCCACCTTGATAAACATAGCTTGTCTTTAGAATGGATAACTTCTAAAGAAATAACAATACTATTCATAATATGACACCCGTTCACAAAACCCCTTAGATGCTACCAAGTAATTCAAATATCATGAGACTTGTACATATTATAGCATAACATTCTTATATGGACACACGTACAAATTATAGGCATAACTTTCTTATACATATTATAGCTATAACTTTATTCGATTCCCCAACTTATAGTGTGCCCCCTCAACAACGCACAGCAGGTATTTAGGGATCGCCATCAATGAATGTTTTTTGTCTTTACATACTGATTTCCCATACACAATTCGAAGCAACTTTAAACTTCTTCCCACCCAAAAGTTTGAAGCGATTTTCCATCAATAGACTGCATAAAATCTATTAAGGCTACTAAACTTAAAATGTTGATGAATATGTTGACCTAATTTTTACAAACGAGTGTAGTGCTATACTTCTGAAAAAAAATCATATTAAAAAAAGTATAAAAGGGATTAAGATGGAAGCGATTATGCAAGGGTATAGAATATCATTGAGAATGGAGAGAAGCAGAATGATGATGTTATCTCTCGTGCTGGATTGCTTCGCTCCTGCACGGCGATATGAAGATAATGCTGAGCTTCCCGAGCGCATTCCTGCTGAACAACAAGACGAAGAATATACAGAAGATTTTGAGCAAGGCGTGCGCGTAACTGTTCAAGGCTTGGCTAGTCGATCCCGAAAAGTTAGGCGCGTTCAATTCAGGTAATCAAGTACTGCAGTTAATTCTTAGTAGATTTTAAGTATAAGATTGTACAGTGATCATAGGAATTGAATTGGGTGCAGTCGAGAACTTTTTAGTGAAAGGCAGGTCAGCTTCTGGTGGGAAGAAAATATGGTGAGGGTGCATCATGTAAGGAAGCAAAGGTGTGCGGAAACGCTTCCTACGCTAATCTTGAAAGAACGAATATGCAGATTTCAATATAAAATATTACAACGATTCAAAGAAACACATTCAAGAGTATAAATGAAATAATCATAAACACATAACACTGTGATTATCGTGGGGAAAACCCTTACGGGAGAAAAACTCCATCCTCTAAAACCTGCATAATGTATTATCAAATCAAAGAAGATTACAATACACTTGCAATGCAAGTTCTTACAAGAGCATCACCTCAACTCAAACTTGGAGAGACACCACTAGCATCCTTCTAGCACCCAGCCTTGCAAACAAAACTCCATTGTGTAAACTCCTCCCCAAGCCCTCCTTATATAGTGATTTACAACCTGGAAACCATTTGTGGTTTTACAAAACCATGGGCTTAACCACCATGCCACATGTTGCCCATTTTTAAAATTTACATTTCCAAGATGGAAAAACAACCAGGTTAAAATAGTAATCCCGTCCATAATTTTGTCCTCTAGTTTAGATCCCCATAAAAGACATAAAACAAATTAACTATGCTCTAAAAATGGCCGTCCTATATTCTACTAAGGACAAGGCACCTTTTAACAACTCATACACCTTTTTCCAATGCATAAACATGTGGAAAACTGTCACAAACAAATTTTGTAATTTTCCTGGAAAAGGCTTGCAAGGTTGAGACATATTTCTCAATAATCTCCCACTTGTCGAACACGTTGCAAGAGTTAGGGGATCCAAAATATCATGGACTTAATTGCTAGGGGCCGAAAGGCCCATAGACTCTGAACACCATCTGAACTTCTCTGTGCTCACAGGTTTAGTTAATGCATCAGCAACATTCACCAAAGTGTCTACCTTCTCCAACTTCACCTTGCCATCCTCAACTATATCTCTCACAAAATGATATTGTACATCAATGTGTTTGGTCCTGGCATGAAAAGTCGGGTTCTTTGCTAGGCAGATTGCACTTTGACTGTCACTATAAATTGTCACTGCACCTTGTTTGAACTCTAGATCTGAATACAATCTCTTAAGCCAAATGGCTTCCTTACAGGCATGAGTAGAAGCCATATACTCTACCTCTGTAGTGGACAAGGCAACCACAGCCTGTCGCTTGCTCATCCAACTAATTGCACCACCAAATAATGTAAACACATATGCACTGGTGGATCTTCTTCTATCAACATCACCAGCCCAGTCTGAATCCATATAGCCTCGAATATCCAAGGAATGCTTGTTTCCTATTCCATGAAAACATATAGAGTACTCTGAGGTACCCCGCAAGTATCTGAAAACTCTTTTAACTGCATCCCAATGTGCTCTTCCTGGATTAGACATGTAACGAGAAAGTACTCCCACTGCTTGGGCAATGTCTGGTCTTGTACAAACCATAGCATACATCAAACTTCCAACAGCACTCTGGTATGGTACTCGACTCATCTCTTCCATCTCTAATGGGGATGTAGGACACTGTGAAATAGAAAGCTTTGTTCCCATCGTAACAGGAACACTCAATGGTCTAAAATCCTGCATATTGAATCTTTTCAAAATAGTACCAACATACTTACTCTGGCCTAGCCAAAGCTTTCTATTTTGTCTATCTCTTACAATCTCCATTCCCAGAATGTACGTTGCTGCACCAAGATCTTTCATTTCAAACTTCGCTGAGAGTTGAGATTTTAATTCTGCAATCCCTTTTCCTTTGCCAATAAATAACATGTCATCGACATACAAGGCAATAACCAGGAAACGATCACCATCAGATTTGAAATATATACAATGATCAGATTTAGATCGCACAAATCCCAAACTCAACACATATGTATCAAACTTCTGGTACCACATCCTAGGACTTTGTTTCAAACCATACAAGGATTTTTTCAACTTACAGACCAAATGACTTTTACCTTTTACCACATAGTGCTCTGGCTGTGTCATATAAATTTCTTCCTCCAAGTCTCCATGAAGGAAAGCTGTTTTCACATCCATTTGCTCAATCTCTAAATCATAAGCTGCTACAATAGAAAGCAAAAATCGAATGGATGTCATTTTGGCTACAGGAGAAAAAATCTCACCATAATCTACCCCCTCAACCTGGGAGTAACCCTTAGCAACCAATCGCGCTTTGTACTTCTCAATGCTTCCATCTGAACCCATCTTCTTTTTGAACACCCATTTACAACCAACAGGTTTCCGTCCTTCAGGCAATGGTACAAGGTCCCATGTATCATTCCTCTTAAGAGCTGCCATCTCTTCATCCATGGCTATTTTCTAGGACTCTGAATCATTCATACCAGGAGCCTCTTCTACAGATCTTGGTTCATCAATGTTAGCATTCAAAGCAAATATACACATCCAATCATCAGGAGAATACCCATACCTTTCAGGTGGTTTCCTTTGTCTAGTAGACCTTCGAGCAAGATCTGGTTCATTATCAGGTTCAGGTTCAGGTACCTCTTCTTCCTCTGATGATTCAAAACTCGTAGAGCTCTCCTCGACTTCTTGTCTTTCTAAGGGCCTCGATTCAACTTTCTCTGGTGTAGCAGGTAGTTGAATCACATCTTCCTTTTCTTCTATTTGTTTTGGCTGCGCTGTAACAAAAGAAGGCTTAGTTTCTCTAAAAATAACACTTCTGGAATAAAATACCTTTTGTGCAACAGGATCCCAAAGCTTGTATCCTTTCACACCATAACTGTATCCGATGAAAATACATTTAACAGCTTTGTTATCCAATTTTGTCCGCTTCTCCTTTGGCACATGAGCATATGCCTCACAACCAAAAACTCTCAGATGTCTAAGTGAAGGCTTGTGGCCCGACCACGCTTCCATTGGCGTTTTATCAACAAGAGCTGATGTAGGAGACCTGTTTATCAGGTAGCAGGCAGTGGCTACAGCTTCAGCCCAGAACTTTTATTCTAGTCCAGCACCACTCAACATACTCCTAGTCTTCTCCATCAGGGTCCTGTTCATTCTTTCTGCAACTCCATTCTGTTGTGGAGAATACGGAGTTGTCTTTTGTCTTTTAATACCACAATCTTTACAAAATGTATCAAAATCATTAGAGCAATATTCACCGCCATTATCAGTTCTCAAACATTTTATTTTCTTTCCAGTCTGCAACTCTACCATTGCTTTAAATTCTTTGAAATGACTAAAAACTTCAACTTTACTCCTAAGAAAATAAACCCATGTTCTTCTACTGAAATCATCAATGAAAGAGACATAATAAATTGATTTACCAATAGATGGAACATCAACTGGACCAAATACATCTGAATGGATCAGATCCAATATACATGAAGACTTATGAGAATTAGAGTAAAACTGAATACAGTTTTGTTTTCCATAAATACAATGCTCACAAAAATCAAATTCAAGATTGCAATCATTTAACCCATTAACAAGATTCTTATTTTTCAAGGTCCATAGACCCTTCTCACCTATGTGGCCAAGTCTTTGGTGCCATAACATGGTCTTATCTGCAGGCAGCTTTGATTTGGTAGACAGAGCACACTTGGGTACCCAAAAACCACGACCATTTGTTGAAAGAGAAAACCTCTCCTTTTCCAACAAAGTAGTCTTTTTCACAATCTTATCAGAAGTACTATTGCACTCAACCGTGCATGCATCAAGCTGGTACAGTGTACCCAATCTGCTTCCTCTTGCTATTACCATAGCACCTCTTACCATTTTCACACCTGCTTCAGAGAACTATACATGCACACCTGCATCTATTAGTTTACTAACAGATAACAAATTTCTTGCTAGTCCCGGGATATGCAAGACACCATCAAATCTTCTAATTCTACCATCAGAAAATTTTACATGAATACTTCCACGGCCAACAATATCAAGAATAGAGTTATCACCCAAATATACCTTACCACCATCAAAATTTTCATACTTATTAAAACAGTTTCTATTAGGGGTCATGTGGAAAGATGCACCTGAGTCTATTAGCCATGCATTATCACCTGTATGAGTGGCCAAGGCTGCGATAAAAGTGTCTCCATCTTCCTTCTCGGACTCAGAATCAAAATCTTGCTTCTTTTTCTTCTTCTTCTTTTCCTCTTTGCAATCCTTTCGGAAGTGTCCAGATTTACCACAATTCCAACATATCACCTTGGACTTACTAGGGGATTTTGATCTCCCCTTATTCTTGGACTTAGAACGGCCATGCTGCTTTTCATTCTTGCCTCTTTCCTTTGGTCTTCCTCGAACACTCAAAGCCTCTTTAGCATTCAGAGAGACCTTCCTTCTCATCTCCTCAGAAAGTAGAGAACCAACAACATCCTCCATATTCAAGACAATAGAAGTGCTCCCTATGGCCATGACAAGGTTGTCCCATGAATCTGGCAACGAACATAGTAGGATTTGGCACCTTTCTTCTTCATCCATCGCTACCCCAACTGAGGTCAACTGAGTCACCAACATATTGAAACTTTCTAGATGCTTAGGAATTCGTCCACCTTCTTCCATTCTCAAGGAATACAATTTCTTCCTCAAGAAAATCTTGTTAATAAGTGATTTCGCTTGATAGATCTCACTTAGCTTCTTCCAAAGCTTCTTCGCGGTAGACTCTTCATGCACATTAATCAGAATTGAGTCTGCAAGACACAATCTTATGAGAACTTTAGCTTTTCTGTCCATCACATCATATTGTGTAGCTAAAGTCGGATATGTAGGCCTTAGGTTATTCTCATCCACCGCATCCCATAGATCCCGATCAATCAACAGATCTTCCATCTTCAGCTTCCACATCTCAAAGTTTGTGCCAAAAAACTTTTCTACATCAATCCTCCCCGACATGCTTGCCATCTTTACGATCCTGCAATACAAAAAATGAAATACTCTGCACAAGCTCCCACTCAAACCTTGATTAGTTCAAAAAACCCTGTACCCAACAAACAGAACCAAAACTGGCCAGGCTCTGATACCACTTGTAAGGAAGCAAAGGTGTGCAGAAACGCTTCCTACGCTAATCTTGAGAGAACAAATATGCAGATTTCAATATAAAATATTACAACGATTCAAAGAAATACATTCAAGAGTATAAATGAAATAACCATAAACACATAACACTATGATTATCGTGGGGAAAACCTTTACGGGAGAAAAACCCCACCCTCTAAAACTTGCATAATGTATTATCAAATCAAAGAAGATTACAATACACTTGCAATGCAAGTTCTTACAAGAGCATCACCTCAACTCAAGCTTGGAGAGACACCACTAGCATCCTTCTAGCACCCAGCCTTGCAAACAAAACTCCATTATGTAAACTCCTCCCCAAGCCCTCCTTATATAGTGATTTACAACCTGGAAACCATTTGTGGTTTTACAAAACCATGGGCTTAACCACCATGCCACATGTTGCCCATTTTTGAAATTTACATTTCCAAGATGGAAAAACAACCAGGTTAAAATAGTAATCCCGTCCATAATTTTGTCCTCTAGTTTAGATCCCCATAAAAGACATAAAACAAATTAACTATGCTCTAAAAATGGCCGTCCTATATTCTACTAAGGACAAGGCACCTTTTAACAACTCATACACCTTTTTCCAATGCATAAACATGTGGAAAACTGCCACAAACAAATTTTGTAATTTTCCTGGAAAAGGCTTGCAAGGTTGAGACATATTTCTCAATACATCATGCTTTGGTTTGAATTAGAAAAGGAAAGAAAAGGTCTTTTTATAGTCTATTATATCAGGTGATGGGTTTTTGGGTCTATAGATGGCTTATAGTATATGAGACTCTTCGTACTGTCAATATGAAAGAGGCACATAAACCTTGTTCCACAATATCAGATGTACAAACCTTACCCCTTAGAATTTAAACTTGTGACCTCTCTTTCAAAAGTACAAATTCTCCACCATTAAAAATTGAAATAAATTTTCTTATTTGATGTGTCTTTTCATACTTGTCTTCTGTCTAACTTGTTGTGAAACTGTGGTGACATTAATTGTTGAATTTTTTTTTCGCTGAATCCACTTTATGATGAAATAGCGATAAGATTTGGAAATTCATGGCTATAGCTAAGCCATTTATTGTTTTGATTCTCTAATCTTTTCTCTTGAATGGGCTGATTTTAAACTTTAATAATGGTATGTGGGAATCCACCGAAACAAGCGTCCAAGAGCATGAAATATGGTTTCTGAATTCTATTCTTCGATTGCTAATAAAAGGGAATTGTAACTGAAACAAAAAACGTATTAGTAATTAATGTTTTAGTTCTCCGGGTGCATTAACACCTTGTCCCGTATTTTGTACAAAATATATTATGGCGATCACAAATAATAAAGATAACACAACACAAAGAATTTACACAACTTTTTCTTTTTAATAGGCTAAAGCTAAAAATTACAAAAGACAAGTGCAACCACAACGAGTTTCTCATAATCCAGAAAATAAATAAATAAATAGCAGAACAGTGATCAACGTTTACCGCTTGGTACAGCTGAACCACAACACAATAGTCTTGTAAAAACAAGCTAAATACAAGATTTATTTTATTTTACATTTTTTTTCTTTTTAAAAACGGATATATATGGATTATGAATCACATAAATATTTTGAAAGAGTGATAATTGTCATTCAAGTTTGAACAATATAAATTTAAATAGATGTCTCATAAATCCACCACTTTTAGGAAATAAAAGAATCCACAAAATTAACAAAGCATACTATTGTAATGGAAAGAAAACAATAAAGATCAAACCAAATCATTGTGAGGGAGTTGAAAAAACTCTAAACATAGAGTATAACACAAGGACCCTCAATCTATAATGTTTCAAATGCGATTAACATCAAAGATCTATTTTGAGAAATAGTCCACAACAATATTCCATTTTCAAAGAATATGAATAAAAGATATGGAATCAAAATTTCATGAAAGACAAAGAATCTACTCCACAAAAGATGCCAACCTTCAACAAGGTTCACGAGACCTTCCATTATAAAAAATGGAGTCCAAAATCATTAAGTCTAAAAAGCTGTAAAGCTTGATTCATATTATTGGATGATCAACACTGCCTTTATATAGGCAAGGAAACAAGGAGGAAAGAGGAAGTGGTTAAAAAAATTGGAAATAGTTTAACCCTTCACCAACGATAAGCTAGCCAAACAGGGCCAATAGCTTAGATGGTAGAGCACTCCAACAACAAATGGAAGGTCCTAGGTTTGATTCTTAGCTAGTCCATATGAGTTGTATCTCAACAAGTGGTATCAAAGTCAGGGTAGGAGTCCAAAACACCATTAGTGTGGCTTAAGGGGGGTGTTGAAAATAAGTCACACCCAAATTGACGATGGACAGGCCAAAGACGGGTGATAAATCATTTGGTAGAAAACTCTACTAGAAAGTGGAAGGTCCTAGGTTTGAGTCCTAGTTGGTCCATATGCGTTGTAGCTCAATTTTTTTTGCCTCAGATATTATCTTCTTCCAACCTAGTTTATTGTATTTCTCAAGGCCCACAAGGATGGCTTGATTCTCCAATTGATTACTAATGTTAAACACTAGAGAAGAAGAGAAAAATAAGTGTAACGTTGGAAATAAGACTCAAACAAGATGGTTAAGAAATAAAAGCAGTAATAACACTAATCTAATCCTACATTTAACAATAAAGAACAAAGAAATATAAAAAACTATAAACAAGATTGATCTCACCAAACATCTATATATTCCTTCAAATGACCTCAATTTCTCTTCTACATTTTTCTGTTTGTACGATATTTGCCCTCATATTTCTTAAGTATGCAATTATAGCGTATTGACTATTGACTCAGCAAAATATTGAAGATTATAAGCTTCCTAAAGTATAAATATTTTGGGAGGAGGAATAATGACGAATGTTAGGTCAATTTATAGAAAATTGGTTTTCAAATGATCGACTCAGATTCAGAAGAGAGATCGATGGTTGAGATTGATGGATGCCATGTGATAGAGATCTGTGTTAGTTACAGTGTGAGTGATAAGGTCTGAATGATGAAGATTAAATTAAATAATAATTTAATCTGATGTTGAAACTATTCAAAATTTAAAAGAATAGAGATTGTATGCAAAAGATAAAGTAGAAACATTGTGTTCGAATGCAAAAATGAATGAATGAATTAAATAATATTATTGATTAAAGAAAAATATTTGTTTGTCAGGAATACATCATGAGATAATTGACTGATGAATTATATTTTGACTTAAGCGGTAAGTGAATACTCATATAACTAAGCGATTTTCTAATCAAAGGAATATTTGAAGAATAACAATACGTATGAATTAAATGATTATTTAATTCAACATTCAAAATTCAGAGTTTTAATTAAATAAATAAAGATTTATTTAATTGACTATCGAAAAGGTTATTGAATAATGAAATAATTCGAAATGAATATTTAATTATAGTTTGAAAATGTGATAAAGGATAAATTAAATAATAAATTATTTAATTTAGAAAAGGGATTAATTAATTAGACACATAATTAAATAAATACAATTTATTTAATTAATCAAGACAGGTCATCATGAAATAATTAAATAATTAAAGCTATTTAATTAATAGAAGAAAGGTGACTTTATAGATTAATTAAATAATTAACATTATTTAATCATGACTATGAATATGAGGACTATGTTGAAAATTGTGTCGTAGGCCTAGACCAATTTTTAGTGTGTACAACTCTAGTTCAAAATATGGTACCATTGTCTTCGAGGCTCCTCAACAAAAGAACACTAAAACAAAAGATGATCTACATGAAGAAAATTGGAAGAACATTATAAGCCTCTCTTTCTTATGTTGTCCTAGGCAAGATATTTATTTTGACAAAAAAATTTGAGGAGGATTTTATATTTAGGCCAATAATACTCATTCTAACTCTTTTTCTACTAAGGGGAATATCTATGCTTAGATTTTTGATGTTCTAAAATTTTGTATCCATATAAAACTAAATAATAATCCTAAGGATCATATCTCCAAGAAATAGCATCAATTTCCATGATAAATTTCCATAAAAGAAGATAGGGCTACATGAACATCATCATTTCCCTTGAAAGGTCAATAAATTGGACCCTTCCAATGATAAATATGAGAATCCTCCACTAAGAGGGGAGCTTTAAATTATAACATTTTAGATAACATAGAATCCAAAAATATTTTTCTTAATAGGAGCATATGGAGAAAAATGTGAGAATCAAGATATGAAAATCCCACAAATCCATCCAAAAAAGAATTGTAGCCCAAGTTCACAATCCAAAAGAGGCCTTGCTGAACAGGTGAACCATCCTCCTTGTCAATATTCCAAATCATAGAGAATTTCCCAATCAAAATTATTTTAGGAACCTTAGCAATTCAACACCTCATAAATATTTATATCATAGAAGTTATTCCAATTTATCTTGTTGCTTAAATCATATTCAATAAAGTTTAGCAACCAAGGCTTAACTATTCAAGTAAAATATCCCAGGTCTAAGAATACAATTTAGTTTAAGGACTACAAAATTAATCCCATCTAATAAGAGTCAAATGTTAACAACCGAAAATTGCTATCCAAACAATATTTTTAGAAAGAGGATTGAACTCTTTAAAAGAAATAGGAGCATAAAGCACTAGAAATATATAAACAAAAGACCTTGCATCATTTATTTTAAAAGGGTAATAAATGTAGCAAAATATAACCATGATAAAGTCTAGTGAGAAACTTTCATTTTGAGCTTATAAAAAATCCTCTTCCATTGAAGTTGATTAGGAAGATCCAAGAGAAAATGAATACCAAGATAATCCAAAGGAATTTGTCCAATCTTGAACCACAAGATAAGAACAATTCTCTATTGAATGTCCAAAGTAGTGTTAAAGAAATAAAGATTTGTCTTATCATCATTAATCTATTGATCAAATGTTTCCAAAAATACATGCAAAGATAACTTGAAACTAATAGGGCCTTCTATATTTTAAGAATACCTATTAAGGAAGTATCATGCACATAAACAAAAGATGAGGATGAGAATGAATTTCACTAGTCACTTTTATTAAGGAAGTATCATACACAAACTAATAGACTTATATATTTTAACAAAACCTATTAAGGAATTATCATGCACAAAATAAAGATGCGAATGAGAGTGAAGCTCCCTATCCACTTTTCATCCTCGAACACTCTCATTCACTCTCTCATGAGAACTTGGAACCTTTCAAAATCCTTAACCATAAGGATAAAGTAATAAGGGGAGATTGTATCACCTAGTTGTAATCCTCTAGAATCTAAAAAATAGAAGAGGTGATTTCATTAATAAGAACAAAGAAATATATAATGTTATAGAACTCATGAACCAATCAATCCACCCTAAAAAAAATCATAGTATGTAAGATATTCCTAAGGAAGGACCATTTGACCCTATCATAAACCTTGATACATCCACCTTGATAAATGTACCTTTGTATTTTGAACACGCCATAAAATGAATGAATTCTAAGGAAATAACAATACTATTGATAATATGACACCCCTTCACAAAACCCCATAGATTCTATCAAGTAATTCAATTTTTTTTCAAGAGATTAAAAAAAGGTGTGATAATGATCTTGTAAGATATATTATAAAGATAAATATGGAAAAATAAACAAAGAGCATTATCCCCCACTTTCTTTGGAATAAAATCCAAAAGAGAAAATTAGATTAAATTACTTATAGGGTTATTATTCTAATATTCCCACACAATATCTATTAGATCATCCTTTAATATTTCAAAGAATTATTCATAAAAATCAAGAGGAAAATCATAAGGTCTTAGAAACTTACCTTTCTTAATTTTAAAAATAAATTTTTTCAATTCCTCAAGAGTAATAAGCTCCACAAAAAACTATTAATTTCCTCAATAACCAAAGAAGGGGTGAAAACTAAGATAACCCTTCCTCTACTACCACTATAGGAATATTTCCCTTAAACAAGAAAGATAAACAACAAATATCTTCCTTGTTAGTCTCCTTAGATAGAGAGAGATGAATTCCTTGAGAGGAGGTAGTAGATAAGATAATGTCATGTCCCCGAATTTGCAACATATTGAAATGCAAATAAATAAATAAATAGTAATACAAATATATATTATCAAATTTAATCCTATTATATTTTAGTGTGAAATATTGAGATACAAATAACTAAATAAAAAAATCTAAAAAAAATGTAAATATAATGACAAACTAAATATTATTATAATTATAAAGATCATAAATAATATTATAAATATAATATATCTATTATAATAAATAAAAAAATTAATATTGTTAATTGAAAATAATATAATAAAAATAATATTCATACAAACCAATATTATTAAATGACTATGCATGAGCTAATACATAAATAAATCTAACTACAATGATTCCTAGCAAGGAGACACAATAATTATTAATAAAAAAAATAGCAATTGGTCACCAAAAACCACGATTGGTGGATGAAGTGGCTACCATATACTAGAAGATAGACCACTCTAAAGAGGTGTGATTAGTACCCTCTCAAGATCTTCCACCTCCTCATACTCAAAGTATTCCTCCATATCATTTATCCAATCAATCAACTCTTCTGGGTTAAGATTTGTAGAAAATGTAGAAACAACAATATTTGGCCTTTCCCAATCTTGGAGATGGCATTAAATAGTTTGAATTTCTCTGGATCTGCTATATCTTGTTCTTCTTCGAATTGTTCCTCATTTTCAGCTTCATCCTCACTTTCATCTCCTCTTCTTGGCTCAAAAGCTCGATGCAACTCCTCTTGTAGTGCTTGAACTTGTCTCTACAGGGCTCTAAAACCCTCTTCTGATACAATAAAATTTCTTCCACCACCATGACTTCTTCACGAAGGTATTTTAATCGCTTTTCTTAGAAACCCACAACCACAAGTCCTAGTACAAACAACCTCACATTTGGAGATTTATTTACACACTTAGGAAAACCCACTCTCATACCATTTGACGAGGGCTACATCACCCAAAACCCACACAAAACACAACAATATATACCAACACAAAAAATGTGAGAAATAAAACAACTCACTTTCAATTATTTTTAGAAAATGAGATTACAGATTTAGAACTTACATGCTACAGCCTCATGGGCTTGATTCATTACAAAAAAATCAACTCTAAAGACAAAATATATCATTTGGAGCCAAAATTTGCACTAATGGAGCCAACATTTACAACCCCCAAATAACCCTTTTATTTTACCCAATAACCACCCTAGAATGTTTTGAAAAGTTCAAGTTTCCCTTTTGTTTTTGTGCCAAAAGTCCCGCCATTTGATTATGACCTAGGAAGAAATTTTAGTGAAATTCACTTTTTAGAGGGGAAAATTTGTGGGGCTATAAATTTTCATTCGAGTGTCCGATTTTCTATTATAACGTATCATTGGAAAGTTGTCGAAGAGATCTACAATGACGAGACCATCGAAGATTGGTTCATCAAATTTTTGAGTTGTTTCAGGGCCTCTAATTTTTTCATATTTGATTTTGAAGCTGCATTGGAGAAATTTCCTAGGACTGAAACTTTAATATCTCCCAAACCGTACAGGGTATTGAGATGATTATTTTATGACCAAAAATATTTTTAGCTCTACTCCTTGTGGTAAATTTTCAAGTCCATGTGAGCTCGCTTAGGCTGACTAACTAAAAATAGTAAGTGACTATTTTTTTCGTTATTTTTGACTTCTAATTAACTTGAACCCCTTAAGTGCCATCATGGGACTCAAAAAAAAAAAGAAAATAAGAAGAAACAATTTTTTTGGGTGATGCAAGATTTCCCTATGCTCCTACATGAGACACCCAGGGTAATTTGAAAAGTGACCCTGTCATTTCACAGGAGTTAGAGGAAACCAAGAAATTTAACCTTAGCCTCAGACAAGCATGATGAATCTTCATCAAGCCTTCCTCTCCATTTCACCAAGTACTCTGCATTTTGCCTGTTTCTTGTGCTTCTACCCACACGACTATCCAAAATTTCTTCTATCTCCTCCTTTTTTGAAGTAGGTGCTGAAATATTCCATCGTGCTTCTATTATTTCTTCATCAATTCCCCCTTCATGATATTCTGTTAAATCTAAAATGTTAAACATAGGTGAAACATGATTTTCTTCAAGCAACTCTACCTCATATGCATTTCCTGAATCATGATTCTCCAGGATCTTGCATGGTCCAAAATTCTTCATATTTAACTTGTATGTACCAACTAGAAATATCTCATTTCACAAATGAACCATGACTTCATCTCCTACCTGGAAATCCTTATAACTCCTTTATTGATCTTCCTTAGCCATATATTGTGATTTCATCTTATTGATATGTTTCTTCACCTCTTCGTGCAAATTCTTTAAGTGCTCAGCAAAATCTTCAGCCTCAACACCACTCTTCTATCCCTTATCCATCTTTCTCAGTTGAGAAGAAGTTCTTGGAATACCCCCATACACAATCTAGAATGGTGATTTATTAGTGCTCCTATTAAAAAAATTGTTGTAAGCAAATTATCCTTGTGCTATAATCAAATCCCATCCCCTGGGCTTATCTCGTACTAAGCATCTTAGTAGGTTACTCAAAATCCTATTCACCACCTTCGTTTGTCCATTAGTCTATGAATGGTGTGCATAACTAAAATTGAAATATGTCTTTAAATTTTTCCATAATGTCCTCCATAAATAACCAAAAAAATTGGTATCTCCGTTTGAAACTATACTCTTTGGTAGACCATGTAGTCTCACCACCTCTCTGAAAAAAAACTCTGCAACATGAACACCATCACTAGACCTATAAAATAGAATAAAATATGCCATATTTGAAAATCTATCCACCACCACAAATATAGAATCATGCCCTCTCCGTGTCCTTGGAAAGCCAAGAACAAAATCCATGCTAATGTCCTCCCATGGCCTCTCGGGTACAGGTAATGGCTGATACAATCCAGTATTCTAACTTGTTCCTTTCTCCATCTGACATACTTTGCAACTTATACAAACTTCTTCACATCTTGTTGTAATTTGGGCTAGTAATAATTCCCACTAACAAGAGCAATGGTCTTATCTTGACTGAAATGTCCATCCAATCCTCCAATATGCTATCTTTTGATTAGATTCTCTCTCATAGAACTCTTAGGAATGCACAATTGGCTTCCTCTAAACAACATCCCATCTTGGATTAAGAAATCAAACCATCTTGTCCTATCCAATGTAATAGGTTCCAAACAAGGCTTCCAAACTTTTGCAAAGTCTAGATCTTCAGGATACAAAATCTTGAGTTTATTGAACCCAACAACCTCTACATTCATCTCTATCAACAAATTTTTCCTTCTACTGAAGGCATCAACAACTCTTTTTGACCTTCCACTCTTATGCTTCAAAAAAAAAGTATAACTCTGCAAAAACCCAACCCATTTTAAGTGCCTTTGGTTTATATTTCCTTGACTATTGAGATACTACAAAGCTTGGTGATTAGTATATAAAAAAATTCTTTTGGCAACAAATAATGTCTCCATTTCTTCAAACCATGAACTATAACATAAAACTCCTGATCATAGAGAGAATATTTCTTTTTAGCATCATTCAACTTCTTACTAAAATATGAAACATGCTTACCTTCTTGACTCAAAACAACTCCTATGGTAATTCCGCTAGCATCAAAATCTACTTGAAAGACCTTATTGAAATCTGGAAGTTCCAAAAGAGGTTGCTCTATGACTTTCTTCTTCAACATATCAAAATTCTTTGTTTCTCCTACAATCCATTTAAAATCCTTTCTATCCCCTCTCATTGCTTTAATTAGAGGTGCACAAATACTACTTAAACCTTTGATAAAATTTCTATAGAAACTTGCCAAACCATGAAAAGATCTCACCTCTATAGCACTCCTTGGTGTAGGCCATTCAACAATAGCTTTCACCTTCTCTAGATCTATCTTAAGACCCTTTTCTTAGAAAACAAATCCTGGATACACCAACTCTCTCTTCACAAAACTACATTTCTTCAAATTAATCAACATATTCTCCTCACTTAGCTTCTCAAAAACTCTTCAGATATGCATCAAGTGCTCCTCCAATGTATTAGAATCAAAATATCATGTCCAAATAAATAATAGCAAATTTTCGTAAAAATTCTTTCAATACCTCATTCATAAGCCGCATAAATGTGCTTGGCACATTGGTTAGCCCAAAAGGCATGACTAACCATTCATACAAGCTCTCCTTAGTTTTGAAGGCTATCTTCCATGCATCTCCTTCTCTAATTCAGATTTGGTGATACCTGCTCTTCAGATCTATCTCCGAGAAGTACTTGTTGGCAGATGGTGAGCACTCCTCTCGGGATTCGTGACATGGACTAATCGCCTCCCATGGATCCGTTAACTCTAGAAGTTGTATCTCCCCCTTAGTGTTACCAAAGGGGATTGGAACTCGACACCTTTGGCTCTGATACCACTTGTTGGCCCACAGTTTCTGTTGCACCAAAATATTGACTTGTTAATGCCCGATATAACTACCAAAGTTAACAAATCCACGAGAGGAAGTTAGTCCATATCATGAATCCCAAGGGGAGCACTGACACTCTACCAACAATACTCAAATCCACTCAAATAATCCATAATGTCATCCATCTTGAACAAGGGGAATCTATTCTTTATGGTGATCTTGTTGATGGCTCAAGAGTCTATACACATCCTCCATTCTCCATCCTTCTTTGGTGCTAGTACTGCAGGTACCACACATGGGTTCAAACTCTCTCAAATCAGTCCCTTCCACAACAACTCTTGCAATTTTCTATTCAATTCTTCATTCTCTATTGGATTCATTCGATGGTCTGCCTTATTTGGAAAATTGGCTCCAAGAATCAGATCCATCTAATGGATAATCTTCCTTACTAGAGGAAAACCCTTAGGTACATTATCATATACAATATCTCGAAACTCATCCAATAAAGGTGAAACCTCTATGTGAATCTCTTTATTATCTTCTCTATCAACTCTAGGAATCAAAGAAAAACACATATGCTCAGGCCTCATACCTTCTAGTAACTTTCTTCCATCAACCAAACAAATTATTCCATTACTGCATACCTTTTCCTCTGCCTCTTTCAAGGGCTTCAAATTATGATGAACTCCATCCTTTGTCAAAGATTAGGTGTTGGCATGTCCATCATGTACTTCTCACTGATCAAACTGCCACAGTATCCCTAAGAACATATGACAAACATCCATGATAGGCATAATATCACATAATACCTCATCATGATAATTTATAATCTTGAACTTTACCAAGCATTGTTCATTTACAAAAGATTTATGGTCCTTTTGCAACCAAGCAATCCGATATGGATTTAGATGCTTTCTTCTCTCCAACCACTACTTACTAACCATCTCTTCTAAAACAAGGATATTAGTACTACCTCCATCAATAATAACATTGAAAAATTTACCTTCACACTTAAATCTGGAGTGAAATAAATTCTTCCTTTGAGTTGGTTCCTTCGAGCCTCATTCAACAAGGCTCTTCTAGTAACTAGAACCTCTCCTCTTTTTGCATCCTTAGAATGTGAAGACTCGAAATATTCATCCACATGTGTAACTTATGCATTACCCTTAGGTCTTCTATTTTTCCTTCCACGATGTTGAGGAAAATCATAGACTCCATGTCCTTCTCCGCACTAGAAACAGGTTCCACGAAAGCCTCCTCTTCATGCTCCTCATCAAAATCTTCCTCTTCCTCTTCCTCTTCCTCTTTGGTCATTAGTCTGATCTGGAGGACAATAGGTTTTATCTCCTTTCTGGTTCTGGCTGCTATTAGATCCTTCACTCTTCTTTTGATCTTCACTTTGACCTCTGTATGACCGTCCACTAGTCTTTCCATCGTGACCCCCACCTATTTTCTTTCTTTCAAATATTCTATTCAAATTTTCTTCTACCTTTAAATAAAATTGATATGCATCTTCAATGGTAGAAATTCTTACTAGACCCAACTCTTCCCTAATACTAGGATTCAACCCATTTATGTAATGGGCGACTTTCTACTTATTGGCCTTAGAATGGCATGTTTTGATCAAGACATGGTAGAATTCTTCTGTATAATCCTTGATGGATTTTCCTGCTTGTTTCAACCCTTGCATCTTTTTCAACAAATCTAGCTCATAGTCCACAAGAATGGATTATCTTTTTAATTTTTCTAGCATTCGGTCCCATCTGGTTATTTTCTCTTTTCATCTTTGATTTATTTCTAGTTGTACCTTTTTCCACCAAATATTCACATGACCTTTGCACTTGGTCCTTGCAAATTTGACCCTCTTAGGATCTTCCACCTCCTCAAACTCAAAGTACTCCTCCATATAGTTGATCCAATCAATCAACTCTTTTGGGTTAAAGATTTGTAAAAAATGTAGAAACATCGATCTTTGTCCTTTTCCCAATCTTGGAGATGGTCTTAAACAATTTGACTTGCTCTGGATCTACTGCATATTCTTCTTCTTCTTCAAATTTTTCCTCATTTTCAACTTCATCCTCACTTTCATCTCCTCATCTTTGCTCAAACGCTTGATGCAACTTGTCTTGCAATGCTTGAACTTGTCTCTGCAGGGCTCTAAAACCCTCTTTTGGTACAATAACATTTCTTCCACCACCATGGTTTCTTCACAGAGGCATTCTGATCACTTTTCTAGAAACCCACAACCACAAGTGTTGGAAATAGGATGCCATTTAATTGCAATCCTAAAAATTATTTTTTTCATGTATCTCCTATGTCCTTGGAATGTGTTCTACAACACTAGGATTAGGAAGAAAATAATATTTGATGAAATAATCATGTTAATTGACATTTGTAATTAATTCTAAGTGTTAGGAGAATGTGGGGACACCTTGGAGTTAGCTCCTACAAAATAGGAGCACATGGGCGCACACATGGGAGGTGGGATCCACCTTGGTTTTGTTAACTAGTTGGTGAATTGAGTACACTTCAAGAATGCATCCTAGGTTCCTACAAAATAGGGATTTTGATTTATGTATGTTGAGGTCCTATAAAATAGGGGGTGATAAGTACGATGTTCAATTATGTTTAGTTCAGTTATCTTCAGTTAGTTTTAGTTGAATGCTAGTTGACTTCATTTAACTTGGAATGCATGGCTAATAACTTGAGTTGCATGACAGATAACAGGGACTACTTTTAGTTAACAGATGGAGGATCATGGGTGCACATTGTTTTGCATGAATGGTGTTGAGAAATGTTTTAGTTAATACAAAATGACTTGGACCCACCTTGGGCGCCCAAGTTGGCTTCTTGGAATTAAATCCTTTGCATGTTGAGATATTTCAAAAGGCTTAGTTAAGTGGTCCCTCTTTTGGATGCCTACTTTGAGGATGAAGCCTTAAGATATTTATAGAATAAAGGTTGAGTTATGAATTCAGTTTGGGATGCCCAAATGGATGAAGTTGAGGATCTGACATTGTTCTTCATGATATAACTCTACTTGCAAGAGATAGGCGTAAATTTTAGGGATAGGGCTTGAGCATTGTAATTGTAACTCATTTGGAGTTTACAAAGTTGATTAAAGCCTATTTATCTCAAGAAGTTGAAGAGAGTTATTATTATTTTTATTGCAAGTTGTGAAGAAGTTTTGGTGAAGGCAAAAGAGGCATTCTCAAGCAAGAATTGTAGCTATTGTAATCTACTTTAGAGATTGAATAATATATTAATTCTTGGTGGATTTTTTTACCTGAAAGGGTTTTCTCCATGGTATATGCTTGTGTAATCTTTCTAATATCATGTTTGCTTATTCTATCAACTTCTGTCTACATTCTACAAACAATAAAATGGAATAATTAGATAATCACCCACAAAGAATCTGTAACAAAGGAAAAACATATTTAGATTAGCAATATTAAAGTTTTACAAAGTATTAAGATAAGAAAACACCTCAATTTTCAATAGGTCCTAGTACAAACTACCTCACATTCGACAATTTGTTTACATGGTCAAGGAATCTCGCTTTAATACCACTTGATGAGGGCTACACCACTTGAAACACACACAAAACACAACAATAGATACCAACACAAAAGATGTGAGTCAAAAAACAACTCACTTTCAATTATTTTTTAGAAAATGAAATTACAAATTCAAAACTTACATGCTACAACCTAATGTGCTTGATTCATTACAAAAAAATCAATTCTTAAAACAAAATATATCATTCAGAGCCACAATCTACACTAATGGAGTGACCTTTTACAACCCCCACTTAACCCTTTTATTTTACCCAATAACCGCCCTAGAATGTTATGAAAAGTTCAACTTTCCCTTTTGTTTTGGCACCAAAAGTTTTGCCATTTGATTTCTAACCTAGGAAGAAATTTTAGTGAAATTCACTTTTTAGTGGGGCAACTTCGCAGGGCCATAAATTTTGATCCGAGTGTCCGATTTTCTATTATAACATATCGTTGGTAAGCTTTCAAAGAGATATACAATTCCAAACCCATTGGAGATCGATTCGTCAAATTTTCAAGCTGTTTCAGGGCCTCTAAGTTTTCCATATTTGAATTTGAAGCTACATTGGAGAAATTTCTCGAGATGAAAACTTAAATATCTCCCAAACCATATAGGGTATTGAGATGATTCTTTCGCGACCGAAATTTTTTTTCAGCTATTCTCCTTGGGGTAAATTTTGAGGTCCATACGAGCTCATTTAGGCCGACTTACTAAAATTAGTAAGTGACTATTTTTTGCTATTTTGACTTTTGACTATCTTACACCACTTAAGTGCCATCATGGGACTAAAAACAACTAAATTTAAATAATAAGAAACACTTTTTTTGGGTGATGTAAGATTTCCCTACATCACTAGATGCTCCTACATAACAAGCATGATAATTGCTGTAGTAAATGAGTTTGTAGGAATTTAAGTGCTCATTCCAAGAAATGAGAAAAAAAAGAAAAAGATACAAAAGACCGCAAAAGAAACAATCCATGTTGTTGAGTCTTGTATAGATCACACTCCATGAGTTGACTATCCTATGCATAGATTATTGTGTTTTTCTTTGAAAATTCAATCATGTTGTAATGGAAAAGTTCAGACTTTGTGTTAGTCTCCCACTAAAATATGAGTTAGGTCATGAAGTTTAAGTGAGATTTGTAGAAGTATAGAAGGCTACAGTTGTTTGGGAGAAGCCACTATATGTGTTTTGTATTATTTGCATCTTGGTAAAAGATCTTGAAGAGATCATTAGCAATAGGAGAATCTAAGGTAGTCTTGTAGTTTGAAGACAGTCAAAGAGGAAGTCACAATTTTGGCTAAAGCCATATTGCATCATTCCAGTGAAGTCCACTTGATGAAAATATCATTAAAAAATGAAGTTGTTTCACAAGACTAAAAAAAAGGATTGCAGCTGAAAGAAAGAATATAACACCAATAAGGAAGGAGAAATCAGGGGTTTTGAAGAACCTCACGAGATTTAAAGATTGATGCCTTAGTTTTCCTATATAAGATAGAAGCTACAATATTAATTTACAAATAACTAAAAGAGAAACCACCATAAGAAGGCGATGAATAGAAGTTGTCAAAATCACCATCAAAGAACAAAGGAAGGTGCAAATTATTTTAGATGGAGCTGATCAAAATTTGAGGTCACCAAAGATAGGTACAAATATTGAAAGAAAAGCCCACCAACGAAGGAAGTTGGAGACCATTCAAAAGGCTACATGTGTAGAAGAAAGGATTGTTGCTCTCAAACTCTTCAAGAAGAGGCCAATTCCTATTCATAGCCAAAGAAAATGAAAATAACGAGTTCTCAAGCCACCTAAGGAAGGTGGGGAAAATAAAAAGAGACAAATTTGACTAAAACCATTGGAAGATAGAAAGGATTCTAAAGAAGCCCAATTTGAAGAATTCATTGAAGAAGATTAAAGCCACTATTAGGAGGTGGGATTTTGTTCAAGGAAAGAGATTATTGTCTATATTTTATAAGAGATAAATGAATATTGTAGATTTAATGTGTAACCATGAAGACAAGATGATTAGAAGAGTAATTGTAAGAAGATTAATCATGGTTTGGAGGGAGGTTGGTGTATGGATGAAGGAATATTTCAGTCAAGAAAGAAGGAGACTGCAAGGAAAAAGAAAGTGGAGTTGTTAAAGGAGATCAAAAGATCAAAGGAGGACATGTATATGAATTAGTTAAAATACAAAGCAAATGAAGAAGTAAATTGGTAAATAACTAATGTGGTTGAATTTCGTAGCATTTTGTATTTGTGTGAATCAGGGCAATAGAGCCAACTAAAGATAGGATTATTGAGCACCAACAGAGCTCAAAGGGAGGTGTTGAGGAAAACCAGTGTTTCACACCTGAACCTACAATGGATTGGTGACAAGAAGGCCAAAGCTTGTGGTTAGAGCAGACCAATAGAAAACTAGGATTTCCTAGGTTCGATCCATATAACTTGAATATTGTAGATGCAAAATCATTGATGAAAGAAATATGTAGTTGTGATCAAGGGGGAGTGTTGGAAATATAATCCCAACTACTTCTTTAACTTACCTAGCTAGACCTATCTCGTCAACATGTGTGCTTGATAAAATATACTACAACAAGTACTCTCACATGGGTGTTTGAATGATTCTAAGATTTTTTCACAAGGCATTTCATAATGGTGTTTCTAAGGGAATTAGGACCATAGACATGTTTCAACAAAATTCTCCAGGCATTCAATCCAACAGTAGAAAAAACAATAGATAATCATTTTTATTGTATGTACACAAATAATTTTTTTTAAAGCTTCCACTACCAATCCATCGTCTACCCAACTAACAATTTTATACAATGGGGCAGTGAAAGTGTACAAAAAATGTTTCTTCTAGAAAAGTAAGTAGTTCTCTCAACCTTGGGATATTATGGACTTTGATTTTCCTTTCAAGATTGAGCTCATATTTTGATTCATCCATAGGAAAAGGCTATAATGATGTTGGCCATTGTTGATGGAGAGGATCTATCTTCCACCACTAGTTCAAAAATTTCAAATTATCCAAGATAAAGTGTTTCAAATGTAGAAGATTTAATATATTTTTAATTACCCATATATTGAATATGATCAATACTGTCATTAGAAATATGATTCTTATGGCTAGAGAAGAGTTGGCCCCATCCCTTAGACCACCTGTATCCATCAATTTGTTTCTCATCTTTGATGATATTCTTTCTCCTCTACGTCTCTAGGGGTGGAGAAATTGAAATTGAGATGAGTTGTGGGAGCATGAGATTAGATGGTAATTAAGTACAAGATCATTACTCTTGTCCTACTTCACCTGTAATTGCATAATCTGTTCATTTTTTTTTGTTTCAAAGTGGTTTAGTTTTATCATTAATTTTATGGTATGAATTTATTTTTTGGTAGTCTGACCATACCCAATTTTATTCATTGAAAATTTATATAGGATTTCTTACCAATTCAATAGATATTGAAAGTAACTAAAGGACGTCTAGCTTTTTTTCTTCTTCCACTTTATTTAGATAGGTATCTACAAGCAACAAAAATGAGTATTAGAGTTTAGATTATCCCTAATCTTAATGCTTACCATAATCTCAAACCCTAAACCTAACCCTAACCTTGATAATTTTACTTCTTCCATGTTGTATCATGAATGCTACTAGCATCCATATATTTATTTATAATATATATAAATGCTGAGAGATATCATTCTCAAGGTGCCTATTTTTTAATCAATTCCTCACATAAAAGTGCAATAGGAACCTCGAGAAGGATATATCTTGATGTTTTTATATATTATTAATAAATATATATGCTAGTTTATTTAGTGGAGAAGAAAATGTATATTATTTTGATTAAGATAAATCGAGAAGGGCCCGAACCCATTACAAAACAATCATTAAGGAAACACAAAGGGATCTCACAAGAGGTAAGATAAAAATAATGTTAAAGAAAAAGAGATAAGAAATCAAATAATAGAGGCTAATAGAAAAAAGACAAGGCTAGAAAAAGACCAACAACTTGAGGAGACTAATTATTGTTCTTCAAGAAGATGGAGGCATTTTATAACTTTCCACTCCTTGGGGATGAACTACAATTTATCCTCAAATGATAGGGCTTTTAGATTATTTTTACTAGTATTATCCTTGGATGTATGTCACACATTCTCCATAGACTTACTTTTTTTGTTGGAGCTAGTAGGTGGGCATCACAATTTTCCTCCCTAGCACTCTTTGCATGTAAATTTTTGAGCCCCTATTAAAAACTTGGATTGTAATTTCCATATTCATCATAGTTTCTTTTTTGTACTCAATTATCTCTTACAAATTGAAGAGAATATTATCCTAGTTGCAATGGATATTAGCAACCTCCTTTCTCAAACTCACATAATCCTTAAGAGACCCAATAGCACTTTTTATTTCCCTATCCCCTTTTCTTGATTGGCCCAATTATCAAAAGTTTGAGCCATGCCTTTCAACAAATCCTAGTGGTATGTATCATCCTCCTCCTCACCTAAAATTAGATTCCTTCTAGTTCACCAGTTGAAATGTATAGATGTGAGTGATAACAAATTTAGCTCTCAAATTATGCATGACTAAGATGAATGCAAAAAATTCCTTTAAATACAAGGACATGATAACATATCATGCAAATGTGATTCGTTAGTATTAAGTGCAAAGGATAAAGGTGAGGAGTTAGTGATGCTTGAATTCAAGAAAAAATCAAGTGGGATGACTCTATGAGACCAATTTAGGTTAGCCCCATAACTATGAACTATTCTTAGTAAAAAAAAGGAGCTATACCATAGTGGATATAATGTGCATAAGAATATGTGAAATCATGAGAGTAATAAATAAGTGAATAGGGAGAATGATTAAGGGTGTGTGAGCATGTAAAAGGAGATAATGGTAGGTTTATAGCATCTTAATTATGATATATGCGCAAAATTTAAATAATAACTATCCAAACACTTGTATATTACTCTATTTTAAATATCTAGTTCTATTTTAGCAATGTAACAAGTTCTATATGCTATAATAATATTAATTGTGTTGTAGGAGAAAATATTGATTGTATTATAGAAAAATAAAAATAAAATCAAATAGATCTCAAAATTCCTAAGTCTACTTCACCTACCAAGACCAAAATCAAGATTAGATCATATTTTAAGCCACATTATTATTCTAGATTCCAAGGTAGAAGCATGCAATTCAAATATAATAAAATGGAGCATTTTGTTACTTTCCTAAGGGATCACCCATTATGACTTATAGATTGTATAATTGGTTAGACTAATAACAGTATCCTATTTTCAAATGGCACTGGGCGAGAGTAGAAGTGATGGTCAGGGTTTGAATTCCTCTGAGGCGGGAGAGGAAGATTCTGAAGTTGACGATGGTGATGGAGGCAGGGATCATAAGGGCATTATTAGAGGGCTTCCACCGGTCTGAGGGCTCTCCTCTTCTTCCCGGGATGTGTTGTGGCCTGCTGTGTGTGGGATTTTGGTTGGTTTTTCCAGTGACGGATCTTGGTATGGTCCTGGCCTCTTTTTGGTTTTAGACATCGGTGTTTTTTGTGAGGCTTGGGCTTTGGCTCTTTTGGATGCGACTTCTTCTATGCATTGTGAGCTGTCCAATGTGAAGCTTTCATTTGTTGGGCCTATTCTTCCAGCACGTTCCTTTGATGGGGAGGTGTTTCTAGCTTTATTTTGTGTTGGAAGTTTGGGAATTCATTGTGGCTTGTGGGGCTTGGATGATGACGACTCTGGTTTGTGTGAGGCCATGGTTGTTTCTTGCAGGCTTGTGCTTCCCTACAAGGTTCCTATGGAGGTGGTGCCTCCCCCTATTGAGGTGGGGTATTCTCTTATGGCTATGGTAAGGGTTGGCCCCATTTTTCTCTTTTCCTCTTCTTTCACTCTTCCTATTGAGGCAACAACAATACCTATGGAGGTGGTGTTTTTCTTGGTGGGAGAGGTAGTTTGTAGCTCGATGTTTCCCACTGTTACCTATGGCTACTTGGATGTGGGGTTGTTGTAGGTTTAGATTTTCTAGCTGTTGGTTCATTTCTCTTATGCTCCTATGGAGGTGGGATCCTTTTCTTTTCAGGAGGAGAGGAGTCTTGTTGGAGGGGAACTGATTCATTGTTGGGTGATTCTCTGCTAGTCTCAACCTACTATTTTTGGGAGCCTTGGTAAAACCCTTTCTAAAGGTTTTGGGAGCCTTTCTAAAACCTAATTTTTTGGTTATGGGAGCCTTTTCAAAACCCATTTTCCCAGATGGTTCACTGCTATGTTTCTTTTTCATTGGGTCTTTTGGTTATGGGATCCATGATAAAACCCATGTTTTAGGTTAAGGGTGCCTTGTTTGCCCTTGTTTGGCTATTTATTTTCATGTTAAATCTTTGAGCAACTTATTGTCTTTGGGGTGTGGATCCTGGTGGTTCCCACTTGTGTCAGTTTGGTGAGTTGTGAGGTGGCTTTGGCCTCCTTACTCTTTGCTGGTATTGGGTTTCTTTTAGTCTAAGTTTAATCTTTTGGCAGCTTTCCTCTTGTGTATAGGGTTATAGGTCCCTTCAAAACCTACTATAAGGGGCTTCAGGTCCCCTCAAAACCTATTTTTACCTTAATAAAAAACAATATCCTATTTTCAAAAGTTACTTGAGTTACTTGTGTTAATGCAAAATGACATGAAATATATTCATTTAGAAAATTATTTCCATGATGATAGAAACATGAATATTGAATTATATTAAAAAGTAGCTTTCCTTAGAGTTCACCTCAATGTTATATAGGAATCATTTAATAGTTTAGTACACTAATAAAGTTCTATTTTTATGACTTACTCATGTTGATAGAGAATGCCATCTCTTAAATCAATTTAAATGACTCATTTGAATCATCATGCCTAACTCCAAGAAATACCCTTAAATTCATCAATAGAAATGCCTTCCCTAACTCATTTTGAGTAATTTTACTTAGAGTATTATTCCACACCCTTACAATCAATATCATTAAATTACATCATGAATCCTTACAATCAATTTTTTTTTTATCAATGAAAATGGCCTACGAGCTAAATCTATTATATTTGAAATTATAAAATTATAAATTAGTTGCTCTAAAAAAAAAAGGGTCATATCATCATGGATTTTTAAACAAATTATCGAAGATTTCTTCATTTAAGAAATTTCCTATCTGAAACAATTTATGTTTGCATCTTCAAAGGTAGAATGAAACCAATACTATGTATAGGAGTAGATGTATGAATCCAAACGAAAAATAAAACTAGTCATAAATGAAGCTGAAATAAAAAACTTTAATCCATACACTTAGTTGTCTATTTTATTATTATTTTTTAACTCAAGTGTCAAGAATGTGAAAACAATAAATTATATAATTAAATATAATAAATTATAATAAATAATATTAAATATATATATATATTTAGACTATAGGAATCGGTTGGGATTTTTTCATGTGACCCATGACACTGGTGTGACATGCCCTCCGATACCACGTGGATGGTAGGGAGACTAGACATCATGACCTCTTTCCTGCAACAAGATGCTTTAGCCAATCAAGCTAGGCCCACCACCCCATTATATATATATATATTTTACTTAAAATCAAAATTATTTATTTAGGCAATGGGTTCTTGGTCTATTTGTGAACTTAAAAGATTGTAAATGAGCTCACAAAATATCAAGTCTTACTAAGTGTAAAACCTCAACACCATTAAATGACTTTGGTGGAATGAATAACCCTTAATCCTTGACTCTTAGTCAAAGAGGTTGCAATTTTAAGACTCATACTGCTATTAGATAACTAAATGATTTTATCAATTTGATATAAAGCCTTCCAAAAAAATAAAAAATATTTATTATAATTAGTAAAATAAAATCTATATTTTTAATACTATTTAAAAAAAAATCAATCTATCTCATGATATAGAGACTTGTACATATTATAGGATAGCATTCTTATATGGACACTTGTACACATTATAGGCATAAATTTCTTAGATGGACACTTGTACATATTATAGCTATAACTTTATTCGATTCCCCAACTTGTAGTGTGCCCCCCAACAATGCACAATAGGTATTTAGGGATGTGTTTTGTCTTTACATATTGATTTCCAATACACAATCCGAAGCAACTTTGAACTTTATTCCCACCCAAAATTTTGAAGTGATTTTTCATCAATAGACAACATAAAGGCTAATAAACTTAAAATGGTAATGAATATGTTGACCTAATTTTTAAAAACTAGTGTAGTGTGGTTTTAGGAAAATTCACAGTCAGCAAAAAAATTCACCACCAATAATTTATCATGGGAAAATTCACCTCTATGAAAAATTCACTTCAAGGAAAATTCACCACCATCAATTCACTACCACAGAAAATTCATCGCATTACAAGTTTGCAAATTTTTGTGCTTGTGAATGGCTGATCATGACGAATCTTCCTTGAGATGAATTTTTCATGATGGTGAATTTTCCCACAGTGAATTATTTGATGATGAATTTCTATGGTGAATTCGCTATACATAAAATCTATTAAGACTAATAAACTTAAATTTATCGAAAATGTTTGACCTAATTTTTACAAATGAGTATAGTGCTATACTTCTGAAAAGGAATCATACTAAAAAAAGTATATAAAAGTGATTAAGATGGAAGCGATTATGCAAGGGTATAGAATATCATTGAGAATGGAGAGAAGCAACATGAGGTTGTTATCTGTTGTGCTAGATTGCTTTGCTCCTGCACGACGATATGAAAATAATGCTGAGCTTCCAGAGCACATCCTTGCTGAAAAACAAGATCCTTCATTTAGTTAAATCAAATTTATTTAATTAAATGGCTAATATTTATTTTCCTAGATCATTTGATTTAAAAAAAATCCAAAAATGTAAATCAAATGTCACACCAACTAATCACTAGCTTAATTAATCAAATCCCCCATTAATGCTAAGCCTAACTCATGTCCCATCCTCTAGCTTTTCCCACTTGCACAATAAATGATTTATTTTGATTTATTAAAATCCCTATTTTCATCACAAGCCATATTCCCAAGGAATATGCCCTCATTAACTCCCTTTTTTTGAATTTTTTGTCCAAGAAATTTCCCCTCAAATGCTTCAACTACATGCATTTAACGCTATTTTCGAATTTCAAATGTGCACATTGGCCAAAACTTGCACAATCATGGGCCAATCACATTGTGACAAGTGGCTCTTTCCTATTTGTTGGGGATTAGTCCCACATTCTTCAAAATTGCCTCTTATCTCTTCAAACTTAACTATAAATTCAAGGCTCCTCTCCTTAAAAAGCACAACACAATCTCATGCAAACTTATCCTCTTCATTTGAGATCTAATTTTGTTCATCATAGCATTATATTTTTATCATTTGAGTTTATCTAGGGTTGGGAAAGGGCTCCTTCACATACTCAAGGTTGCACCAATCCAATATGGAATAGGTATGCATTGTGCTTCTTTTATGATTTCAATTGATTTGTTTGGTAACTTTGTTTGTAAGGTGTAATGCATTATTTCATAGGAGCATTGGTTTATTTGCTTAGTTTTGAACTTAACATACTAACAAGTGTTGAGGTTTAAGCCATTTGCATATTTTTCATGCTCACATGAAGTCATTCACCATGACGTTGCAAGTTGCTCGACCAACAATAAGCATTGTTGGCGTAGCAACAACACGATCAACAACAAGCATTGTTGGTGCAATAACAACAGGACCAATAATAGGCATTGTTGGCTCAATAGAAAGCAAAGACATCACTTGCTCAAAAAAGCATGCAACAAAACCACACCAATGGCCCATCCATTAATCCCACACCCTAGAATGTATTCACCCCACCTCTTGATCTACAAGTTGACGTAACAACACAAAACAAATTTCTTTTGCAAAAAGTGATCGATCTTCAATCTGGGAAGACACTCAGGACACCAAGAAACTTGTGTCCCTATCCATTTGATGAAAGCTTGGAAATGGTACCATTCCCAAAGGGATTTGAAATCCCCAAATTTGATAAATATCGTGGGATGGGAAACCCTAAAGATCACATCAGGGAGTTCCAAGTACATTGCATGATAGTCGCCTACAATGACATGTATCTAATGAGGCTATTCCCTCAAAGCTTGGCTGGTGACACTATGAAATGGTTTTCTCGTTTGCCTATGGGAATCAAAAAATTTCAGGAGATCAAAGACACTTTCCTCCAAAATTACGCATTCAACATTTCTGTGGATGTTAGTTTAGAAGAACTCTCAATGCTCAAATAGAGTAAGGGGGAATCATTCACCGCCTTTCTCCAGCGATGGTGAGCCAAGGCCAATCGAAGTAAGTGGGCCATGCCATAAGAGAAATTTTTTTGTACCATCATTGCCAATTAAAAAAAAAACCTTGGCATTATATCTGAAGATGCAATGCATCACTATGTATGATCAACTGATCCCCAAGGCACTCAATATTGAATGAGATTTTGTTACACTAGGGGGCATTCCCACTTATTTTGAACATTAGGGTAGTCGCCCATCCACCAAGTACAATGACAAAACTCGCACATGGGCAAAGAATTGAAATGTCACCAATGATGGCTAGTGGATGCCAAGGTTGTCATCAACGCTCCCAAGAAAAAAATCAAGCGCATCATCATCAACCGTAGAATACAAACTAAAATAACACACAAACAAATGTGGTAAAACAACAACCACCCCAAAACCAGATCAACAATATCAATAATCAAGGAGGACCACCTTTGTGAAACAAGTTCCCCCCCAAACGGATTTTCACATCCCTTGGGGAGTCAATTGAGTCCATCATGAAAAAGTTGGTCAATGAGAACATCATCAAGGTCCCCACCCATGATAATTATAGTGAACCCCAAGTGAAGCCACCTTGGTACAATGAAAATCTCCTGTGTGATTATCATAAACTCAAGGGACACACAATTGCCAATAGTATGAAGTTGAAGATCATCATCTAGGACCTTATTGAGGACAAGATCATAAATGTCAAACAACCGGCCGGTAATCAAGATCTGAAGATATACATGAATCCAATGCACAATTATAATCAAGGAAATAATCAAGGGAACAAAAAATGGAAGCAAAAGTATGCTAGTGCAAACCTTGTATACGAAGACATTGCCACATGCATAGATGAAATGGTTACTATCATTATTTTCAAAGGAGCCAACGTTGATTGTGGAGTCACCACATGTAGTGGAAAGGTTACTATTGTAGGGGCATCACAACCATCTAAGACCCCCATTTCAAATATAAAATCCATTCCCTACGATTATAGCATCATCGACCAACTAAAGAGAACCCCCACCCAAATCTCCATCATGGAATTATTAAAAATTTCCACCGCCCATAGGAAAATCCTTGATGAGTCATTAGTTGCATCCATTGTCTCCACCACCCTTGATACAAACCAATTCTAGGCTATGGTTGGTAACTTTTCTACCCCAAATCTCCAAACCTTCTCCAATCAATATTTCCTCGCCCAACCATCTCACAATGGTGCACTTCACCTTCAAGTCCTGGTTCACAAAAAGAAATTCAAAAGGGTCCTAATGGATGGAGGTGCAGGCCTCAACAGCTATTCACTCAAAATATTAAAGAACTTGGGATTATCTGAGGTCTCCATTGACAAAAACAAAGGCATCACCATAAGAGAATACAATGATCAAGAAAGAGTGTCTCAAGGCACTATCAGAATCCCAATCCAAGTGGGGCCAACAACCATGGAAACCACTTGTCAAGTTCTTGATCTCGACCTACCATACAACATCCTCCTAGGCTACCTATGGATACATGGAATGAAGGTGGTTGCCTCAACATTCCATCAATGCATCAAATTACTATACTAGAATGAGGAGGTCACACTACATGGTGATTCACAACCATTTTCCTATTGCAAAAAATTGGAAGCCAAGTTTTATAAAATCCCCTAAGTACTAAAAAATAATGAAGGTCCATCCACTTCATATATAGATCCATCTAGCCTCTCCTCCACTTCTGTGACAAATACACCTTCCATCCCCAACATATCTAACATCAAGCTCATAATCCAAGAAAATGGGTTTGGAGATTACAAAATGAGAAAAAAATATTTCATTGTAGGAGAGTTACCACTATCTCCTAGGTCACATGGGCAACCCCCATCAGCTGAAACACTTGTCCATAGTTTTAGGGTAGAGTTTAGGGTTTAGGGTTTAGGGTTTAGGGTTTCCTTCTGGATTCTGCCATTGGGGGGATCTTAGTCGAGAAAATAAGATATATTGCAAGATCGCTATATTAAGATGAAAGATCCACACCCACTATACCCATGGATGAAACTAATAGAGGACTACAAGTGATGCTTGGTATGGGCTACAACAGAAATGAAAGCCTTGGAAGGAACAATGATGGATGACTAGAGCCCATCATTGTTGAAAGGTGAATGAGAAATCTTGGCCTTGGATGTACCCCTCTAAGTATAACCATACATGCCAGAGTCACCCCTAGTAGAGCAATCAGATCCCCACCTCAAGTATCGACAGTCGCCCTTCAACTACTCATATCCACAGGTCTGCCCCTAGACAATTTCACCTTTGACATAACTGATGTTTGCACTAGTAGTGATGACAAGGATACCATAACAAGCCTTCCCATGTTTTTTGATAATTTCACCTTACTTATGATTAGTGCCTCATCCATTGAGTCAGACCGCCAAACTCACAAGATAAAGCTAGTTTATTCTCAACTCATCGATTACGACCAATGAGGACCATCGATTCTAGACACATTCGAAAATGATGAGGCTCTCTCATAATTCATGGGACTAAGGGATACAATACCATGTAGAGATCATAAAGCTGGGTTCTACATCACACTAGACACACAAGAATATTACGAGGAGATGATTGAGTCCTTCAGTCGCAAAAGAAAAACAATGAGAATAAGCTCAGGGTCATTGAGTGAAAACCACACTGTGGCACTCTCTAACCACAAAATAGTAAAAATAAAGGACACATCCTATGGTGAAAACCTCTCTGAGGCACCAAAGGATGAAGGATTCAGTCTCCCCCCTACTGCACTTCATCAAGAGAAATCAACAATCTTGGCAGAATAGTGTAATCCTGTCAATTTGGGAATGGAGGCAACACCACAAATCACCTTCTATGCCGAATCACTTCTAACAGAAGAACAAGAACTATTGGAAATATTTCTAAAGGAAAGAAAGGTAAAATTTGCATGGACATATGCTGATATACCGGGTCTCAATCCATAATTCATGGTTCATCATTTAGCTGTCTACCTAGGGGAAAATCTAGTGAGACAAAAATTGCGAAAGATGCACCCTCAAATAGCCTTGATAGTCAAAGTAGAATTACATAAAATCTTGGATGCCAGATTTATATGCCCAATTGATTATCTGGAATGGGTATCGAATCTCGTGCCAGTTTAAAAAACAAATGGGGGCATTCATATTTGCACTGACTTTAGAGACCTCAACAAAGCATGTCCCAAGGATGATTTTCCACTACCTAACATTGATATGATAGTGGACATGATGGCCAGACATGAGATGCTATCACTGATTGATGGCTTCTCGAGGTATAACTAGATAATGATCACAAAGGAGGACCAACATAAGATGACATTTACATGTCCATGGGGCACCTACTACTGGAATATGATGCCATTTGGGCTAAACAATGCAAGGGCTACATATCAAAGGGCCATGACACTAATATTTCATGAAATGATACACAAAACTATCGAAGATTACGTGGATGATATATTGGCCAAATGAAAGAAGAGACAAAATCACATAGCAGTCCTAAGTGCCATTTTCGATAGACTGGAAAAGTACAAGGTCAGACTCAAACCCAAGAAATGTGTCTTTAGGGTACAATCAGGTAAACTTCTGGGATACATAGTATCAATGAGGGGAATAGAGGTGGATCCCACCAAGGTCAAGGAAATCCTTGATATGGAAGCACCCAAGGCATTAAAGTAGTTGAGGGGTCTACAAGGCAAGCTCCAATCCATCCACAGGTTCATAGCACAACTGACAGATAAACATATCCCATATTCTCATCTACTCCACAAGGGAGTAGGATACAAGTGGGATGACAAGTGTGACCAGGTGTTTAGTTAAATAAAAGAATATCTACTCATGCCACCAGTTTTGATGCCACCAATTCCAGGAAAGCCATTAATCTTGTACATCTCGACAATAGCATTAACCCTTGGTTCTCTTTTAGGCCATCACGATGAAAATGGGACAAAGAGGGCCATCTATTATATCAATAGGACAATGGTCGGCCATGAGCTCAACTACACACCAATAGAAAAATCTTGCCTAGCAGTCGTGTTTGTAGCCAAAAAATTTAGACACTACATGTTGGCACACAAAATCAAACTCATCGCCAAGATCGATCCCCTAAAGTATCTATTATCAAAGGAAATGCTCACAAGAAGGATGGATAAGTGGTTCATGATACTATCAGAATATGAAATTGAATATGTGGAGCGAAAATAAATCAAAGGAAAATTCATTGCAGACCAACTAGCAGAGGCTCCAATCTATTCAGAGAATCCACTCATATCAAAGTTTCCAGACGAATCCATCTTTAATCTCAAGATAGCTGATCACTGGAAAATCTACTTCAATGGATCATACACACAACATGGATCAGGAGCCGGTGTTTTCTTCATCACCCCACAAGGGGATTGTATTCCTAGATCCTACAAATTGGAATTTCCTTGCACTAACAACATTGTGGAGTATGAAGCTTTAACCATAGGTATCAAGATTGTAGCACAGTGGTGGATCATGGCACTAAAATTCTATGGGGATTCACAACTTATTATCAACCAGGTCAATGGTGAGTACCAAACTAAGGATGACAAGCTGACACCATACAAGAAGTGATTAGAGAGCTTCAAAGAATCATTCATTGATATCACCTTTGAATAGATACCAAGGGCTAACAACAGAGTAGCTGACGCCATGACAACAATTGGATCCTTACTAGATATTCCTCACAATGTCTCAAGACATTAATTCTTGGTAGAGAAGCTTCTCGTACCCACATTCAAGGTACCAAAGTCAGAATATGTGTACAAACGCGTTGGTTCCGATGATCTCTGGTATCACGACATCTACACCTACTTGAGAATAGGAGTCCTCCCAGCTAACATAACCCCAAACCTCAAATGAGCCTTCATAAAAAAGTCTACCCGTTTTGTCATCCTAGGAGAAACCCTCTACCATAGGAGCATTGAAGGAACCCTATTGCATTGCTTAAATCCTGAGGAAGCCTTTACTGCTCTGACTAAGGTTCACAATGGAATTTATAGTTCACACTCGAGTGGTATGACCTTGGCTAAGAAGTTGCTGAGGACCCGGTACTACTAGCCAACAATAGAAAAAGAGGCACACGAATTTGTTAGAAGGTGTTTACACTGCCAGCAGCATGGAGACCTTATCCATGCACCGGCTCATGAAATCCATCCTATTGTTACACCATGGCCCTTCTCACAGTGGGGGCTCAATATCATCGAAAAAATCACACCCACCTCATCTAATGGCCATAAATTCATCATCACCACCACATAGTACTTCAAAAAGTGGGTCAAATAAATTCCAAAGGCCTAAATAACCAGAAAGTAGATATCCAAGTTCATCCTGAACTATCTCATTTGTCGATACAGTGTCCCCCAATCGATTATCTCTGATAATGGGTCACCTTTCAAAAATCAGGATGTGCATGACCTCTGCCACAAATTTAATATCCAACATCGCTTTTCCACTCTGTACTATCCCCAAGGTAATGGCCAAGCAGAAGCTACCAACAAAACCATATTAAAAATTATTAAGAAAATAGTAAATGACTCTGGTCGTGACTGGCATTTGTAGCTAAATCTTGCCTTATGGACCTACTGCACCAACATCCGCACACCAAAAAGCGCCACCCCATTCTCCCTAGTTTATGGATCAAAATCCATCCTCCCAATCGATATCAAGCTCCCATCACTGAGAATGTCATTGAAAAAACTCATCACAGATGAAGAATATTGGGTTTCAAGGTTAAATGAGCTAGAGTTATTAGATGAATGGCGCATGGATTCCCTCAACCATCTACAAGTGTATCAGAATCGCCTAAAGTGCAACTACAACATAAATATCAGGAGATGCACTTTCCAAGTCGACGAACTTGTGCTAAAATAAAATCAAAAAAATGTGCCAAATCTAGAAAGCAAAGGAAAATTTGAACCCAATTGGTTGGGACCTTTCATCATCATAGCAAGCTATAAATCAGGGGCATATCAATTTTCAACACCAGAAGGAAAGCCTTTGTAGGATCCCATTAACAGTTGTCATCTCAAAAAAATTTATGCCTCCTAAAAAATTGCAAGGTAGAGAGACAAAAAATAAAAAGAAATCAAAAAATATCCTGAAAAAATGGCAACCTTGATGAAAACCTGGTAAACAGGCATCTTGGTGACAACAAAAAAATAAAAAATAAAATAAAAAATCCAAAAAAATCATAAAAAGGATTGAAAACAGTAAAGAAAACAATCGTCCTCTAGTGAAAACCACTTCGGTGGCGCTTTCGACAAGTACCTTGGTGAAAACCTGGTGAACAAGCACCAAGCGTAAATAAAACAATCTCCAATAGGATCTTCGCGACCTTTTCTGCACACTCATGCTTATCCATTACATTCCATTTATCCGCCCATCATCCGTTCGCATCTATACCATAGCCTGATCTTGTGCTTGTATCATGTTCCACCATAGTACTACTTGGCATATTCCTAAGGTCAATTTGTCCTACCTTTATTGAAGTAGTTTATCACATCACATTGGGGGCATGTTCCTATACCTACATCAGATCGGATTCATGTATATTCTTGTGATCTTTTCGAAACATCAAAAATCCAAAAAATTCAAAAATCCATCAAAAATTAAAAAAAAAACATTCAAAAAATCTAAAAATCCAAAAAAATCCAAATCATCCAAAAATCCATCAAAAATTAAAAACAATTCAAAAAATCAAAAATAAAGAAATAAAAAAACGTCCAAATCATTCAAAATCCAAACCATTCAAAAATCCATCAAAAATTCAAAAAACATTCAAAAAATCAAAAGTTCAAAAAAATCCAAAATCATTCCAAATCCAAAACATGTCAAAGTCTAAAAAATCAAAATACAGAGTCATCGACAGAACTACATAGTCTCTAAGCTTGAATGTAGGCAAGGTTAATCTTTGATCATCCCTCGAGACATTTTAGGTTAGTCCTTTAGGCGTCCGTCACAATAGAAATGACAATCCATTTGCCCATCTATCTCATCATTGAGTCAAGTCTATCGTTAGTCGAACTACGTGGTCTCTGTGTGTATAACGTAGCCAAGGCTAATCTATGGATCAGCTCCCAAGATCCCTATGATAGGTCTTTAAGTCAGTCTCTTCGTCATAAAATATGAAAATACCAAAAACATTTGTAAAACATCTCAAAATTAAAAAAAAACCTCAAAATATTTGAAAAAACCCAAAATGGTGGATCTATCTCATCTCGGTTTCACCCACAATAATCATCATTCCTAATAAATCATTGTCACTTTCATCTTTTGGTAAGTCAGTTAGAAGCAATTCTAGCAAGTTCAAAAGTGAACGCTGAATCGTAAAAGTTTCAAGTCTAGATCAGTGAGTCAACAAGTTGGTTAACTCAGAGTATCAATAGCTTATCATCCAATCAATCTCATCAAAACCATGATCACAACATGTCCTAGGAATGCGACCTTCTTGCAATGGACATCAACATTAGGTATCACTGTAGTTTAGTCTTTGACTAGCGGTATGAAGAACATTAGCTTGTTTGTTTACTTTATCTTATTCTTTTTAGACTTATCTTATTTTGCGCTCATTCCAAGAACCTCTCGATGATGTCTAAACAAAAATATTTAGAGAGAAAGGAATGGGGCAATGATCATTGTCTTTTTATCTATTGTGCTTGTTGGATATTTTTGTAAAGTAACTTTGTTAATGGGTATGTGCAGGATCATCATGGAAAAAAAAGGCCCTTAAGTGGTGAAAAATTAAGAAAAATCAGAGTTAGGCATCTTGACATAAAAATTTGAACAAGTTATCTATATTATTTCAAAAATATGTAAGAATAGAATTTGTAGCCAATTGAATGAAGTTTCTAAATTACTAGGTTTATTTACAAAAAAATAAATTCTATTTGGTGAAAATTTGAAATTTCAATACAGTAGTACTTAAATTTAAGGGAAAAAATAAGAAGTAGGTGTCTGTTTGACCACCCTAACCACATTAAAATGATAATTATTTTTTATAAGATTTTAGATATAAGTAGAGGACTCATGTCCCAATGTGATGCATGTTTTGGATTCAAAAAATATGATACCGTTTGAAAGTTATAGATGTTTTTCAATCAGCCTAAAAACCAACACTTTAGTCGTAATTCAATAGAAAATGAATAATAATAATTTATTAAATTCAAAGTAAAGTATAATTTATATTGGTGGAAAGCTGAAAATCTCCTTTAAAAACCCTTTTCGTTTCATCAATTTTGGGTAAAAAAAAAAGTCGTCAGCCTCATACCCATCATATTGCCACTTTTTGGCCCATCATGATCCTGCACATACCCTCATGCGTGCTTTGTTTTGTTTGTAGGGAGGATGTTTTAGGCGTCTTGTTGACTGCATAAGAAGGATTGCCTTTTTATGTTTTGGCCTGAGATGTCTAGAATATCTGAACTGCATTTTGAATAAGGTTTCGTTTGTCAAGTGTGAACAAAAGTACTCCTATCTTTTTGATGTGTCAAAGTCCATCACACTAGGCACAATGCCATCCTGGTTCTTTATACCTTGATGCATCACACCTATGTGTGTTATCAAACATAAAGAAGGGTATGCTCTTTATCTCTCCCATCCTTGGATAAGCAATACATCATCATCATTCATCATCATATCCAATAAAGTCTTGACGACTAAGGGACTTGTTGGACTTCCGCATCTTCTTGGATTTAAGGGTTGATCTCTCTCATTCTTCTATCCTCTTTTGCACTAAAAATGCATCCATCTTGCATCCGCACTCTCATCTTGCATAATTGCATCATATCATCATAGGACAACATCATCCATCTCATCTATCTCACATGCATTGCATAATCACTTAAGATGTTTAAAATAATATAGATTTGTTATTCTAAGCATCTTCCAAACATCTCATTTGCATAATAATTTAAGTTGTTTAAGATAATATAGATTTGTTACTAAGCATCTTAAAAGCATCTCATTTACATCATCATTATCATATAGATCAATTAGTTATAGCCATACATACATCCATTTTGAACCTCTTTGTCACGAGATCGACCTCAAATTAAATCTTTTCGCTCAATCTCTTGAGGGGGAAATGTACTAACGTACTTATTTCCGTTGGGGAATCCGAAAAAATTAGAATTTTTTTTAATTTCGATGTTGGTGGCATCATTCTTTGAATCAATGCAATGAGTACATTGCTTCAAAGAGGGGCAAAATATAGACATGCAAAATTAACATTATTAATTAACATCATATTTGATCATTTTCTTCTCAATTAATCAATTAACCTCATAAAGTCTCTTCATTTAGTTAAATCAAATGTATTTAATTAAATGACTAATATTCATTTTCCTCTCATTTGATTTAAAACAAATCCAAAAATGTAAATCAAATTTCACACCAACTAATCACTAGCTTAATTAGTCAAATCCTTGATTAATGCTAAGCCTAACCCATGTCCCATCCTCTAGATTTTCCCACTTGCACAATAAATCATTTATTTTAATTTCTTAAAAGCTCTATTTTCTTCACAAGGCATATTCCCAAGGAATATTCCCTCATTAACTCCCTTTGTTTGAATTTTTTGTCTAGACAATTTTCCCCCGAAATCCTTCAACTACATGCATTTAATGTCATTTTTAAATTTCAAATGGGCACATTGGCCAAAACTTGCACAATCATGGGCCAATCACATTGTGACAAGTGGCTCTTTCCTATTAGTTGGGGATTAGTCCCACATTCTTCAACATTGTCTCTTATCTCTTGAAACTCAACTATAAATTCAAGGCTCCTCTCCTTCAAAAACACAACACAATCTCATGCAAAGTTATTCTCTTCATTTGAGAACTAATTTTGTTCATCATAGCATTATATTTTAATCATTTGAGTTAATCTAGGGTTGGGAAAGGGCTCCACATACTCAAGGTTGCACCAATCCAATATGGAATAGGTATGCGTTGTGCTTCTTTTATGCTTTCAATTGATTTGTTTGGTAACTTTGTTTATAAGGTGTAATGCATTATTTCATAGGAGCATTGGTTTATTTGCTTGGTTTTGAACTTACCATACTAACAAGTGTTGAGGTTTAAGCCATTTGCAGATTTTTCATGCTCACACATATTAGTAATTAAAGGTTCAGTTCTCGTGGTGCATTAACACCTTGTCCCATATTTTGTAGAAAAATATATTATGACGATCACAAATAATAAAGATAACACAACACATAATTTACATAGATTTTTTATTTTTAATAGGTTAAAGAAAAAAATTACAAATGACAAGTGCAGCCACAACGAGCTGCTCATAATCCAAAAAAAAAGAATACAATATTAGAACAATGATCAACGTTTATTACTTGGTACAATAGAAACACAACACAATAGTATTGTAAAAACAACAAGCTAAATATAAGATTTATTTTATCTTCTGTTTTTTTTTTCAAAACAGATTTTATATATATGGATTAAGAATCACAAAAATATTTTGAAAGAGTGATAGTTGTCATTGAAATTTGAAGAATATAAATTTAAATTTTAAATAGATGTCTCATAAATCCACCACTTTCAAGAAATAAAAGAATGTACAAAATTAACAAAGCATAATATTCTAGTGGAAAAAAGACAAGAAAGATTAAATCAAATCATTGTGAAGGAGTTGAAGAAACTCTAAACATTGAGTATAACACAAGGAATCCCAATCTATAATGTTCCAAATGCAATTAAAATCAAAGATCTATTTTTTCAAATAGTCCACAACATATTCCATTCTCAAAGAATATGAATAAAGATATGGAATCAAGATTTCATGAAAGAAAGAGTCTACTCCATAAAAGATGCCAACCTCCAACAAGATTCTCCAGACCTTCCATTATAAAAAATGGAGTCCAAAATCATTAAACCTACAAAGATGTAAAGCTTGATTTGTATTATTTGATGATCAAGTACAATACTTTTGTACAACCATTCAAGCTAAATAATTATAACCTCAGACATAAATTGGTGCATAACCATCTAGAGAGTCACAAGGGAAATCAATGAATTCATCATACAATAGAAGGATGGCATGACACTAGCCAAATACTTAATAAAATCCCACATTGCTAGCATTAGGTGTAATATCTATGTTATGGTGATTTTAGGTGTCATTGTCAATTAAATTATTTATATTTATAGAAAAATTCAAGTAGGGGTCCTGAACCCTCCATCCATTAAGGTTTTTTCTCAAATTAGGCAAACCATGCATATTATTGTTTCCTTCTTTGAAGCTGTGTGTAATATTGACCTTTGAGAACCTTTGTATGAAATATTTCGCATAATTGATGTAGGTACAAAATTTCCAATTTAGTGAAACATTTCCAATTATGAGGTCATTGATGAGTTTTGATTCCCCTTCAACCAATGGACAAGTGATGCCAAGAATGACTAACAACTTTAGGATCCAAAAAAATAGTGGTTTCTTCAACTTCATTGTAATACCCCTCTGTTTTGCTTCTTGTTCAAGTTGCTTTATGCTATGTTTGGTTGCAGTTACTTTGATACCGGATACATTTTGTTATGATGTGTTGATCGCTACTATTGAGCGACAACTATTATTATGGGATGTAGTTATCTGATTATTGTTTCACATGCATTATGGATTAATGATGTTGTAGAGTTAGCATGAGATATTATTATGAGATTATTGGAATTATGATGGAAGTGTCAGTTTTGATGAGTGTATGGGTGAAGAGGACGAGTTCGCATCACTCGCTTGCGAGCGCCCTACGAATCCGTAATTTCTTCTTCACGGTGTATATTATATGCTGGATATATTGTATGAAGTTGTTTACTTGGTTGCAGGATTGCAGGTACATGACACCGACTCCACCTGGCTTCACAAGTTTGAGCGTGTTGATCCAACGGTTAAGTTGAACAGGAGATAGTAGCTAGATAACATGTGTCAAGTTTACACCCTAGCCTTAGTGTGTCGTCAGTTGTGTGTGTCGAGTCATTGTCTATCTTGCTTTGATGTTATTTAATTCTGAAGGATTATTGATTTGGAAATAGATATTTAGAATAATTGCATTTAAATCATGTTGATGGTTATTTAATTTAAATAATGCAACGTGGATAAAAGTTTATATTTAAATTAATTAATTATATTTAGTTTATTTAATTAATTAAATTTAATCCAAGGGGTTGAATTTAGTTATTAAATAATTAAATTAATTAATTAAACGTGATACAAGAGAATGAAAGGAAATAAAAGAATTAAAATTAAATTTGGAATTTAATTTCAACGTGTGGGAATTAAATTAGAAATTGTAATTAAATGTTTATTTGAGAAATTGGTTGCAAATTTGAAATTGAAATTGAAATTGAAATATCTAATTTGCATGTAATTTGAATGGGTTGTAAATATTGAAATTGAAATATCTAATTTGCATTTAATGTGAATTAGGGTTGTATTAGGTATTTTTGATTTATAAAGAATACATGTTTTAATTTTAGGGCAGAAAAGTCTTTAGGAAAATTCATTTTTACAGCAGGGAAGAAATTTTGGAAAATTTGCACAAGGGTTTGAAGAAAGTTTGATTGTAGAATTGATTGAAGGAAATATTGTTTGCATTTGTTTGGTTTTGGATTGGATTCATTGGAGGATTGAAGAAAATTCAGGAAATCTTTGGAGGAGGCTTGCATCAGAAATTCATCTCTTCCTGTAGCTTCTTGTACCAGGTTTTCCTCTTTGTGTTTTATTGTTCTTGATTGTTTTCTTTAAAATAGTAATGATTAAAGATTTGTTTGTTAAATCTGTTTTAGAAAATAAATTTGATATTAGAAGAAAAGAATTAAACAAATTTACAGCCTTTGCTTGTGAAAATTCTTGAGTGAAAATTGTGAAAACTTTAGTTGAATTTAAATTATTTGGGGAAATTGATTTTGTTGTTATTGAAATCAAACATAGAGATTGAACAATGCATTTAGAATGTTTTTAGAAAATGAAACCTTCTGTTTATTATTAAAAAATGGATTTTAAAATCTGCAGTATAGTTATATTTTCATGGTAAAATGGTCTGGTTGCGTCGCCTATAACTTCACTTTCACAAACTGGGTTTCAGAAATTTAAAGGGTTTTTGCATTTTGAAATTTTCTTACTCTGTCCAAAAATCGCAAATACCCAGATCGTAGTTTTTGAGTTATGCTTGAAACATGAGACTGCTGTTAAGTTATTTTCCCATGGCTGTTCTGAAAATAAAATAATAATAAATTGATATTTATAAATATTAATATTTTATGTATTGTTATTATAATATTAAAATATTATTTAATAATATTTTATATTATAATTTATAATACTAAAGTATTATATTTATTTATATTATTTTAAATAAAATTTGTATATTAGATTAGTGGAATTAAAATTATAAACGTATGGGGAAATTATTGTTTATTTTAAAATGGCATGTTAAAGTTTAATTGAAGGAGTTAAATATTTGATTTAAAGAATGCATAATTTAAAATTTAATTGTGGAATTTAAATTCATATGTAAAAGGTCCAATTATTAATTTGATTTAATTGGAAAAATATATTTATATTTTGGAAAATTAATGATAAGGGATATTTTATTTTGAATTAAACAATTTGATATTCTGTAAAGAATAGAAGATATGTTAATGATTAAATATATTGAAATATATTAATTTATATTTAGTATATATATATTGAAGGTATATATCCATTTGAAAGAATAAATAATACTTTATATTATTTTATTCTGTTGTTTGCAAATTGGGTATTATTAGTGTTTTTAAAAAAATGATTAGTATGTGTAGAAAATGTATAGAGAAAGATATTTTTTAATAGAAGTAATTACTTGATTTAAAAGGAAATATTTATTTTGTTAATATGATTGAAGAAAACATATTGAGATGTATATATATATCCATGAGTATTTTCAATTATTAATATGAGATGCATGCAATGTATTATTGAATAGAGATTTAAAAATGGATTGATTAGTGTATATGGAAAATGGATAGAGAAACAATATGTTATTATATTAAAGTGATTGAATGTTATAAATAGAAAATTGAATGAAATGTAAGATTTGGTTAAGAAATGGAAAGAGTTTACTTGCATGGATTTGTGTCGATTTAAAAGTAAATCAAGGAATTGTTTTATTGAAGAGACAATCAATTATGTTATTTATTAATTTCTATTTAGATTAATTGAATCATTGTGATTGGATTATGAAAGAGATATGGATTTAGTATATCCAAAAGTAGTATCTTCCTCATGATTATCTTAAAAGATTTAATTCTCTGTATTCAGTAAAGGGAAGTAAGTTTAATTATTTTAGATTTCCAATAATGAAAAGGGAAATAGGGGTTATGATTATTTAGATGATCTAGTTATTGTGTTTTTGACTTTGTCAACACTACCTATTGAATGAGTATGGATTTAGGAAATCCAAATATTAGATTTGATTGATGACTTGAATGCTTTTGTTGCTATGTCGTCAAGTTGCATTGTTGGTTTTGGGATTTAGTGTTAGTCCTAAATTATAAGTCTTCCAGAAGAACTTAGATGATAAGGGTTGTTGAATCTTTATGCCATCTAATTGTTTTCCCTTGGGTAGTGCATGGCGTCTTTTCAGTTTTACCCCGTTTTCACGAACGGGGATGTTTGCACCTCTTTGGTTTAGGAGCGGATTATGGGATCCATGTCTCCTTGTATGGAGTGACCTTGTGATGTGGTTTCATCTTCTGTACCTCCTGTGAAAGGAGTGGACTATATGTTGTTGCCTCCAAGATGTTTGGAGTGAGATCTTTTGTACCTCCTATGAAAGGAGTGGACTATGTGTTTGTTTCCTCCAAGATGTTTGGAGTGAGTTCTATTATTTGTATCCTCCTTGTGTTGGAATGGATTATGATGCCCAGTTGGTATGCACTTGTGTTTCCCTTGGTGGATTGTTTGGGTGTGTGTTGTCCATTAGAAGAGTGACTTTTGTTAGGGGCTGGAGCTCAAAGTGGTAAACTGGGTAACCTTCAAAAGTGAGTTAATCAAGTGATAATTAAATTAATGTACTTAGATGATTAGGATGCAGTTCACACTAATCAAGATAATTTAATCCTCACTCATAGACACAAGGGCTTGTTTAGACTTGGGATGAGTGAGAAGGCCTGGAATGGCAAGATCAACTATCTTGTCCTTGCAAGAGGTAGTTGATTCCGCATGAGTGAGTATGAGTGCCGGGATTCGGTTGAGGCCACCAGGATTACTTGTGCCGTAGCCTATGAAGAATGCCTAGAGGATATCTCATGACAAACCTTGCGATGACACTCTATCTACGACAACTGTTGTTAATTGTTTTATGTGTATGGTTCTGTGAACATACTTGATCGATTTTATGTCTGGAAGCAATGTGACCTATGTTAGTGATGTTGGAGTTGTACTTGATTTGTACTTGTATTGTATTTGATTTGTACTTGTATTGTACTTGAGTTGTACTTGATTTGTACTTGTATGGTGAATGAGTTGTACTTGTTAAATCATTTGGTGGGTTATAACAGTATGAGTCAGTTTGAGTCTGCCTTTGGTTAGAGGTAGTAGAATCTTTGTCCATGTTACTTAGTTACTATCTCCTAGCATGGGGGGTGGGCCTTCGGGTACCACATTGGTTGGGTGGAACATGCACCAAAACCATTGGGTCCCCATCGATCTTCAGTACTTGGTGGCGAGACATCTTGATGGACAGCTCGTGGTTCTTGTTGTAATTTCTTGCATTGTAATATTTCAGTTGTATATGATACTTTATCCCTCTTTTGTAAGAGGTGGAGTTATGTAATTGTAATACATTTGTACTAGTGTCTCATTCTGGGAATGAGTGATGTAACTATTGGATTAAGATAATGTTTATGAGATTGTATCATGGATGGTTATCTTATTATATTATGTGGTATTCTTATGATGTATGATGTTTATTTCATAAGTTTATAATGCTATGGTTTATGTAATATGTATGTGTGGGTTAAAGTAATCCTAACCTTGTAGCCTTAGAGGTTGTTGTTAACTAGTAAGTGAATGTGTATGTTAAATGCACTTTATAAAAAAAAAATTAGTTCACCTATGACGTTAATTGCAACTTCTTTTAAGGTTACTTGGCGGGGCATTACATTCATTGTTAATTATGATTTTTTAAAATAAGATTAGAAAATACAATACATATTATACTTTCTAAAAAGTTAACATTGATGGTTACATACTATAGACATGCAAAATTAACATTATTGATTAACTTCATACTTTCAAACAAATTTATTCTTAATTAATTAAATCAAATTAATTAATTAACCTCCTAAAGTCTCTTCATTTAGTTAAATCAAATATATTTAATTAAATGGATAATATTCATTTTCCTCTCATTTTATTTAAAACAAATCCAAAAATGTAAATCAAATGTCACACCAACTAATCACTAGCTTAATTAGTCAAATCCATGATTAATGCTAAGCCTAACCCATGCACCATCCTCTAGCTTTTCCCACTTGCACAAAAAAAATAATTTTGATTTATTAAAAGCCCTATTTTGCTCACAAGGCACCTTATTAACTCCCCTTGTTTGATTTTTTTGTCCAAACAAATTTCCCCCCAAATCCCTTAACCATATTTATTTAATGCTATTTTCAAATTTCAAATGGGCACATTGGCCAAAACTTGCACAATCATCGGCCAATCACATTGTGACAAGTGGCTCTTTCCTATTTGTTGGGGATTAATCACACATTCTTCAACATGGCCTCTTATCTCTTCAAACTCAATTATAAATTCAAGGTCTCTCTCCTTCAAAAAACACAACAAAATCTCATGCAAAATTACTCTCTACATTTGAGAACTAATTTTGCTCTTCATCATAGCATCATATCTTCATCATTTAGTTTGGCAAGGATTGGGAAAGGGCTACCTTCACATACTCAAGGTTGCACCAATCCAATATGGGATAGGTTTTCACTCATGTTTTATATGCTTCATTTAGTCTTTTTTTGTTGTTTCAATGTCTCATTTAGCATATTTAACTAGATGCAACATTTCATAAGGATACTAGATTTGTTATGTTTTGTTTAACCATGATTTTTTTTTCAAAAACTAACCTATTTCAAGATTCAACATCCACAAAATGGCGCTAAAAGGAGGGTGAATATGTAGCTATAGGAATAAACATCTATTTCCTATAATATAGGAAGCCTCACGTTGATAGCCTCTATACTTTAGTATTTGAGAGGCTAAAAGTTTTATCTATCAACTGTCTTTTAATCAAATTTCTTGTATTATCAATTAATTTTTTATGACTTCTTATTCACTGAACTTCATTGCCTCTAGATATTCTAGCAGCCAAAAAAAAAAATTCTGTAGAGCCCCATGCTTTAAAAAGTTCTAATTCTTGTGTATTCTTTTTTTGGTTTGACCTACTGTTATGGATTGATCTCATACATATATGTTTGATTTTAATTTTCTATTTGACAGGGTGGCTGCCTTTAATTTATTTTTGGAATTTTACTTATTAATCGCTATTCTTGGACACCACTCCTCATATGAAGTTCTGGAATTTATTCATTTTTGTTGATTGAATGATTTTTTTGATCCTTGTTGGACTATGACACCATATTAATATAGAAGTTTGAAAAATTTAATGTTTTTGTCATTGTTCCAATCACTGCTATATTGATAATGCATGTGTATGAGTATATAATACCAGGTATTGGAATTGATAGAAAAATCTATAGCTTGAGTCTAAGCATACATACAAAGTAGTAGAAGTGTCTAATGTATTTTTTAAAAGCCTTGTAATAGGCTTGAATGTGGCATTCCAGGGGATAACTCTTCTTTCAGACATTTTGTCAAATAGTCTGTGCATAGGTAAGAAGATTTGGTTTTGCACCTTCCAAATAACGTTTGTTTGAAAGTTTATGCCAATCCAAGTCTGCACCTACTGATAATATTTGTTTGAAAGTGCATTTAGATTCTGGTCAAAAGTCTCTGGAATTCGAATTTACACCTGCCAAATCCTTTAATTTGAAAGTCTCTCAAATAACATTGGGTGCCATGATTTCTCATCTGCCAATTGCATTAACGTGAATGACTCAAAGAATCTATTCATTCGATGGTTAAAGAGTTTATTTTTCTTTATAACTCTAGTCATTGTATTTTCATACACCTCATACTCTCTGCTTTGATATTCTTTGAGGTTTTATGTGCCTTTTATTTGCTACTTTGATATGTGACATTGACGTGTACCATCGCTCCAGCCAACACATTTTATGGTGTAGCTAGAAAGAAAGTTGATATTAATGGCCGGACTGTCATCTAATGTTTAGGACCAAACACAAAGGGCACGTTCACATGGATGTCCTATCAATAACGCTTGTGAAAGCTTTGCCATGTGTAGAAGGACCCGCCTGGCATCAATGTCAACATTATTCTGAACTCCTGTTTTCAAGTCCTTATTGCTGGTGTAGGCAAGTTACAAGCCTAATAGTGGTTAAATTGCCTAAGATTTCTAGAAATTTATTGAGGAATATCCTTTAACCTGCCACTTGTAAGAATGCCAAAATAGAGTCATCATTTTTAGTTTCTAATTAGGAATTGTTGCCATATTTATCCTATGCTCATTCCTGTTGAAATTTTGAAATAAGGAGTTCCACAAGCATTTATTATATTTGGTCAGTAGTCACACTCGATTCAAAGGCATTCATTGTGATGGGAGTCGGTAGTCACACCTATCCCCACCTCAACCCATTTGATTTTTTAATGAATCAAATCAAGCGATTGGAGATATGAGATTCTTGACATGAATGACAAAGTGTTGTGAAGAGAAAGGTCATTACTACAGTATGCGTATTTCCTTTTCAGATATTTATCTATAGGAAAGAGCCATTCATAGAGCTTGGGCATTGAAAAACAGTGCTTTCTCATTCTGTTTACGCTGCTCATGCTGCTCATTCTATTGGCTATTCATATATGCGTACCTTAGATAATGCATAGGTTATCAACAATTATAGAGGCCGATCCACCGATCTTATTGTTAGAGAACAACACGACCAGATTTGAATTGTAGTCTCAAAACACCACAAATCGAAATGCCTCCTAAAAAAAAAAAAAACTCTGTGAATCTCCACGAAGAACTCTGTATAGGAAAGGCGTCTAGACGTTTAACAAAGCATTTTTAATTATTCGCCTGTCAAAAGTTCTGCTAGTTTAGCATTAGACTGTATTTGTGAAAGTCTAAAATTTCCTTTTACTGTGTAGATAAATTTGTTTCCAAAATCAATTGCCGCATATGATATATTTCCGTATAAAATTCATGCACTTGGTCGACAAAATACTTGTGACAAAGATATGTCTTAAAGCATAATTGATTTGCTTACTTTTGTGGCATACATTAGACAAGTAATCCTTTCATGCATTGATTTGGCCTTTGCTTCCCGACCACGCATAACTATTTATGCATTGAATGATACATTTTGGTTTTTGTCAAGTCTGCATTAACTTGAGAATCCTTTTCATATCGGTTCTTCAACCACTAATTGTAGTAGCGTTTATTTGTTGTTTGTATTCTCTTTTTTTATTCGTGATTTCTTTTTCAAGGTTGAGGAACTTATCTTTACACCTGCTGGCTGCTTTAGTTTGAAAGATTGTTAATAGATTTGGGCACGATTTTTATTCCTCACCTATAAAATACGTCAATTTAAAAGTTCTTTGTAGCTGAAATTAATGAAGCATCTGATTTCTCAAAGGCTATTGTGAAGCTCCATGAAGACATATAGTATGGTCAACAGGTTGTCTTGAACTAAAAAGGCATTAAGTTGCAAAATTATAGCCAATATGGAAATCAATATGTACATTTTTGAGTCATCATTCCTATTACTGACTTTAGATGGGTCAGGTTGCATTTTGTATTGGAGGGAATCATCAAGTCTTTGTAGCACATATAGGGTAAAGTCAGTCTCACGACTGTCGACTGTGACAGCCAAAAGTGTATTCTTATGTGGTTTAAAGACATCAAATCTAGGCCAATCAATTGCTTGAAGAAACGTTAGGTAACAAAATGAATTGCGACCTGTTTTAAAAAATTAATGAATTGTGTTTTTGAGAAAACAACAAATATTAAATATGGGAGAATCATAATGAAGGCTTAAAACTGATTTGAAACAACTATATTTGCAGGTTGAAAAGGGGTTCATGAGGCCAAGGTTTAAGTGGGTTAATTTTTTAGCCATTGAATTAAAGTTTTCTCTTAAACACTCACTTCCAATGGATTGTTTTCTTATTTCGATAAGTTTATGAATTCATTGTGTTTGAAACTATATGCTAAGTTATCATTGAATCTTTGAGATAAAATATTTCTTATTTATGGTGAATTTTGTATTGTTTATAGGTTGACATCGGAGTTGAACATTGGAATCAAGAAAAAATAAAGGCAAACAAAGTGGAGTTGGATGATTGGACATTAGACTTGAAAAATGAATTTTTTAATGCTTGTTGAGCTAGATCTTCCATTTTCTATTCTCATTTTTAGTTTTAAACAAACTCACATCTATTTTTGGGTTTAAATTTAATCATTATTTTGATATTTTTTCAAGTGGGATTAAAATTGAACCTTAGAAACACACTAGAAACTGGATTTTAGTCTAAAATTTAACAAGCAATATTCCACACTTGGTTTTGGTGCTATAAAATGAATTCATCATTGCTTGAGGTTTAAAATGAACAAGTGTTTTTCATGTTTTACAATATTTTTCACAAATTAATATCATTTAAAAGGCGTATGCGCTTCTCTCACACTTCATGGTCATCTTGAGAATCAAAAGTCTTTTGGTGATATTAGTTTGTTTAAAAGATTGCCTTCACACTTTGATTTGGGATCTAAAATTGAACAAAACATCTTGCAAGTGTGAGTAAACCTATTGCGTGTGTTCTCCCTTTGTTTCTAAATGAAGGTTGATTGAACTACGAATATGTTTAATCACTTTTGTTTATCTTAGAGGGCCTACCTTGTGGGAAAAATTACTCACCCAAGGGAATGACCCAACCGGTAACACACTAAGGACAAGTGTATTTCCAGTTGGGATATAAAAGTGTGTACTAGAACAAAAGCCAGTATCACACAGTTGGATCCAACGAGAAGGGCAACAATGGTCTCTCGCTGCACGGGTCAATCTCCACGAGTGGAAATTCTGAACTAAAACTCCTTATTTAGCAAAGGCCAAAATCCTATCTATTTGTTGGTGCAAAAGGTCATGTCCTTTGAAGCCGCCCCACATATACATGCGATTTTATTGTAGAGATGAAAAGTATGCCATGGGAGATTCATGGGTACTGATGCTTGGCTAACTTGAGAAGTGAGTGTACTATAAGGGGGAGCCTATGTGGTCAAGCATCTAATCATCCCCACTAAATATGTGCAACTAGATTTATCCAAGTGGGAACCCAACAAATATTGTCTTTTCAGCCTAGGGTTGTAAATGTTATTGGAATCAAAACACTTTGCTTGGATCTAAAACATTGAAAAAACATTCAATAGGAACTTCAAAATTTTAAACCCTTTAGAGGAAACAAATACCCTTGACAGATCTAAATACTCTTGCTTTCCCTAGGAATTCCACCCTTATAGGTTTCTAAGTACTTGGGTTTAATCGTCATTTGTTTTCACTAAAGTCAACTTAGGGAACTATGCTCTTGAAAACCTGATTTTAACATAATGGACCTTGTGGAATGAAAAGGAATCAAGACATAGACATTTAGTTTGAAACTTTAATCGAAGAACTATTTGTGGTAAAAATAATTCATTAAGCAAAGATAAAGACAATTGACTCCACAGATGTGTTCTTCCAAATTATTTCCTGCAAGATAAAAATAAGGAAACCCAAGTTCAAAAGTCTTAGTCCAAAAGCTTGTGAGGAGCATCTTGAAAGACTTCTTGAAGTTAGAGAAAGGTTGGTTTACAAATTTTACAAGAAATCTTCATGAAACATCCCTGACTTGTATGAGTTCTATTATCAACAAAATCCTGAGGTTTTTGAAAGGTTTGCTTTTCTCACATAGGAAGTCAAGCATGTTCTTCAAAACTGAGGTCTTGTAAGAAGAAGTGTTATCTAGGTCAAGTATAGGATCAAATTCAATCACTCTAATCCACTTCTTAACCATCAAAATCAGTCAAAAATCACCTCACCAACAACTCTTGGAAATGTTGAAAACATATTTTATGCTAACCTTCTAGGCAAAATCAAATCATTTTGTTTGACTTAAAACGCTTTGTCAAACTATCATCCTATGCACGAGTTTACTCTAAGATAACACAATTTCCTTGGGTTTACGAGTTCATTATCACTTTTGTTGTCTTAACACACTTAGCCAAATTATCAAATCCATAATCACCTCATTTGAATTTACACACTTAGTCAAACTATCCTCCTATGTATGAATTTACTCTAGGATAACACAACTTCCTAAAGTTTATAAAATTACATTATCACTTTTGTTTGACTTAACACACCTAGTCAAAATATCAATCCAATCATGATCAATCAAATCAAGTCCTAAAAATTTTAGCATTTACTTCAAAGGTTCTTTAAGGGTTACATTCATCCATATCACTCATCTTTCATTTATCTCATCCTCATTATCCCTTTGATCCTTCAATTATCCTAAGTTCTTCGCTTCTTCGAACCTAAGGTTTAGACCGATCTAAAGGATTAGAGGTTCATCTCTTACATTATTGAAAATTGATCTTTATTTTATGGTTCAAACTCGATCTCAAAACAAGAAGAATATGAAGCAAAACAAAGAAACATCCATTTCAAGTGATGTAAGTCAAACCGAAACAACATTCAATCCAGCGATAAAAATTGAACTCCCAATCAATCCTCCTCAAGTAGCTCAAAGTTCTCAAGAGGAATGCCATATAGAGGACATCATTGGCAATGGGATGACACAATCAAAAATTCTAGAAATGGTACAAAACCCTGAAAACCACTGAATTGTCAATGCCTTGCTAAAATTGTACCCATCCCAATACATGTTAGAGTTAGAAAAAGAAGGGACTAAACTCCCTTCCTAATTTTATGTAAGCACCATTGTGGAGAAGTCTCTTGGTATCATACCTTCACCCGCATCCACACTTCCACTTCAAAACGTCACTCAAGACATCCCCCAAGTCATATAATCTATTGCTTAAACCCTTCCGGTTGTTAACAAGGGAAGTGCCATGCTTCGCGAACTTCAAAAAGATTTCCTTGTGAACAACCAAGGGTTGAATGTGGGCACTACATCAGATCAATCCATCCTGGTAAATCTATTGCACCCTTAGGTCTCGCTCACGTTTAATGATCATACCAATTCATCCTCATATCATGCAACACCAGATTATCCTCTTGACATGCAAACTTCTCTCCCTATCTCACAAGGAGAAGGTAACTTGTTTGGAGTAAGGGGAATCTTGGATCCCTCATCATCACTTTTGGGGATTGCACCACCTGTCTTTCCATGAATTCCACCCCTACCGCTCCCATCTACATCATCACTCGGGTTGGGTCTTCCCCCTCTTCCCACCATCGACCAATCAAATTAGAGCACCTTCCCAAATCTACTAGCTATGCCATTTGTATCGCAACAATAGATGGAAACTATTTAAGGAATCACATCGATCAATACGTCCGCCATTCCTCAAAACATGGTGTCGTAGGGGCCAAGAACCTCAATCATACCATCCATAAATTAAACTCCAATCATTAACATGACCGTTCCGCTCATCAAAATGGTCAATGTTCCTCCCAATCCTTCGCCATTACCACCAAGGAACAATACAACCAATTCACTCACCATGACATTGCAAGCTACTCAACAAGCTGCCCAACAAAAAGCGCTCCAAAATCAGCAAGCTGCACAATTACTCGCTCAGCAAGGACAAGCGCAATTAGCAGTGCAATATGCACAACATGATGCACAAGCCCAAGCCTTGTTACAACAACTACAAGCCGAACAAGTTTACCAAGCTGCGTAAGCAGCTCAAGTCACTAAAGCTGCTCAATCTGCACAAGCTGTGCAAGTCGCACATGCCACTTAGATTGCACAGACAATCCAATAAGCACACGCTCAGGCACGATCCCAATTCCAATATCAACAAGCACAAGCACAAACACAATACCAAACACAATTGAAAGAACAAAAATAAGCGTATCAGGAAGCCTTGCAAGACTACCAATTACAACAACAAGATGACCAACAATAAGCGTTGTTGGCACAACAACAACACGACCAAAAACAAGCTTTATTGCCGCAACAACAACATGACCAACAACAGGCGTTGTTGGCACAACAAAAAAAGGACCAACAATAGGCATTGTTGGCTCAATAACAAGTGCAGGAATCACTTGCTCAACAAATATTGAAACAAAACCACACCAACGTCCCACCCATCAATCCCACACCCTAGAACATATTCACTCCACCTCCCAATCCGCAAGGTGACATGATGATAAAAATAAAAATTCTTTCATAGCAAGTGCTAGATCTTCAATCTAGGAAGATAACCAAGACACTAAAAAAATTGTGTCCCTATCCATTTGATAGAAGCCTGGCAATGGTACCATTCCCAAAGGGATTCAAAATCCCCAAATTTGATAAATATCGCGAAATGAGAAACCCTGAAGATCACATCAGGGAGTTCCAAGTACATTGCATGGAATTCGCCTACAATGACACGTATCTAATGTAGCTATTCCCTCAAGGCTTGGGTGGTGATGCTATGGAATGGTTTTCTCGTCTCCCTACGGGTATAAAAACATTTTAGGAGATCAAAGATGCATTCCTAAAAAATTACGCATTCAAGATTTATGTGGATGTTAGTTTGGAAGAACTCTTGACACTCAAATAGAGTAAGGGGGAATCATTCACCACCTTTCTCCAATGATGGTGTGCTAAGAACAATCAAAGCAAGTGGGCCATGCTAGAAGAGCAACAAGTTTGTACCATCATTTCCAATAAAAACAAAACCTCTGCATTCTATCTGAAGATGTAATGCATCACTACGTACGATCAACTGATCCCCAAGGCGCTCAGTATTGAATGAGCTCTTGTTACACAAACAGGCACACCCAGTTATCATGAACATTAGGATAGACTCCCATCCACTAGTTACAATGAAAAATATTGCACACGGGTGAAGAACCAAAATTTCAACAATGATGGAGTGGTGGATGCCAAGGTGGTCATCAATTCTCCCAAGCAGAATAACCAAACACATCATCGCTAGCCGCAAAAAAACAACTGGAATAACACAGAAAAAAATGTGGTAAACCAAAAACCACCCCAAAATAAGATCAACAATCTCAATAATCAAGGAGGACCACCTCCGCAAAACAAGTTTTCCCCCAGATGGAAATTCACTGTCCTTGGGGAGTCAATCGAGTCCATCATGAAAAAGATAGTCAATGAGAACATCATCAAGGTCCCCACCCATGATAATTACATCGAACCCTAGGTGAAGCCACCTTGGTAAAACAAAAATCTCCTGTGTGATTATCATAAACTCAAGGGACACACGACCGGCAATTGTATGAAGTTGAAGAACATTATCCAAGATCTCATTGAGGACAAGATCATAAATATTGAGCAACCGACTGGTAATCAAGATCTGAAGATATACACGAATCTGATGCCTAATCATAATCAGGGAAGTAATAAAGGAAATAACCAAGGGAAAAACAAAGGGAAGCAAAAGTATGCCAGTGCTAACCTTGTATATGAAGATATTGTCGCATGCATAGAAAAAATTGTCACTATCATTAGCGTTAGAGGAGCCTATGTTGATTGTGGAGTCTCCACACGCAATGTAAAGGTTACTATTGCAAGGGAATCACAACCATCTAAGACCCACATTTACAATACAAAATCCATTCCCTACAATTATAGCATCATCGACCATCTAAAGAGAACCCTCGCCCAAATCTCCGTCATGGAATTATTGAAAATTTTTGCCGCCCATAGGAAAATCCTTGATGAAGCATTAGCTGCATCCACCGTCTCTAGCACCCTTGATATAGAATAATTCCAAGTTATGGTTGGTAACATCGTCGCACTGAATCTCCTCACCTTCTCCGATCAAGATTTACCTGCCCAACCATCTCACAATCGTGCGCTTCACCTTCAAGTGCTAGATCACAAAAAGAAAGTCAAAAGGGTCCTGGTGGATGGAGGCACAAGCCTCAACATCTGTTTGCTCAAAATCATAAAGAACTTGGGACTCTCTGAGGATTCCATTAATAAGAACAAAAGCATCACCATAAGAGCATATAATGATCAAGAAAGGATGTCTCAAGGCTCTATCAGAATCCTAATCAAAGTGGGGCCAACAACCAAGGAAACCACTTGTCAAGTTCTTGATCTCGACCTACCATACAACATCCTCCTAGGACACCCATGGATCGATGGAATGGAGGCGGTTGCCTCAACATTCCATTAGTGCATCAAATTCCTTTACCAAAATGAGGAGGTTACTATACATGGTGATTCATAACTATTTTCCTATTGCAAAAACATGGAAGCCAAGTTTTATTAAATCCCCCAAGTCCCAAAAAATGATGAAGGTCCATCCACTTCATACATAGACCCATCTAACCTTGCATCTAATTCTATGATAGAGACACCCTCCATCCCAAAATATCCGACATGAAGCTCATGATCGGGGACAATGGGTGTGGGGACTAAAGAATGAAGAAGAATTCATTTGTTGTAGGAGAGTTACCATAGTCTCCTAGGTCGCATGGGCAACTGCAACCAATTGAAACACCTGTCCACACTTTTAGGGCAGACCCTTTTGGATTCCTCCATTGGGGTGATCTCAGTCGAGAAAATGTGGATGAAAGATATATTGCAAGCTCGCTATACCAAGATGAAAGTCCCACACCCACCCTACCAATGGATGAAACTAACAAAGGATTGAAAATGATGCTTGGTATGGGCTATAACATAAATGAAAGCCTTGGAAGGAACAATGATGGATGATTGGAACCATCATTATGGAGAGACAAATGATAAATCTTGGCCTTCAATATACCCCTCCAAGTATAGCAGTACATGGAAGAGGTACCGCTTGTAGAGCAGTTAGGTCTCCCCCTCAGTTATCGGAAACCGCTCTTCAACTACCTATTTCCATAGGTCTGCCCCTAGACAACTTCACCTTCGACATAACTGATGTATGTAGTAGTAGTGATGATGAGGATAACATAACCGACCTACACACACTTTTTGAAGACTCCTCCTTATTCATGATTAGTGCCTCACCCGTTGAGTCAGACCGCCAAACTCACAAGATAAACATAGTTTACCCTCAACTCATCGACTACAACCAACAAGCACCACTGGTTATAGACACATTCGAAAATGATGAGGAACTCTTAGAGTTAATGGGACTAAGGGATATAGTTCCATGTGGAGATCACAAGGCTGGTTTTGATATCACATTGGACACTCAACCATATTATGGGGAGATGATTGAGTCCTTTAGTCACAAAAGAAAAAGAATGAGAATAAGCTCTGAGTTATTGAGTGAAAACCACACTGTGACACTCTCTAACCATAGAATAGTAAAAATAAAGGATACATCTAATGGTTAAAAACTCTCTGAGAGATTGGAAGATGAAGGATTAAATCTCCCACCTAGTGCACTACATCAAGAGAAATTGACAGTTTTGGTGGAATGGTGCAATCCTGTCAATTTGGGGATAGAAGAAACGCCACACATCACTTTCTACGTTCAGTCACTTCTATCAAAAGAATAAGAAATACTGGTAGCATTTCTAAAGGAAAGAAAGGTAAACTTCACATGGACCTATGCTGACATGTCGGGTCTGGATCTAGAAGTGGTGGTTCATCATTTGGCTGTTTACCTTGGAGCAAAGCCAGTAAGACAAAAACTAAGGAAAATGCACCCTCAGATAGCCTTGCTAGTCAAGGTAGAATTACAAAAACTCTTGGATTCTGGCTTCATATGCGCAATTGATTATCTAGAATGGGTATCCAATCTTGTACCAGTTTTGAATCCAAACAGGGGCATCCACATTTGCATAAACTTTAGAGACCTCAACAAAGTGTGTCCTAAGGATGATTTTCCACTACTGAACATTGATATGATAGTGGACATGACGATCGAACATGACATGCTATCACTAATGGATGGCTTCTCGGGGTATAACCAAATAATGATCGCAAAGGAGGACCAGCATAAGATGATATTTACATGCCCATGGGGCACCTACTACTGGAACATGATGCCATTTGGGCTAAAAAATGAAGGGGCTACATATTAGAGGGCCATGACGCTAATATTTCATGACATGATACACAAAACTATCAAAGATTATGTGGATGATATAATAGCCAAATCAAAGAAGAGACAAAATCACATTGCAACCCTAAGTGCCATTTTTCGCAGATTGGAGAAGTACAAGGTCAGGCTCAACCCAAAGAAATGTGTCTTTGGGGTACAATTTGGAGAAATTCTGGGGTACATAGTGTCAATGAGGGGAATAGAGGTGGATCCCACCAAGGTCAAATAAATCCTCGACATGGAGGCACCAAAGACAATAAAACAATTCAGAGGTTTACAAGGAAGACTCCAATCCATCTGAAGGTTCTTAGCACAACTAGCAAATAAACAGATTGCATATTCACATCTGCTCCACAAGGGAGTAGCATACAAGTGGGATGAAAAGTGCAATCAAGCATTTGATAAAATCAAAGAATATCTGCTCATGCCACTAGTATTAATGCCACCCATTCTAGGAAAACCACTGATTTTATACATCTCGGCAACAATAGTAGCCCTTGGTGCTCTTTTAGCTCAACACGATGAAAATGGGATAGAGAGGGCCATCTATTATATCAGTAGAACAATGGTCGGCCATGAGTTACACTACTGATTCATTGAAAAAGCCTGTCTAGCAGTAGTGTTTGCTTCACAAAAATTTTGACATTACATGTTGGCACACAAAATCAAACTCATCGCCGAGATAGATCCCCTAAAGTATGTATTGTCAAAGGCAATTCTTATAGGAAGGATGACTAAGTGGGTCATGATACTATCAGAATATGACATTGAATATGTGGAGCAAAAAGAAATCAAAGGATAAGTCACTGCAGACCAACTGGAAAAAGCTCCCATCTATTCAAAGAATCCACTCATATGAGAATTTCCAGATGAGTCCATCTTTAAGCTCAACATAGCCAATCATTGGAAACTCTACTTCGACGGCTCACACACACAACATTGATCAGGAGCCGGTGTTTTCTTCATCACCCCACAAGGGGATTGTATTCCTAGATCCTACAAATTGGAATTTCCCTGCACTAACAACATTGCAGAATACGAGGCTTTAACCATAGGTCTCAAAATTGTAGCATAGTGGTGAATCATGGCATTAAAGGTTTATGGAGATTCACAACTTATTATCAGCCAAGTTAATGGCGAGTACCAAACTAAAGATGATAAGCTGACACCATACAAGAAGTTAGTAGAGAGCCTCAAAGAATCATTCATTGATATCACCTTTGAGCAGATAATGAGGGCTAACAATAAAGCAGTTGACACTATGGCAACAATTGGATCCTTACTGGATATACCTCGCAATGTCTTATAACCTGAATTCTTGGTAGAGCAGCTTCTCATACCCACATTTGAGGTACCAGTGTTTGAATATGTGTGTGAAATCTTTGGTCCAGGTGATCCCTAGTATCACGAAAACTATACATACCTAAAAATAGGAGTCCTCCTAGCTAACATAACCCCAAACCTCAAACGAGCCTTCATAAAAAATACCACCCGTTTTGTCATCCTAGGAGAAACCCTCTATCGTAGGAGCATCAAAGAAACCTTGTTACATTGCTTAAACCCTGAGGAAACCCTAACTACTCTGACAGAGGTATATAAGGGAACTTGCGGTTCACACTCAAGCGGTATAACCTTGCCCAAGAAATTGCTAAGAACTGGGTACTACTGGCCAACAATGGAAAGAGAGGCACATGAATTTATCATAAAGTGTTTACAGTGCCAGCAACATAGAGACCTTATTCATGCACCAGCTCAGGAACAACATCCTACTATTACACCATGGCACTTTTCACAATTGGGGCTCGATCTCATAGGAAAAATCACACCCACCTCATCCAACGGCCACAAATTCATCATCGCCGCCACAGAGTACTTCACAAAGTGTGTTGAAGCAATTCCAATGACCTACATAACTAGATAGCCGATATCAAAGTTCATCCTAAACTATCTCATTTGTCGATACAGTATCCCCCAATCCATTATCTATGATAATAGGATACCTTTCAAGAATAAGGATGTGCATGACCTTTTCCACAAATTCAATATCCAACATCGCTTTTCCACTCCATACTACCCCCAAGGAAATGGCCAAGCAAAAGCTACCAATAAAACCATCCTGAAAATCCTGAAGAAAATAGTCAATGACTCTGGTCGTGACTGACATTTACAGCTAAATCCCGCCTTATGGGCCTATCACACTAGTGTTTGTATTCCAACAGGTGCCACCCCATTCTCCTTAGTCTATGGATCAAAAGCCATCCTCCCAATCGAGATCGAGCTCCCATCACTAAGAATATCTTTGCAAAACCTCATCACAAATGAAGAATACAGAGTCTCACGACTGAATGAGCTGGAGTTATTATATGAACAATGCATGGATGCCTTAAACCATCTACAAGTCTATCAGAACCGCCTAAAGTGCAGCTACAGTAAGAATATCATGAGACAAACCTTTCAAGTCGGTGAACTTGTGCTGAAAGAAAATCAAAAGAATGTGTCGAATCCAAGAAGCAAAGGAAAATTTGAACCCAACTGGTTGGGACCTTTCATCATCACAACAAGCTATAAATTAGGGGAATATCAATTGTCAACACCAGAGGGCAAGCCTCTACATTCCATTGATATGAATGTTATATATCAGATGAACCTCCAACTATTCCTTTGAACCCATCTCATATTAGCACAACAGTGGAAAGAGTACCCAGTTGTGCTTGGACTTCAAGCAGTTTAGCTTTAACCATTCTAAAGATTTTCTCTTGTTCATTGGGATTGGTAAGAAAATTTCCCAATCAATTACAAAATGCTATAGTTCTTCCATATTTATTTTTTCCCTTTTAGAAGTAATTCGTTGAGATCATGCACTTTTCTATCTACAAAGTGTAGTTGGTTGGATCCAGCTAGATTATTCAAATATACAACTCACACACACTCCCTTTCCAGAATAGATCAATACAACAAGCACCACACTGATATTTATTATATATTTGTTTCTAAAAAATTGGTATTTAACCCGAAACCCTCGGTGGAGGATAAATAAATTAGGGAAATGAAAGAATTAGTTACGTTTTTCATACACTCTCCCCTCATAGATAAGGATATTGTTACAAAGTTTTTTCTCATAAGAATGCACTTTTAGTTCACTTCCAACAAGGACAATGAACTAATATCATAATGTGCACCCCTCATAGATAATGCAATTTTAGTTACATTTTTCATATGATCTCCCCTCATAGATAAGGATACTTTTACAAAGTTTTTTCTTGTAAGAGTGCACTTTTAGTTCACTTCCTTGGTGTACATAGTTTTTCCAATATTTTTCCCTTCATTTTTTTCCCTTGGTCGCCATTAGTATTAGCAGGATATCCGTTTCTGCCAATACTCTCCTAAGTCACTAGAAAAATGGTGACCTCTAATGTACACCAAAATAGCACCTTAATAAATAAACATTTTTTTTCTGAAACTCACTCCTAGGTCATCCATACTAGTTGTAGGATCATAATTACATTTACGTATGATTGAACATAATATCGAGCCGCTCCTTGATGTACATAGTTTTTCCAATATTTTTCCCTTGAGTTTTTTTCCCTTGGTCGCCATTAGTATTAGCATAATATCCATTTATGGATATCCTTTTGGCAGAAAAACTATGTACACCAATACTCTGAAGGGAAAAATATTGGAAAAACTATGTACACCAAGGAACAGGTCGATATTATGTTCGATCATATGTAAATGTAATTATGATCCTACAATTAGTATGGATGACCTATGTCCATGAACAACTATCATCTCAAAAAGTTTTTCCCTGAACAACTGTAGTTATGAATGAACTATGTCCATGAACAACTATCATCTCAAAAAGTTTTATGCCTAAGAACTTGCAAGGTATAAAACCAAAAAATACAAAAAAAAAAATAAAAAAATGTCTTGAAAAAATGGTTACCTTGATGAAAACCGGCAAACAGCATCTCGGCGACAACAAAAAATAAATAAAAAAATCCAAAAAATCCAAAAAATTAGAAAAAGGATTAAAAACAGTAAAGAAAAAAAAATCACCCTATAGTGAAAACCACTTCGGTGGCGCTTTGGACAAGTACCTTGGTGAAAACCTAGAAAACAGTTGCCAAGTGTAAATAAAACACTCTCCATCCACCAGGACTTTCACGACCTATTCTGTGCACCCACTTATCCATTATATTCCACTATCCGTTCGCATTTGTACCATAGCCTGATCTTGTGCTCATATCATGTTCCACCATAATACTACTTGGCATATTCCTAAGGTCAGTTTGTCTTGCCTTCATCGAAGTACTCTATCGCACCACATTGGGGGCATGTTCCTGTACTTGCACCGGATCGGATTCGTGTATATTCTTGTGATCTTCCTTAAAAATTAAAAATTCAAAAACATTAAGGAAATCTGTCGAAAATTCAAAAACATTAGAAAAATAAAAAATCCAAAAAATCTAAATCATTCAAAATCTAAAACATGTCAAAATCTAAAAAATCAAAAAAAGGAGTCATTGATTGAACTACATCGCCTCTGAGCTTGAATGTAGGCAAGGTTGATCTTTGATTATCCCCCGATACATTTAGGTAAGTCTTTTAGGAGTTCATCGCAATGGCAATCCATTTTCCCATCTATTTCACACCCTAGGTCAATCCTTTAGGCATTTTTCGCAATGGAAATTCATTTTCCCATCTATCTTATTATTGAGTCAAGTCTATCATCATTCGAACTACATCATCTCTGAGCTTAAATGTAGGCAAGGCCATCCTTGATCGCCCCCTGAGACACAAAATCCAAAAATATTCATAAAATCTCATAGAAAAATCCAAAAACATTGGAAAATGCAAAAATCAAAACAACCTAAAAAAAAAACATTTCAAAACATCAAAAACATCCAAATATTTGAAAAAATGCAAAATGGTGCATCTGTCTCATCTTGGTTTCACCTGCAATAATCACAGTTCATAATAAATCATCGCCTTCATCGTTTGATAATGAAATCAAAAGCAAGTCTAGTACATTCTAAAGTGAAAGCTCAAATGTCAAACTCTCAAGTATAGGTCAGTAAGCAAGCAAGTTGGTCAACTCGAAGTAGCAATATCTTTTCATCCAATCAATCTCATCAAAACCTTGATCACAACATGTCCTAGGAATACAACCTTCCTGCGATGGACATCAACATTAGGTATCACCATAGTTTAGTCTTTGGCTAGCCGTACGAAGAACATTAGCTTGTTGTTTTTACTTTATCTTGGTCTTTTAGAATTATCCTATTTTGCGCTCATTTCAAGGACCTCTTGATGATGTCTAAACAAAAAGATTTAGAGAGAAAGGAATGGGGTAACGATCATTATATTTTTATCTGTTGTGCTTGTTGGATATTCTTGTAAAATAACTTCATCATGTGTACTTAGTTTTGTTTATCAGAAGCATGTTTTAGTGTCTTGTTGATTTCATAAGAAGGCTTACCTTTGTATGTTTTGGCCCGAGATGTCTAGAATATCCGAACTGCATTTTGAATAAGGTTTTGTTTGTCAAGTGTGAACAAGAGTACTCCTATCTATTTGACGAGTCAAAGTCCATCACACTAGGCACAACGCCATCCTGGTTCTTAATATCTTGATGCATCACACCTATGTGTGTTATCAAACATAAAAAAGGGTATGCTCTTTATCTCTACCATCCTTGGATAAGCAATACATCATCATCATTCATCATCATATCCAATAAAGTCTCGAGGACAAGGGGACTTGTTGGACTTCTGCATCTTCTTGGATTCAAGGGTTGATCCTTCTCATTCTTCTATCCTCTTTCGCGCTAAAAATGCATCCATACAACATCCTGCATAATCATATCATATCATCATAGGAAAACATCATCCATCCCATCCATCTCGCATGCAAGATATTTAAAATAATATATAATTTTTATTCTAAGCATCTCCCCAAAACACCTCATTTGCATAATCATCTAAGTTGCTTAGGATAATATAGATTTGTTATTCTTAGCATCTTCCAAACATCTCATTTACATCATCATTATCATATAAATCATATAGTCTAGCAATCCATACATCCATTTTAAACCTCTTTGTCGCGAGATTTACCTCAAATCGAATCTTTTCGGTCGATCTCTCAAGGGGGCAATGTGCTAACGTACTTCTTTTCACTGGGGCATCCAAAAAAATGAGATTTTTTTTAAATTTTGATGTCGGCGACATCATTCTTTGAACCAATGCAATGAGTACATTGCTTCAAAGAAGTGCAAAATGTAGACATGCAAAATTAACATTATTGATTAACATCATACTTGATCAATTTATTCTTAATTAATTATATCAAAATAATCAATTAACCTCCTAAAGTCTCTTCATTTAGTTAACTCAAATATATTTAGTTACATGGCTAATATTCATTTTCCTCTCATTTGATTTAAAACAAATCCAAAAATGTAAATCAAATGTCACACCAACTAATCACTAGCTTAATTAGTCAAATCCCTAATTAATGTTAAGCCTAACCCATGTCCCATCCTCTAGCTTTTCCCACTTGCACAATAAATAATTTATTTTGATTTATTAAAATCCCTATTTTCCTCACAAGACATATTCCCAAGGAATATGCCTTCATTAACTCCCCTTGTTTGAATTTTTTGTCCAAACAAATTTCCCCCCAAATCCCTCAACCATTTTCATTTAATGCTATTTTCAAATTTGAAATGGGCACATTGGCCAAAACTTGCACAATAATCGGCCAATCACATTGTGACAAGTGGCTCTTTCCTATTTGTTGGGGATTAATCCCACATTTTTCAACATGGCCTCTTATCTCTTCAAACTCAACTATAAATTCAAGGCTTCTCTCCTTCAAAAAACACAACACAATCTCATGCAAAGTTACTCTCTACATTTGAGAACTAATTTTGCTCTTCATCATAGCATCATATCTTCATCATTTAGTTTGGCAGGATTGGGAAAGGGCTACCTTCACATACTCAAGGTTGCACCAATCCAATATGGGATAGGTTTTCAGTCATGTTTTATATGATTCATTTACTCTTTCTTGTTGTTTCAATGTCCCATTTAGCATATTTAACCAGATGCAACATTTCATAAGGATACTGGATTTGTTATGTTTTGTTTAACCATGAAAATGTTTGTCAAAAACTAACCTATTGCAAGATTCAACATCCACACATACATATAAATATTCATCTTTAGATGGATTTAGTTTGGCCCATAGAATATGATTTAAATTAATTTTTTTGTTAGCATGCAGATAGGAGAAGAAAAGGCTTTCTAGAGACTCCACAAATGGGGGTTTGATCTTTGGGAGCTATATTCAACCCCAAGGCTTAGATCAAACACCACAATTTTTTAACCTTGAGTTTTTATGGAATTTTCCAAGGTGATGGAGAGTAGGGTGGATGGTATCAACAAGGTCTCGAATCAACAAACTTTGCAATTCAATATTCTTTACATAGCAATTAAAGATATTTTCTTCACAAAATTGCCACTAGGATTGTAAGAGCAACAATTAGGGTATTTTTGACATAATTTTCAAGAAAAAAATCCAACCCACAATATAAAAATTGTTTTGGATATCCATTATAGAGTTCTAAAAATATCTAAAATTTAGGGGTGGTTTTTTTGGAACAACGCCTTCAAACATTTGTTGATACGCTTGAAAAAAGCGAAATTAGGCTTGTTTGAGAGGCTCACAACTAGGTTTTCACAACCCCAACCTCAAACCACCATGAAAATAGCTTATACATGTCTCCTATGGTCTTCCCAAAAATTTCCCATCATTACAAACAACTCCTCAAGAGATTTTTATGAAACTCCAACTCTTAGGCAACTTTTATGACAAAAATATGAAGTTTTCCAACTAGGGCATCACCAAATCTTCATCAACCTACCTCCCTTGCTCCTGCAAACACCATGGACAAAAAAAAAAAATCCTATATACACCCATTCCACCAATTATCAAACCTTTTCATTGGTGGAATGGGTCAAAAACTCATTTTCTTTCAATCAAACCCTCACAACTAGGGTTTTTTGACTATTTTTAGTAAAAATGCTCTAATTTACTCAAAACTAAATGAAATAAAATGAAACAAAAATAAATATAACAAGGATTCAATAATCCATGATATCCAACCAATTATTGATCACTTCCAAGTCGTACAAGTTGATGTAGCAGCAAATTAGCCTTTAAAAATACAAAAAACAATGTTTTTATTGATTCTCAATCTTCAAACAATTCTCAAAACCTTGTCTTCAACCATTACATGTATTATTTAAGAATTTTCAATCATAATCAACTATTTGAAACTGCCTTTTGAACCTCTAACTACTCAACTTCCCCTTTTACATAAAAAATGCAAAAAAAATGAAAAGTTGCTTTAACAATTTTTGCAACTTTTTGCAACATTAACAAAAGTGACCTACCAACCCACCTAACAATCTAAAAGTGACCCAAACACACATTATATGGAATAAATAGACCTTATTACAAACAAAAGGACTTAAAACCACCAAAAACACCACATTTCTTTTATGCATCATGAAGGCCTATGGTGCCCTACACCACAAGGCCTACCTAGTAATTATACATGTTATTGTGCTACTAGAATTTACTAAATTATAAGTGTCAGATTATCCCTTAGAGGATTCACCTCTAAAGAAATACGTTATTACATACAACATATTATATGTTTTAAATAACCAAAATGTGACCCAATATATCACACATATATTATGAGAAAGTAAACAATATAATTAGTGTTAGGGTGAGTATTGAGTGTTGGGAAACATGCACAAAAGGGTTGGAGTTTTTATAAGTGGCATTCCAAGTCCTTTACATATGTATTATATTGGTCTTGCCAAGGTTGTGAAGTTATCTTTTTCTACACAACACAATCTCTTTTTGGGTTACAACCTAATAATTCTAAAGTGGCCTACTTAAGTCCAACTCTAATATAGTTAACAAATTAAATAATGGTCACACCAAGGTTATGTAGGTTCAATACAATCCTACCTAGGTTTCCTAAAAATAGTTATTAGACACATTTTGGTAATGTCACAGACCTCCTAAAAAGAATCACTTAGTATCTCTAAAATATTTAGATTATAATTTATATTAATGTGTATACAATAATTGACATAATTATTATTTTTGACACTCACTATGAAATTTGGTGTAAAATGGGTTTGGGGATTGACATCTACTAAGTGTTTTTGAATAAAATATTTATGTATGATAACATATTTGTCATAACTTGTCTATATTTTATCTAGATTTTTTTTGTTGAGACTTCACATTGGCTAATAGTCAACATCAATTTTGAGTTAAAATGTAGGTGCAAGTAACCCTGTTAGTCAATAAAGTAGAAATAATAAGGTGATAAAAAAAATCAACAATTTTTTTTTTACATAAGGTACATGGTGAAAAGAGGGATGTATTTTGATTATAGTAGCATATGAAGATTGGGTATCAAAAACATATGTTTGTCATATAGAAATGAAATTAGAGGTGTTTATTAGAACCCTAGGAGTATGCATGCTATGTCTTTGGTGTATTAAGTGAGTCCCTTGAAAGTTCTCCTTAGTTAAATCCCTTTTTTGACTAACCTTATGACTCTAAGTAAAAGATCTAGGACAAGAAACTGTACAATGGACCTAGGATGATGTCACAATCATTTATAAATGTAGAATGGATTCTCTTTTAAGATTTTTGATCTAGATATTATTTTCACATTCCAATCTTCTAATCCTTGGTCTTTCCAAATGAGTGAACAAGTGTCTTCAAATACAACAACTAGATCCAAAACTGACAAAACACATGCTAGTGAAGAATAACAATATTTTAAATTTTAAAAAGTTTAGGTTCAAATCTATGACTATAAAAATGATTTAAGTGAAGTTTATATTCACATATATAATCTAGAATGACAAATGATAATATAAAAAATAATAATATATTTCTAAAACTTAATCATAATTTTTTTAAAATTTATAACATTATAAATAAAATTTTATTTCTTTTATTAATTATTTAATTTAAAACACTCAATTTAAAAAACCCAAAAACATTAAAAATATATAATTACACAAATTTTCCTATTACAAATGTAAGTTAATTCCTTTTTTGATTACTTCAATTATTTACTTTATGAGTTGTTCCTTCCAAAAATGTGCATCCAAACAACATTTCAATCAAAGAATCTTCACGTACAACTAAAGTGAGATAAAAACAAATCAGCTTTGGATATGCAATCTACACTGGATATTGTTCTCTATCCCATCGTTTCTTCTTAATGTTGAGCTGTGATAGCATGACGGGAAATAAAGTTGATCTGTATAATTTTGCCTTTTAGAGTAAAGCATTGAGCGCCATACAAATATGAGACTCGGGATTATGATAGCAGCTTGGCTTGAATGTATCATATTTATATTTATATTTATAGAGTTTTCATTACTATATTAATAATGACTAAATTAGTAGTTGTTTAGTTTTTAAATTATTTTTTATTTGAAATCTGGTTAAGAAAAAGTTTACCGAATGCTGGATATGAATATTCATTGTTATTTTATATTACATTTAATATTTATTATTGTTGTTATTTATATTGAGTTTCATTTATAACTTGTTGGTTACATTGTATTTATTAAAAAGCTTTTGATTCTATCTATTATAAATTATGTCAAGAAGCATTCTATAGTAGTAGCAAACAATCTGTGTAAAGAAAAACAAGTCTGATTAAAATTGGTGTGCATGGAACAAGTGACTACATGTAGAGGAAGAGAATGAGGCATGTAACTGGCATGGGCGATCCAAACACCAATCAACTCCATCATGCTACATGCAAACTCTTTGGAATCATCAATGTTGGCACTATAGTGCATAATAAGAGAATGAGGTTATATATTTTGGTCTGCTATGGAAAATTTGCTGCCTTCAATAACGCTCATAGGTTTGACTTTATTTTGGTTTGCTCATAGATTTTAATTTATAAAGAATTTGTTCATTAATAATGACGTCATTTTTTGCTTTAATGTATACAAAAATATAGTCAAGCCCAAGGAAGATAAGATCTAATATATGTTGGAAATATAATCCCAACTACTTCATTAACTTCCCTAGCTGGACCTATCTCCTCAGCATACTCCATTCAACCTCTATATCAACAATAAATCTTAGTATTAAGAAGTAATATTTTGGGATAGATTTGAAAGGATTTCATATGTACTCATCATAGCTTTCAGAAGTTTTCTAGGTGCATTAAAATATATTACTTTATTCACTATTCTCTCTCATCCATGAATGCTTAACTCTATATATTATTTAGTCTATTTGGGTATGTACTTACTCTCAAATGAGTCCAACTTCGTAGAGCTGTAAGAGTATGTAATACTATCTTTGAAGGAGTTGAAACTCTAGCAACAATCTGATGATGTAATGCAATATGTGTCAATGAGTAGCAACTCAGTAAGTCCTTGTAACTATCCATGTCAAGGAGTATGCAATGGTGTCTATCTATATGAGAGTGCTCAAGTTTAATATGTGAGTAGAATGTAATGGTAGTTGTTACAATGAGTAGCAACTCAAAATGTTTTAGTAATGGTTTTTTATCAATATAAATTATCATGTTTTCATTTATGTGTATGTTTATGTTTTTCCTCCTACAATTGTATTCCAACAACTGGTATTGGAATGGTATCAGAGCCAACATTCATCTAGCAGATCCAAGGAGAGCAAGAGCCGTAGGGTGCTAAGGAAGCTTATCATAGCCTAACAGTCAAGCTGATGAGGGCTACACCACCCAAAACCCACACAAAACACAAAAATAGATACCAACACAGAAGATGTGAGATAAAAAACAACTCACTTTCAATTATTTTAAGAAAATGAAATTATAGATTCAAAACTTACATGATAGAACATTATGGGCTTGAATCATTACAATAAAATCAACTCCAAAACAAAAATATATCGTTCGGAGCCACCTTTTACAAATCCCACTTAACACTTTTATTTGACCCAATAACCACCCTAGAATTTTCTAGAAAGTTTAACTTTCCCTTTTGTTTTGGTGCGAAAAGTCTCACCATTTGATTTTTGACCTAGGAAGAAATTTTAGTGAAATTCACTTTTTAGTAGGCCAACTTCGTGGGGCCATAAATTTTGATCCAGGTGTCTGATTTGTTAGTATAACATATATTTGGAAGCTCTCATAGATATCTACAACACTGAGTCCATCAAAGATCAAATTGTCAACTTTTTGAGCTATTTCGGGGCCTCTAAGTTTTTCATATTTGAATTTGAAGCTCCATTGGAGAAATTTCCTGGAACAAAAAATTTAATATCTCCCAAACCATACAGGGTATTGAGATGATTCTTTCGTGTCCAAAAATTTATTTTTCAGGTCCATACGAGCCTGTTTAGGCCAACTTACTAAAAATAGTACGTGATCTTTTTTCTCTATTTTTGACTTCTAACTATCTTAAACCCATTAAGTGCCATCATGGGACTCAAAACAACTAAATAAAATAAGAAGAATTTTTTTTTTTGGGTGATGCAAGATTTCCCTACACCACTGGATGCTCTTGCATCAAACACCCAGGGTAATTTAAAAAGTGACCCTGTTAATTCTTAGGAGTTAGAGGGAAACCAAGATGGTTAACCTCAGCCTTAGAAAACCATGATGAATCTTCAATAGACCTTCCTCTCCATTTCAACAAGTACTCTGCATATTGCTTGTTTCTTGTGCTTCTACCCACATGACTATCCATTTTTTTTTCTATTTCCCTTTCTGAAGTAGGTGCTAGAATATTCCACTATGCTTCTATTATTTTGTCATCAATTCCCCCTTCATGATATTGTGTTAAATATAAAATTTTAAACACACGTAAGATATTATTTTTTTCAAGCAACTCTACCTCATGTGCATTTCTTGAATCATGCTTCTTTAGGATCTTGCATTGTCCAAACTTATTTAGCTTTAAATTATTGTATGTACCAACTGGAAACCTCTCCTTTCATAAATGAACCATGAATTTATCTCCTACTTGGAACTCCTTAAATACGTCCTTTTCTGATCTACCTTATCCTTATATTGTGAGTTCATCTTATTGATATGTTTCTTTACCTCTTTGTGCAAATTCTTTAGGTTCTCAACAAAATCTTCAGCCTCAACACTACTCTTCTCCCCCTTATCCAAATTTCTTAGTTTAGAAGCAGTTCTTGGACTACTCCCATACACAATCTGGAATAACGATTTAGTAGTGCTCTTATTGACAAAATTGTTGTATGCAAATTCTGCCTATTGTATAATCAAATCCCATCCCTTGGTCTTATTTCCTACTAATAATCTTAGTAGGTTACCTAAACTTCTATTCACCACATCCATTTGTCCATCAGTCTATAGATGGTGTGCAAAACTGAACTTGAAATCTGTCTTCAACTTCTTCCATAATGTCCTCCAAAAATAACCAACACTATCTCTGTTTGAAACTATACAAGGAGATTTGGTAAACCATGTAGTCTCACCACCTCTCTGAAAAACAACTCTGTAACATGAACAAAATCACCGGTCTTATGACATGGAATGAAAGTTTCCATCCTTGAAAGTCTATCCACCACTAAAAATATGGATCTATGCCCTCCATGTGTCCTTGGCAAGCCAGGAAAAAAATCCATGCTAATGTCCTCCCATGGCCTCTTAGGTACAGGTAATGCATGATATAATCTAGTATTCTGACTTGTTCATTTCACCATCTGATATACTCTTTAACTTTTAATAAACTTCTTCACATCTTGCTGTAATTGTGGCCAGTACATTAATTCTCACTAACAAGAGAAATGGTCTTATCTCAACTGAAATGTCCAACCAATCCTCCACTATGATTTTCCTTGATTAGATTCTCTCTCATAGAACTCCTAGGAATGCACAATTGGCTTCCTCTAAACAACATCCCATCTTGGATTAAGAAATCCAACCATCTTGTCCTATCCAATGTAATAGGTTCCAAGCAAGCCTTCCAAGCTTTTGCAAAGTCCGGATCTTTAGGATACAAACTCTTGAGTTCATTGAACCCAACAACCTCTATATTCATCTCTATCAATGTTGAAATTTTTTCCTTCTTCTCAAGGAATTGACAACTCTATTTTACCTTCCCCTCCCGTGCTTAAAAAAAAAAGTATAACTCTGCAAAAACTCAACCCATTTTAAGTGCTTTTTGTATAAATTTCCTTAACTATTGAGATACTACAAAGCCTGGTGATCAGTATATAAAACAAATTCTTTTGGCGAAAAATAATGTCTCCATTTCTTAAAATCCTGAACTATAGCATAAAAATCCTAATCATAGACAAAAAATTTCTTCTTAGCATCATTCAACTTCTCATTAAAATAGGCAATAGGCTTACCTTCTTGACTCAAAACAACTCCTATGGCAGTGCCACTAGCATCATAATCTACCTGAAATATCTTATTGAAATCTGAAAGCGTGAAAAATAGGTTGCTCTATGAATTTATTCTTCAACATATCAAAACTCTTTGTTTCTCCTACAACCCATTTAAAATCCTTTCTATCCCCTCTCATTGCTTTAGTTAGAGGTGCACAAATACTACTGAAAAATTTGATAAAATTTCTATAAAAACTTGCCAAACCATGAAAAGATCTCACCTCTATAGCACTCCTTGGTGTAGGACATTTGACAATAGATTTCACCTTCTCTGGATCTATCTTAAGACCCTTTGCTGAGACAACAAATCCCATAATCACCAACTATCTCTTCACAAAACTACATTTTTTCAAATTAATCAATAGCTTCTCCTCTCTTAGCTTCTAAAAATCTCTTCAGATATGCATCAGGTGCTCCTCCAATGTCTTATTGAAAAATCAAAATATCATCCAAATAAACAATAACATTTTTTATTAAAAATTATTTCAATACCTCATTCATAAGCCACATAAATGTGCTTGGTGCATTGGTTAGTCCAAAAGGCATAACTAAAAATTCGTACTAAGCGCTCCTTGTTTTTGAAGGCTATCTTCCATTCATGTCCTCTAATTCGGATCTGGTGATACCCGCTCTTGAGATCTATCTTCATGAAGTACTCAACTCCACTCAAACAATCCATAATGTCATCCATCCTGGGCAAGGGGAATCTATACTTGATGGTGATCTTGTTGATGGTTCGGGAGTCTACACACATCCTCCATTCTCCATCCTTCTTTGGTGCTACTATTGCAGGTACCACACATGGGCTCAAACTCTCTCGAATCAATCCCTTCCACAAGAACTCTTGCACTTGCCTATTCAATTCTTCATTCTCTATTGGAGTCATTCGATGAGCTACCTTATTTGGAAAACTAGCTCTAGGAATTAGATCCATCTAAGGGCTAATCTTTGTTATTGGAGACAAATCCTTAGGTACATTATCAAATACAATATCTTGAAACTCATCCAATAAAGGTGAAACCTCTATGGGTATCTCTTTATCATCTTCTCTATCAAATCTAGGAATCAAAGAAAAAAACATAGGCTCATGCCTCATATGTACCTTCTAGGAACTTTCTTCCATCAACCAAAAAAATTCTTACATTATTGCATACTTTTTCCTCTACCTCTTTCAAGGGCTTCAACTTATGACAACCTCCTTCCTTTGTCAAACAATAGGTGTTGGAATGTCCATCATGTACTACTCGCATATCAAGCTACCACTGTCTCCCTAAAAACATATGACAAACATCCATATGCATAATATCACATAATACCTCATCATGATAATTTCCAATCTTGAAATTTACTAGACAGTGTTCATTTACCAAATATTTATGGTCCTTCTGCAACCAAGCAATCCAATATGGATTGACATTCCTTTTTCTCTCCAACAACAACTTACTAACCATATTTTCTAAAAAAAGGCTATCAGTACTACCTCAATCAATAACAACATTATAAAATTTATGTTCACACTTACATCTAGTGCGAAAAAAAGTCTTCCTTTAAGTTGGTTCCTTCTCCTTATTCAGCAAGGCTCTTCTAGTAACAAGAACCTCTCCTCTTTCTGCATCCTCATAATGTGAAGACTTAACATCTTCATCCACATGCACAACTTGTGCATTACCCTCGGGTTTTCTATTTTTCCTTCCTTGATGTTGAGGAAACTCATAGGCTCTGTGTCCTTCTTCTCCATATTGGAAATAGGTTCCATGAAAGCCCCCTCTTCCCGATCCTTGTCTCGATCTTCCTCTTCCTCTTTGGTCATTATTTTGATCTTGAGGACGGTAGGTGTTATCTCCTTTCTAGTTATAGCTTGTATTGGATCCTTCACTCTTCTTTTGATCTTCATTTTGACATCCATATGACCATCCACTAGTCTTTCCACAATGACCGCCACCTCTTTGCTTTCTTTCAAATCTTCCATTCAAATTTTCTTCTATCTTCAAAGAAAGCTGATATGCATCTTCAATGGTAGATATTCTTACCAGACCCAACTCTTCTTGAATACTGGGCTTCAACCCATTTATGTAATGGGCGACTTTCTCCTTATTGGCCTCAAAATGGCCTATTCTGATCAAGACATGGTATAATTCTTCTATATACTCCTTGACGAATTTTTCTGCTTGTTTCGATGATCCCACAATAGTGGTTTATAATTTTTGGTCAAACTGGACACTAAAATTATTATTTTTAACTAAATCTTCACATTCGGGCACCTATAACGGCTAAACCGTGAGGAATTTGAGGATGATGGAAACTAGAGTCTAACCAAATTTTGTCTGTAGATTCTAAAAATATTTTTTTCAAAATTTTTGGAATCAGATTGCACTTCTTTTTCCATCTCCCATGAAAACTAGATTTTTTAAGAAAACAACATTTTAAAAAAGTGATGCACACCATATAATGCATAACTTTTTTTCCATGAAGGATAAAATTCTGATTCTTTGAATTTAGATTTTTAACTCCGATATCTAGTGCTTTCACTTGGTTAGATATTTTTTTATTGAATATTTTTTCTTTAATCAAGTTTCAAAGTCAAACCAGTTACAATTCAGACATAGCGTGACCGTATAACATGCAACTTTTTTTGTATCTATCAAAATTCAATTATTATTTTTTTGTTGGATCAAGGACTTCAATATCTAGTGCACTGATATTTTTCAATTTTTTTTTTGATAATCTGCTATTTCTCCACATGTGTAGAACAAAAACCTTCATTTTTGATGAAAAACCTATGTTTAATAAAACTAAAAAAACAAGTACATTATAAAACCAAAACATATTAAAACTATATTCATTGAATAGCTCGTTCTTGTTCCGATTAATACCATAATCATTTGAAATAAATTTTAAATGAATTCATTTGATCCCTCAAAAGGTAAATCAAAAGTGATTTTTTATCAACATTTTGATAGGTGTAAAGGAGAGTCATTTATAAGTATGGTTTAAAACTAGCGAGGTTCTATCCAAGGGGGTTTGATCTAAGCTGGTTTGATCAAATCCTCTTCAATTGGAATCCTTAAAAAGTAAGGTTTAAATCATTATAATTTCTAGAAATATGTGATTTCAGCAAAAATTAGTTCCTCTCAGAAATTGTAAACCAAATTTGTGGGATCACCCTACATCTTCTTCAACAAATCTAGCTCATAGTCCACATGAATGAACTGTCTTTTTAATTTATCCACCATTTAGTCCCATTTGGTTATCGTCTTTTCCTCTTTGATTTCTTTCTAGTTGTTCCTATTTCCACTGAATATTCACATGACCCTTGAGCTTGTTCTTTGCAAATTTGACCCTCTCAAGATCTTCCACCTCCTCATACTCAGAGTACTTCTCCATATCATTGATCCAATAAATCAACTCTTCTAGGTTAAGATTTCTAGAAAATTTAGAAACATCAATCTTTGGCCTTTTCACAATCTTGGAGATGGCCTTAAATAATCCGACTTGCTCTAGATCTATTGCATCTTGTTCTTCTTTAAATTGTTTCTCATTTTTAGCTTCATCCTCACTTTCATCTCCTCTTCTTGGCTCAAACCCTCGATGCAACTCCTCTTGCAATGCTTGAACTTGTCTATATAGAGCTCTAAAATTGTCTTCTTGTATGTACAATAACATTTCTTCCACCATCATGGTTTCTTTGTGGAGGAATTCTAAACACTTTTCTCAAAATCCCACAACCACAAGTCCTGGTGCAAATTGCCTCACGTTCGGTGATTTGTTTACACACTTAGGGAAACCCTCTTTGATACCAATTGATTAGGGCCACATCACTTGAAACCCACACAAAACACAACAATAGGTACCAACACAAAAGATGTGAAACAAAAAATAACTCACTTTCAATTATTTTTAGAAAATAAAATTACAGATTTAGAACTTACATGCTACAACCTCATGGGCTTGATTCATTACAACAAAATCAACTCTGAAAAAGAAATATATCATTTAGAGCCACAATCTGCACTAATGGAGCCACCTTTGACAACCACCAATTAACCCTTTTATTTTTCCTAATAACCTCCCTAGAATGTTTTGGAAAGTTAAACTTTCCCTTTTGTTTTGGTGCCAAAAATCCCACCATTTGATTATTGACCTAGGAAGAAATTTTAGTGAAATTCACTTTTTAGTGGGGCAACTTCATAGGGCCATAACTTTTGATTTGGGTATCCAATTTTCTATTATAACATATCATTGAAAATCTCTCAAAGAGATATACAATGCAAAACCCATTAGAGATCGGTTCATCACAATTTCAATCTATTTTGAGACCTCTAAGGTTTTCATATTTGAATTTGAAGTTGCATTACAAAAATTTCCTTGGTAGAAAACTTTAATATCTCCCAAACTATACATGGTATTGAGACGATTCTTTCATGACTAGAAATGTTTTTCAGCTTTGCTCCATGGGGGAAATTTTTAGGTTCATGAGAGCCCGTTTATGCCGACTTATGAAAAATAGTAAGTGACTATTTTTCGCTATTTTTGACTTTTGACTATCTTACACCCCTTAAGTACCACCATGGGACTCAAAAAAACTAAAGAAAATAAGGAGAAACAATTTTTTTGGGTGATGCAAGATTGCCCTACACCACTGGATGCTCCTACATCACAAGCATGGTAGTTTCTCTAGTAAATGAGTTTGTAGGCCCGTGTTATTGGAATATGGCTTCTAGAGATTGTTGGAATTTGGCGTTCTCATTGATGGCAACCTAAGTCATTGATTTGGTCCACATTTTGGTATTTATCCATACCGGGAGACAAAATGAAGAACAAGGTATTTGACTAAAGATGAACTCATTTGCATTATCAACTTATCATTTTAAGCTATGGATCTCAAAGAAAGGTATTTTGATGTTCATACTATCTTATTCAAGAATGATTTGGGTGCACATTCACTAGTATATGAATTAGGAGAACTAGTTTATCAATTTCCTATTAATTAGTGCTAAAAGGCGGACTTGGTGCATATAGCCGTTGTGGATGTTTAAGGAGTAATTTTTTAAATTTTTCTATGTTCAAACATGTTTATTTAAGTCCTCACTATTCTATGGCCAACTTTGGATGGTGCACATTGACAATTGTATGTGGATTCAGGCGACCATTTAAAAGTATTTTATGTTTTATTAAAGCTGACATATGGATGATTGAATCTCTTGTTGCAGATATATATAAGTGATCAATTATATAATTTTGATATGAATGTGACAATGATGCAAATTTTTTTCTGTGTATGATGAAAAAATTAGAAGGATAGTAGAGTGATTTCACTTGCGCATATAAGATTTGTGATGTAATTATAGTAGTGCAGGGCATAAGAGAAGAATCAAACAAGAGGTCAATAAATTGACAAATGTGCTTCACCGGAACTGTAACTAGGCATGAGTAGATGCTACTCCTTCAGTTCAATCCTTCATATGGAATTAATCTGAATACTTTGTAAGCTAGTGAGCCTTCCCATTTTGAGTAGTGAGCTCTAGGCAGTGTGCCTGAATGCAAGTGCATTCCCATTTTGTAAAACTTATATTTGAATACTCAAATTGTGGATTGACCTCCACTGTGGTTTTTCCCCTAATGGGATTTCCACGTAAAAATCCTTGTGTTATGGCGTTTTGAATGACTGATTTGTGTGATTGCATCTTTCCTTTGGTTTAATGTTGAAATGGTTTAAATATCAGGTTAATAAAGTTGAAGATTGCAGAACACTTATTCACCCCCGCTCTCAATGTTCCTAGATTCCAACAATTGGTATCAGAGTTTAGTTCCTCAGAAGGAGTTTAGCAACTTGAGGTGGATATTGGAATGTAATGGACTCTAGTAGTCTTCAGTAGTTGCTTGTCATGGTGCTTGATGATCTTGATCAGTCCAAAGCAGACATTCGAGAATTGAAAGAAAATCTTAAGGATGCTTAGAAATTCAGTCAAACATTGAAGGATCAGATTGTTAAATGAAGAATGTGGAAAGATTTCCAGAGACAATGCTACCCTAAAACATGAGATGAAATCTATGGTGATGAAGATGACTAAGGAGATTGAAGGAAGGAAGAAGAATACGAAGAACCTTTCTAAGTCCTTAAAAGAAAAATTTGATGAATGTAGAAGAATAAATGAAGAATTCATTCAGTTGGAGATTGAACTACAACAATCCAAAAATAATGAAGAAGAGCTTGAAAAATAGATTGTTATTCTCAGGGATGAACTTAATACTGCGAATGAATACAAGGATACGTTTAAGATTAGCTTATTTAAGTTTGATGAGTTTACTCATGGACAAAAGAATGAAAAATAACAAGTAAGGCCTTGGATATGAGAAAGGAGAATGTTCTAGATCTGGAAAAAGAAATTTTAGGCCGGGAAATCTGATGAACAAAGCAAAAATGTATCCGATAAGACAACATAATGCTCAAAATTTTAATGGATACTATTTTTCTTGTAATAAATTTGGTCATATGGAAGCTCAATGTAGAAGTAAAATGAAATAAAGTTATCCATCATTCTTTGGTTAGTGTTTCAATTGCAAAAAATTTGGTCATAAGTCAATTGAATGCAAAAATGTGTCAAACAACTCTATCAGTAGAAGGAATGTTGAATGTTATATACCTATGGAAGATTTTGACATATTGCTATCCAAAGCAGATCAAGAAGAAATCAATGGAATGATTGGTCTAGATAAATAAATTTTGTGTGCTAAGATTGTAACAAATACAGTCACATTGCAAGATTCTGCAGAAACAAAAGTGTGGATAAAAGAGGTCCAACATATAGAGGTGAAAATACACAGAAAGATGATAAAGAAAAGGGAAAAGTGACTGTGAATGAAATAAGAGATCAAATTAAGAAGACATGGGTAAGAAAGATCGAGTCTCATGCAGGAATTAGTTTTGTACCGGAACCTGCTTTCAGTAATTCCTTCGGAAATTGATCGTAGGTCATTGGCCTAGGGGAAGTTTTTCAAGAAAATCCTTTTTCCCCTGTTTGTAGCTGACACCGAAACATGAAAGATTGACATCAACAATATTAATGATCGTAAAATGCCTTGGAAAACATTCACAAGGAAATTCAAGAAATCATCTAGGTCCGTAGAATAATTTTTCTCTCGCTGACTGAGAAAATAGGATATCGAGAACACCTAGGGCAAAAGAATTTATTACAACAAAAAGACATGTTGAAACCCTCATTTTCCACTTTATCAAATCAAAGAATCAGAGTGCTTTGCAATAGAATCTCAAAGGCATGAAGATATTTCGGTAGCGAAACCCTAATTCATCAGGTACTTCAAAAAAATTCATTTAATTTGGTGTGCGCTTGATAAAAATGAAACATAAGTACAAAAGGAAAAATGAAACAAATCAAAGGAATGATCAATCTAGATGAGTATAATAGTGAAAATATTAGAGCCGTAAGGAACTTGTTGTCACCCGATGAATTGAAATGGTTGAAAGAAGCTAAACACAAAAAAATGGCCATTTGGAATGAATTTCCCTATTTTGAGAACACAAAAATCATCAAGTTTACTTTGAGTAGATTTAATGACGATACTCTAATTCTAGACAAACCCTACCATATTTTGAAAGAATTAATTGGGAATTGAACTGGACTATGCAAAGTTGGGGATATACCGAGAAATAAGTCTATCTAGAATATAGAAGTTGAAACCTTAACTGGAGTTATTGGAGATCAAAGGGCACTAATAATCTAAACAATTAAAAACTTTGTGACAAGGTACATTGCACATGGAGTATCCTACAAAATCTTCTTAAGGAACAAATTATGTGCTACCTTGACAGGTGCGGTCTACATTTCACACAAAATGATAATGGAAGATCAAGATTTTGACCTTTGCAGATTGCTGAAAGATAAACTAGTGGAGAATGTGCAAATGATGAAGATGATAGATTACCCTTTTAGGTTTGGTACCTTGGTTATATGTCTAGTAATGTAATTTTTGAATTTCTTACCGATGAACAACAATGTGATACAAAAAGGGAATGAACCGGTGTACAAACAAATTTACACACACTCTAAAAGTTTGGAAAACTGTGATCAATCATATGAAAGTTTCTTTGAAGGTTTTCTAGGAAAGTTTGGGTCAATTTTCATTTCCCTTCCAAAAAGGGCAATTGAAGTTGTTTCCTCTTCTGGTGAGAAGGAGAGAAATAAGAAAAGAGAATAATAAACCATTGTATGTACTCCTCCGACATGCAAGATTCCAAAAATTGAAGGAAAAGGAAAATGACAAGTGATTGTAGATATGCTAGATGAGGAATGTGATAAGGAAACTATGGAAACCCAAGGAAAAGAACTGAAATCAGCCGAACTGGAACAAGAGAAGGCTAAGATAGAAGAAAGTGAAGATTAAGATGACCAAACCAAAGAAAAACTACTGCAGCTTATTCATGAGAAAGATGGAATGTGCAAAATTACAAAATTATGGTCTATCAGACATTCATATGAACATGATATGATTTTAAGTGTACTAAGTTCTCATGTTGTACATAACCATATCAGCTTGGAGAATTTGCAAAATATTTTTCCATAAGAAATGATTGAATGCATCAAGCAAAACATGAACTCTGAGTCTCAAAACAAGGAAGAAGAAGAAGTAATATTACATATGAAGAAACAATACAAAGTATATCTCACCAAGTCAAAAAGGCACATAAATCAGCTAAGGCAATGCATAAATTTAGAAAGTAGCATCTACAACTACTATCTTCGTTGGCCTCATGCAATTAGCAAGTATAAAGAGAAGTTGGAACAAATTGAAATAGAACATAACAGTATTGGATAAAACTTTGATATGGTTGAGGATCATGATGGTGAAATCAAGAAAATAATTCAAGAACTACAAACAAAGCATACAAATTTATAGAACACCAAAAATAGGATTATTGACACCTTTTGGAAAGTAAAGGACATAATAAAATGCAGACTAGAATAGTTGATTGAAATACTGAGGAAAGGAGAGACACTAGAAGAAACCATCACTATTCCAGAATCTCTCATCAAGATTATCAACTCTACATATGGAAAAAACAACATGATCATAATCACCGAGATTGCGATAGAAGCATGGAAGAAGTTACTTCTAGACATGAAAGAAAAGTGCAAAATGATCTTTTGATTCAAGCAGTGGATGCATGTCTTGAAAGTTTTGAACTAGTTTTTGAACAAATAAGTTTTTTTTAACACTCCATAAGGGATTACTGTAGAATGTTTTTTTGGTTTTTCATTGATGTCAAAGGGGGAGAGAGAGCAATGAAAAAATGCCTTATCAAACTTAGGGGGAGTTGTGCTAGTTATAACTTTTTTAAGTATTGAAGGATTGCAGTATGTTGGTTTCGAAACTTAGTCATTTTTCACTAAGTGTTGGCATCAATGCTAAAGGGGGAGATTTTTGGCATATGGATTCTTGAGATTTTTGGCATCTAGTGTTGGAATTGATGGCAACCTAAGTCATTGATATGATCCACATTTCAGTATTTATCCATACCGAGAGACAAAATGAAGAACATGGTATCCGACTGAAGATTAACTCATTTGCATTATCAGATTATCATTTTAAGTTGTGGATCTCAAAGAAAGGTATTTCGTTGTTCATACTATCTTATCCAAGAATCATCTAGGTGCACATTCATTGGTATACAAATTAGGAGATCTGGTTTATCAATTTCTTGTTTATCAGTGCTAGAAGGCCAACTTGGTGGATATAGTCGTTGTGGATGTTTAAGGAATAATTGTTTAAATGTTTCTATGTTTGAAAATGTTTATTTAGGTCCTCACTATGCTATGGATGAATTTGGATGGTGCACATTAACAATAGTTTATGGATTCAGCTGACCATTGAAAAGTATTTTAAGCTTTATTAAAGCTGACATATGGATGATTTAATCTCTTATTGTAGATATATATAAGTGATTGGTTATATCATTTTGATATGAGTGTGACAGTGAGGCAACAAGTATTGGTGTATGATGCAAAAATCAGAAGGATAGTAGAGCGATCTCACCTACACATATAAGATTTGTGATGCGAATTATAGTAGTGTAGAGCAAAAGAGTAGAATCAAACAAGAGGTCAAGAGATCGACAAATGTGCTTAATCGAAATTGTAACCAGGAATGAGTAGATGATATTCCTTTAGTTCAATCCTTCATAAGGACTTAATATGAATAATTTGTAAGGCAGTTAGCCTCCCCATTTTGAGCAATGAGCTCTAGGTAGTGTGCTTGAATGCAAGTGCATTCCCATTTTGTAACTTATATTTGAGTACTCAAATTGTGGATTGAACTCCATCGTGGTTTTTCCCCTAATGGGGTTTCCATGTAAAAATCCTTGTGTTATGGAGTTTTGAATGACTTCTTTGTGTGATTGCATCCTTCCTTTGGTTTAATGTTGAAATGGTTTAAATATTAGATTAATAAAGTTGAAGATTGCAGAAAACTGATTCACCCCCTCTCTCAGTGTTCCCAAATTCCAACACGTGTACGTGCTTGTTCCATGAAATGAGAAAAAGAAGAAAAAGAATAGAAGACCATAGAAGAAACAATCCAAGTTGTTGAGTCTTGTGTAGATCACACTCCATCAATTGACTATCCTATTCATAGATTATTATGTTTTTCTTTGAAAATTCAATCATGTTGTAACGGAAAAGTTCATAGACTTTTTGTTAGTCTCCCACTAAAATATGAGTTAGGTCATGAAGTTTAAGTAAGATTTGCAGAAGTATAGAAGGCTATAGTTGTTCGGGAGAAGCTGCTATATGTGTTTTGTATTATTTTCAGCTTGGTAAAAGATCTTGGAGAGATCTTTAGCATCAGGAGAATCTAAGGGAGTGTTGTAGTTTGAAGATAGTCAAAGAGGAGGTCACAATTTTGGATGAAGCCATATTGCATCATTGGCGAGTTCTTCTTGATGAAAAGATCACAAAAAAATGAAGTTGTCCCACAATACTATTATAAGGATTGTAGCTGAAAGAAATATTAGAACACTAATAACCTGGAAGGAAAAATTGAAGGTTTTGAAGAACCTCATAAGATTCAAATATTGATGCCTCAGTTTTCCTATATAAGGTGGAAGCTACAATATTAATTTACCAATGGCTAAAAGAGAAACCTCCATAAGAATGCGATGAATAGAAGTTTCTATAATCACCATCAAAGAACAAAGGAAGGTGCAAAGTATTTTAAATGGATCAGATCAAAATATGAAGTCACCAAAGATAGGTGTAAATATTGAAAGAAGATCCTACCAGCGAAGGAAGTTGGAGACCATTCAAAAGGCTACATGTGTAGAAGAAAGGATTATTGCTCTCAAAATCTTAAAGAAGAGGTCGCTACCTATTCATAGCCAAAGAAAATAAAAAGAAAGAGTTACCAAGCCACCTAAGGAAGGTGGGGAAAATAAAAAGAGAAATTTGACAACCATTGGCAGATAGAAAGGATGCTAAAGAATCCCAATCTAAAGAAGTCATTGAAGAAGATTGAAGCCACTGTTAGGAGTTGGGATTGCTGAAGGGAAGGAGATTGTTGTCTATAGTTTGCAAGAGATAAAATAGTGTTTTAGATTTAACGTGTAACCATGAAGAAAAGATGATTAGAAGAGTAGTTGTAAGAAGATGAATCATGGTTTGGAGGGAGGCTGGTCTATGGATGAAGGAATAGTTCAGTCAAGAAAGATGGAGGCTGCAAGGAAAAAGAAAGTGGAGTTGTTGAAGGAGATTAGAAGATCAAAGGAGGATAGGTATATGAATTAGTTAAAATACAAAGCAAATGAAGTTGTAAATTGGTAAAGAACTAATGTGGTTGAATCTTGTAGCATTTTGTATTTATGTGAATAAGGCCAATAGAGCCAATTGAAGCTAGGATTCTCAAGCACCAATAATGTATCTCAAAGGGAGGTGTTGTATAAAACAAGTGTTTTAGACCTGAACCTATAATAGACTGGTGACAAGAAGGCCGAAGTTCATGGTTAGAGAATCCCAATAGAAAACTAGGATTTCCTAGATTCAATTAATAAATATTTGAATATTGAAGATGCAAAAGCATTGATGAAAGAATTTTGTAGTTGTAATCGATGGGGAGTGTTGGAAATATAATCCCAACTACTTCATTAACTTCTCCAACTAGACCTGTCTCCTCAGTATGCTCCATGCAACCTTCGTATCAATAGTAAATATTAGTATTAAAGAAGTGGGAGAGATTTGAAAAGATTTCATATGTACTCATATTAGCTTTCACATGTTTTTTGAGTGCTTGATAAAATATATTATTTTATTCACTAGATTCTCTCTCTTTTGTGAATGCTTAAATCTATATATTGTTGAGTCTATTTGGGTGTGTACTTACTCTCAAATGAGTCCAACTTCGTAGAGCTGTAAGATTATGTAATACTATCTTTGAAGGAGAAGAAGCTCTAGCAATAGTCTAATGATGTAATGAAATATGTGTCAATGAGCAACAACCTAGTAAGTCCCTGTAACTGTACATGTCAAGGAATATGTAATGGTGTATATCTATATGAGAGTTCTCAAGGTTAATCTATGAGTAGAATGTAATGGTAGTTGTTACAATGAGAACCAAATCAAAATGTTTTAGGAATTTTTTTTAGCAATATAAATTATCATGTTCCCATTTCTATGTATGTTTGTGTTTTTTATCCTACCATTGCATTCCAACAATATACTAAAACAAGTACTCTCACACAAGTGTTTGAGCCATTTTAAGATTTTTTACAAGGCATTTCGTAATGGTGTTTCTAAAGTAATTTAGACCATAGACTTATTTCAGAAACATTCTATATGCATTCAATCCAATAGTAAACAAAACAAAAGATAATATTTTTATTGTATGTACATAAATTTTTTTTTTTTGAAGCTACCACTACCAATCCATTGCCTACCCAACTAACAATTTTATACAATGGGAAATGAAAGTGTAGAAAAAATGTTTATTCTAGAAAAGTAAGTAGTTTTCCCAATCTTGGGATATTATGGAGTTTGATTTTCATTTCAAGATTGAGCTCATATTTTGATTCATCCACAAGAAAAGGATATAAGGATCTATTGGCTTTCACTAATGGAGAGGCTCTACCTTCCACCATTGGTTCAAACATTTCAAATTATCCAAGGAAAAGTGTTTCAAATTTAGAAGATTTGTATATTTTAAATTACCCATATATTGAATAGGATCAATACCATCAATTATAAATACGATTCCTATGGCCAGAGTAGAGTTGGCCCCATCCCTTAGACCACCTGTATGCATCAATTTTTTTCTCATCTTTGATGATATTCTTTCTCCTCTACATCTCTAGGGGTGGAGAAATTAAAATGGAGATGAGTTGTGGGAGCATGAGATTAGATGGTTATTAAGTACAAGATCATTACTCTTGTCCTACTTTACCTGTAATTGCATAATCTATTCAGTTTTGTTTGTTTCAAGGTGGTTTATTTTATCATTAATTTTATAGTATGAATGTATTTTTTGGTAGTCTGACCACACCCAATTTTATTCCTTGACAATTTATAGGATTTCTTATCAAGTAAATAGAAATTGAAAGTAACTAAAGCAGTTTTATCTTTTTTTCTTCTTCCACTTTATTTAGATAGGAATCTACAAGAAAAAAAAAGTATTAGAGTTTAGATTATCCCTAATCTTATCCCTAACCATAATCTCAAACCCTAACCCTAACCGTAACCCTAACCTTGATAATTTTACTTCTTACATGTTGCATTGTGAATGCACTAGCATACATATATTTATTAAGAATATATATAAATGCTAAAAGATATCATTCTCAAGATGCCTATTTTATTCAATTCCTCACATAGAAGTGCAATAGGCACCTCGAGAAGGATATCTTTGGATGTTTTTATATATTATTAATAAATATATATATGCTAGTTTATTTAGTGGAGAAGAAAATGTATATTATTTTGGTTAAGATAAACCGAGAAGGGCCCGAACCCATTACAAAAAAATCATTAAGGAAAAACAAAGGGATCTCACAAGAGGTAAGATAACAAGAATGTTAAATAAAAAGACACAAGAAAAAAATAATAGAGACTGATAGAAAAAGGGACAAGGCTAGCAAAAGACCAACAACTCGAGTAGACTAATTTATGTTCTTCAAGAAGATGGGGGCATTTTATAGCCTGCTACTCCTTAGTGATGAAATAAAATTTATCCTCAAATGACAGGGCTTTTAGATTCCTTTTACTAGTATTATTCGTGGATGTAGGTCACACTTTATCCATAGATTTACTATTTTTGTTGGAGCTAGTAGGTGGTGTTGATGGTGTTTTTTGCAAAACAACAACTTAGATAGAATGTAATATTCTATCTCTCTTGAAAGGTAAATCTCTATGGGAAAAGAGATAACCCCAAGGTCTCTAATGTCAGGTCTTGACAATGCAGTAAAACAACTTAGTGATAAATGTGAAAATATTGGTAATCACAATGGGACCTTACTACGAGAAACACTGGATTTAAAATCTTATCAAATATAGACACTAAAATGATACTTTGAGACTTGATTGGAACCCAGATAATAAAGAAATAGCAAAAGATAAAGGTTTCAGAGATAATCTTAAAACTACTTCTAACCCTAAGATAGAAAATACAAAAGGATAAAATGCTCAAAATGGACCGATCTCTCATAAACTATTTTTTGCTTGACCCAGATAAATCTGCAATTCCACATAAATAGTGCAATCTCCTAAGGTATTGAAAGATTTTCAAATGATAAACATTAATTCAGTCAATCTTACAGCAATTGGGATGAATAAACTTTCACAATTGAACTAAGCACAAATATAAGTCCAGGCTAACTTTGCAAAGCAGCTGACAATCAGCTAACTGCAAAAATTATGGACTAGAGATCGCTGCAAACATTCCAAACATGAAACCCTAAGAAATATCAAATCATTTAACCATAAACACTAAGTAATTTGAAAGATAGAATAACAAGAACCATGCCAGATGAGATTCCAAAAGATAGATACCAAACAAAATATCCCTCTTCTATTCAATCATCCAAAAATGGTAGCAATTCTAGTTCTCTGTTACAACACTTGCTTGAAAATAAACACTAACTCGCTCTAATATCACTTGATCTACCTATCCTTCTATATCTATATTTCTAATTTCTCTATCTATCTATACCCAAATGAGGCAACATGCCCGCCTTTATAAATAATCCATAAGATAGGTCAGCCCAAATTATAATTTACAATAAAAACATGACCTACAAGAGGTCGGCCAAAAGACAGTCGAACCATATGAAATGTGCCATTAGCACCTATTTCATCCAAAACTACCAATATATCAAAAGGTCAGCCCAATACATGCGAATTAATGGGAAGCACAAATATCAATGTAACTCTATATAATCACTCCCCATCCTTGTCTTTAGCTTTATCTTCTTCAGCATGTATGGCCAACATGACCCTATCCAACTCAGTAATAGGTGGCACAGGCAAAACCCTAATCTTTCTTTCAAGAATCTTGATATCTTCCCTTGCCTACCTAACTACACCATCCCAATCAGTTTTGTTGGTCAAATACCTGTTAATGACTACAATATAAGTTGCAGCATCATCCAATAGATGTTCAGTAATTGGTCCTTCACTGACAGGAGACTACACATCTCTCCACCATTCTCTAAGTTGCTCCAAACTGAGATGCTTCGGAGCAAACTTCTTCCTTCTAGTCATGACCTCGAAGAATGAAATGCACCTCTCATGAACACCAGCCAGAGCATCCTCGATTTGCTTCTCCTGATTGTGGATCTTTTTCAAGGCCTTTTGCCTCATTTGCAGCATTTCAAACCATTCCCAAGGTTTGGGAACTCTTGGAAAAGGAAGAATCTTGCACTGTACTAACTTGTCTTCAGTAAACCCCATGCTTGTTGAAGTCTTTTCCAGCAAGAGGTTGGTATCCATATTATCCTGTGCTAATGCATCTTTTAACCAATCAATCGACCTCAGTGCATCCCCTCCAGTGGATACTATACTCTTGATGGCCTCATCTCCCTTAGCCTCGACACCTTGCAACAAGGTAACATCAGCATGTGAAGTACCTTTCATTTTCTCCAACTCAAAAAGTGTCTCCTAGGGTAGGAATCCTATAGCAGAGGAGGAGGAGTCAATAGCTTGCAAAGGTTTCATCAAATCCTGCAAGTATTTCCTTAGTTTTTCATTCTCTTTCTCTAACTCATGCCTAGTTTGTACTACTTTTTTCAACCTCCCCACAATAACTGCACTGGAACCCTCATACTCTTCAATATCCTGCTCAACAGTAGCATGTCCCAAATCAATAGTCTGCACATTATAGTCCTGGGCAGTCACATCATCCCTATCTTTTTTTGGAGTAGGGGTAGCAATATGGGCCACCGGTTACCTGATTCATCCCTCTCAATCTGGGATACAACCCTTGCCTTCTTTTTGGTCTTATCCCTTTCCATGTTAGCCATGAGGGCATCCCAGTTAGGAGGAGCATCCTCCACTATTATCATTTTTCTTGTCAATTCCCTCTCAAGCCAATCCAGAATGGACGACCCAGTAGGCACTGTGTCTTGTTTGCCTTGTTCTTTCTCCTGCTGATCAGTAGTTACATCCTTCTCAACACTTGGACTTTTAGGAACATCCACCGTTAGGTTCTCTTTCTATCGTACCTGCTCTTCTACAACAACTTCCACTGGTGAAGGGGCCCTAACTAGTATTTCCTCCTCCTTTTGAGGAGACTTGTCCATTTGTTCTCTTGTAGGAGAGTCCGCATATGCCACCAAGGGAGACCAAATCACTTTATCAATTTTTGCCTCTGCCTTAAAGAGGTCTCCTTCTTGGAGCTCTTCCTCGCCCAGATTCTCAAGACCTTCATCTTGTCTTGGTTCTCCTCTCACGCTACCAACATCTTGTGGAATAGAGGGAGTAACTTGTTTAGCAATAGGAATACTTACTGAAACACTCTCCTTAGCTACAGTATCTCTAGGGGAGGGAGTCCTTGATCTCCTAATATAGACTTGTCTTTTCTCTCTTGAGCTCTCCACCTCTACCACTGGTGGCCCAATTTCCCTGTCAGCCTTAGGCACTTCCTCAATTTTCTGAGATGTCCTTGTGACTCTTCTCTTCTTGACCTCTTCCTTCTCACCTCAAACTCATCAGCAAGGTTAATCTAGTAATCCTCAATATGAGGCTTATGGCTATAATCTCTGTTGGCCTTCTTCTGAGCTTCACCAGTAACATCAAATCTCGATCTTTTAGAATGAAAAGAGAGCCCAAGAGTACCCATCTCCTTCATCAAAGCATGAGCAAACTGAATGGAGGAACAAACTTCACCCATTCCTATCTTCAAAGGGAAATCATACCCAATACCTGTCTTGTGCATTTCTCCCTTTACAACATTGTCAAAGTCACAGATTTGCCTAGTGACTTCCAACAACACAACATGATCAGTGGGATATCTAGGGAGTCTGTAAGAAGCCCTCTGAAAACCATCAACCCTGATATATGAGAAGTTTGGGAATTGAATAAACAAGGCTCCATACCTTCCTATCAATTCTTTTGCCTTGTCCGAGATTCTTATATGCTCTACACCTTGGAGTAATCTGGTAATGTACATTGTGAAGGCATCATTTGATCCCTGGTAGCTTCCACCAGTCAAATGCAACTGAGGATACACCTCATAGATAACATCTTGGCCAAATATACCTCTAGTGCTCAATCCCTTGTATGGATGGAGTCTGGCCAATGAATACACTAAGTAAGAAGTCATAGTGAAAGTCTTGGTTTGCAAGACATTATACAATTGATGGTGGATCATACTACTAATAACTCCTGCCCAATGATAGTCTATCGCCTGTTCCATTATGACAATCACATTGAACATCCATGTTTCAAAAACACCTGCACTCTTCAATGCTATCAACCTAGTAAGAAGGGTGATGGCATTGTAATACTCCCTCTTGAATTTTAGCCTGAACAGTTGCTTTGGAAACTTAGAGAAATGGGATTTAGGCTTCTCTAGCCAAGAGTTGATCACTTGTTGAGATTTGACAATGTTCTCATAATAATTCTTGGAAACTTCCAAGTCGAAGCCCAGCACATGAGATCTGTCAGGCATGTCAAAAAATGCAGCAATGGCCACATGATTGAAACCAACAAGGATCCTTCTCTGAGGGCCAATTATTCTTTGTGTTCGCCTATCATAATTTCTAGCACACTCCAGTACCAACTTGTAGCACTGTACTATAGAAGGGAAACCTACCACATGAGCCAACTCGAATTCTACCAATCTCTTTGACAACAGAGGAAGGTTTGGTGCTGACATATCAGCCTTGAATTATTCGTAATCCCACATGCCCATATTAGTATTTATGATCCCTAACTAGATTGAGGTCAACTTACTCTTAGGAACTCTACTCTTTATATCCAGCTTAACCTTTTCCACATCCGAGATGGCAGAAGCCTCTTCACTAGGGTCAGTTGCCTTTGTCTTGCCTCGATTAGCAACATTTTGCCCTAATCCTGCCTGTAAGCACATAAGAGTAACCAAAATTAGATCCATAAGAAGCAACAAGTGTAAAATATTATTATCTCAAAATTCGGGATTTAGCTCCCCTCGCGGATTCTGCACTAGGAAGGATTTTTGAGAAAATCCTGACTAGACGGATTCCAGCAAACCAAACATACAAAACCCTAAAACACCATTTAAATCATAAACTTGATAAAGGAAAAAGCATTGAGAATACTTAGCATAAGCTCCTTAAATCAATCAAATATGTTACCAAGAAACCCACCATCTATAACCATCAAATTTAGCATTTCCCCAAAACACCCGGAAGAATCTGCTGGAGATGGATTCTTGCGAAATTAACAATAGTTACAACTAACTCGGGAAAAATGAAGAGACACAGAATATTCGGAAAAATCTGGATGGAATGGATTTTGGTGAAATCCAGATATAACAGCATCAAAGCCCAAAAATCGGTAAAACGAACCGACCGCGGAGCTCGAGAAAATCCGGATGAAACAGATTTTGGCAAAACCAAATGAAATCTAGTAGAAAGTGATAAAAGAAGAGGAGATAGAAATTTTGGGGAAATCTGGGGGAAGCGGAATTCCGTGAAGACTTTGAAAACCCAAACCGGTCTACATATTTGCCAATTTTACCAAATCGACTCAAATCACTCCAGATTTAAGCCAAAACTTCGAAACCAACTCAACCTAGGACCCTGGTGAATAAAACATGAACTAAGGACACTCTTCACTGAAATTTAAAGAGGATTGGCCATGCCTTAGGTCGAAAACCCTAAATGTCTACCATGAAAGCACAAACAACTTGCTCATATACCAAAGTGAAAAGTATAAAACCATAGCAAGCCAATGCCCAAAAAAGAAGCCACACTTGTCCAAACCGCACACGCCTGATCAATAAAAATGGACTAGTGCACCAAATGAAAACCCCAAAACGCCCAACGATGACGCGCATCCAAAAACCAGGAAAGCTACCAAGGACTCCCTAAGCAAATGAAGAAAAGTGACTGAAATCAATCGGAGAAAGGGGAACATACACATACCATGGAAACCCAAAGGTCAAAACCAGTGAATTCGAGATAAAACTGTTCAAAGCAAACCGAATATAGCCCACATTACAGGAAATGCAAATGCACAATCCAAATGGCCTCAAAAATCCAGATATCCAGCAAACACCAAGAACCTCAACACACAAGCACAAATGATAGAAAATGAAAAAACTCAAATGATCAATTACTTCCCAAAGAATCAATATATCAAAACCCCAAGACTTCCGCACAAATGCCATTAATGCATTCGATAAGACAACCATGACCACAAAAGACATTCGAGGATTCAACATCACCACAAATTTTGGGGATTCGACACTGCCACGGATTTCGGGGAAATCTAGGACGTGAGGACTTTCCCGAAAGCACTATAAAAGATCAATTTTAGAGATCAGGAGGAAATTGGGAGAATCTGGCCTAGGCGGATTTTCTCGAAAATAGTGAAAAACCCGAGATAAAGCCAAAACTTCAAATTTTCAAAATAGTTCAAAAGAATGCCACCTCAATTGGAAAAATTAGATGTTAAAGCACAAAACCAAGCAAGCAAAAACCACCAGAAAAGAAGGGCCAAAACACCAAAGAGCAAAAAAGAGGGTCCCCACCTTCAATGGGGCGTGTGTGCAAAAGGTGCACAACAAATGGCGACTCCATTGGGGAAATGCTCCAAAGCATTTCAAAGATAAACCAGAATCGTGAACCCAAAATCTATGGTTTCAATCTTTCCATCAAGACTTCTAAGAACAAAGTTTTAGAAACCATAAGCAAGAAGACCTTTTCCTATACCAGGGTCTAAGTGTGTGTATTATGCATTGATCCTTATTATGTAAATGCAAGAATAACCAGAGTAAATTTGACCAAGCTACATAGGATTCAAACTTCAAAAGCAACCTAGATAGAGCCTTGCTGCTAGTCAGGCATCCATAGACCCGACAAAGTTATCATTGTGATCCTCCCAAGCATAGCTCCACTGCCAGTCAAGCGTCTATAGCCCCGGTAGAGATACTAGGATACTCCTGATAAGGTGAAGGCACTCAAATTTTCAAGATTCTCGTCTTTTCTCTTTGTCTATTTATAGATCTTTCTTATTCACCTTTGTCAGTAATAAAACTCATGCTTAGGGATGAGGAACAGAGTGGCACTGAAGCAGAATATAAGATTTTTCACTCGGCCAAACTACACAGGAACCTGATGCAACTACAAAAATTTCGTTATGATAATATGAAATGTGAGACCCAAATATATTCCAAGGTGTATCTAAAACAAGAGATTCTAATTCTTAGTACAAAGAAGAGCAGATAAAAGAATTCCACCACCTAATTCCGAAAAACTAATTAGAGTTTATAAAATAAATTTCAGAACAATCCCAAACAAAGTAGCCTTGGTGCACAGGTGCAATAGCCCAAAGAAATTAAGAACCCAAAAGCAAAACAAAATGAAGAGAAAAACAAACCAAAGCAAACCTAATCTACCAAAACAAAGAAAACAAAAGCAAACCTACTCTAGCTATGTACAGGATGAACTGCAAGAAGTTCAAGGTTTAAAATAATGCTTCAGATACTGCCCATTAACAGGCAGCAGAATATCCTCACCCGTGAGGGTTTTCAAAGGAAAAGCATTATCTCCCAAAATTTCTGAAATCTGGTAAGGACCAAGCCAAAGCTTATCAAATTTATTGTGCTCTCCCTTAAGATCATGGGCTTTATCCCAATAAAGAACTAAGTCAGAAATTCTAAAGGCCTATACCTTAGCTTTTCTATCAAACCATCTATTTACTACACCCTAATGTTTAGCAAATTTTTCTAGGGCTTCGTCTCTTTTCTCTTCCAAATGCAATATTTCAGCCAAGCGAGTTTCACGCTTATCTTCCACGTTATAGTACTCATTTATGAATTGCAGGGTAGGGATTTTCAACTGAATAGGAAACACAGGTTCCAAACCATACACCAGGTGATAAGGGGAGGTTCCTATGGATGTTTTCTATCTAGTACGGTCAACCTAGAGAGAAAATTGGAGCTGGGTGTGCCAATCCTTAGGATTTTATTCTAACAGCCTACAGATAACTATCAGTAGGTTCTTGTTGGAAGACTCAGCTAGACCATTACCCTGGGGGTAATAATTGGACGAAAAATTAATAACAATCCCATGATCATACACCCAATTAGAAAATTTTAGTGATGCAAATGCAGGACCATTATCAGAAACCAAAGACAACGAACAACTAAAACGATTCATAATACCTAATTCAAGAAAATTGATTACCACATCCGAAGTACATTGTTTGCAAGCAAGAGCCTCTGTCCATCTAGTAAAATAATCAGTTATGGTAAGAATATACCTATGGCCCACAAAAGATGAAGGATTAATTGGACCTATAAAGTCCATGCCCCACTGAGCAAATGGTTTTACCTCTACGACTGGTTGAAGCGGAAGAGCGACATGTTTTTCTTTACTTGCTGTAGTCTGACATATGTGACAAGTTCTCACATGTTGATGTACATCTTTGAACAAAGTAGGCCAGTAATAGCCTGCCCTCAAGATTTGATGTGTAGTAGATGATGCAGAACCATGGCCTGTGCCATATTTCTCATAAAATTCAATCATCACTCTAGCAGCTTCATCCTTACCTAAACACCTTGAGTAAACACCCTCGTGATTTCTCTTATATAGTATAGCTCCTTTCATCATGACACTTCCACTCTTCAAGCGTAAGGCTCGCCTTTGAACTGTGTTAAGATGATCAGGACACAGTTGATTCAATAGATAAAAAATAATTTCATCATACCAGTCTCCTAGGGACACCTCTTGGAGGTAATAATGTTGGGTTGTGAGATCGGGACCTGTTTCAGCCATTGTCTTTGTAACTCCTTGTCCTCTTACCAATTTCATGGTCTAAATTTCCATATCATATTCCTGCAACATGGTCACCCACTTGGCCCTTCATTCACCTAACTCATTCTGAATCAACAATAGCTTTACTGCAGGATCAGACACTATGGCAAAAACTTTATTCCTCAAGATATAATGCCTGAACTTCTTCACTGCTCGGACCAAAGGGTAGGCTTGTTTCTCCACATTATGGTATTTCAATTCTGCATCTTTCAAAGGAGTACAAATGAAGGCTATAGGGTGTTCATCCCCTTGATCAGACTTTTGAGTTAACATTGCAGCACAAGAATGGTCAAAAGCGAATGAATATATATAAAAAGGCTTAGTGTAATCCAGATTCACCAACATAGGAGCTTCAGCAATAGCCCTTTTTATTTTTGCAAATGCCTCCTTAGCTTCTATGCTCCATTCTATCTTCGCTTCTTGCTTTAACATGGCATTCAATGGTTTGACTATCTCTGCAAATCTTTTGATGAATTTCCTAACAAAGTTAATCTTACCAAAGAATGACTTCATCTCTTTTTTACTTGCAGGAGGCTAAATCTTCAGGATAGCCTGAATTCTTTTAGGGTGTATAGCAATACCCTATTATGAGATAATGTGTCCTAGTAACTTACCTTCAGTGACTCCAAAAATGCACTTTCTCAGATTAAGTGAAATACAAACTCTCTATATCTTTGAAACACCTCACATAAGTCTGTTATATGATCACCTCATTTCTTAGAAAAAATAGTCAGATCATCCATATAGATAATGATACACTTGCCAATTATATCTTTGAAAGCAATGCCCATGGCTCTCTGGAATGTAGCTCCAACATTGATCAATCCAAATGGCATCCTTCTGTAAGAAAATGTTCCCCATTTGGTAGTAAAGGCAGTCTTGTGTCTATCCTCATATTGCACCATGACTTGGTTGTATCCAAAATATCCATCCAAAAAGGACATCATTTGTGATCTGTTGACAATCTGAAGCACTTCATCCAGTGAAGGAATTGGATAATTATCCTTTTTTGATGCTCTATTCAGATTCCTAAAATCTACACATAGTCTGATTTCTCCATTATTTTTCCTTACTGAAACTAAATTTGCCACCCAAGTAGAGTATCTTACTGGAAATATAATACCTGCTGAAAGCAGTTTCTGTACTTCCTTCTGAATAATGGGTTCTAACAGAGCATTGATTGGCCTTTGTCTCTGTCAGAAAGGTTTGACATCTAATCTTAAAGGGATGGTGTGTGCAATGATCGAAGTATCATATGTTTTCAAATCTTCATAACTTCAAGCTATTACATCATGATATGTATGTAAGGTGTCAATAATCCCTTTCCTTTCTTCTAGAGTACATACCTCGCCAATAAGAACGTTCTTCAAGTCATCCGGTGTCCCCATATTATATGTTTCACACTGGCTGCTAATGGACTCTCTTTTATTCTGTTGTTCTTGATCTCTTATTTTATCGAAGTCAAAAATCCGTTCAAGTTGCACCATACCCCTTGGAATGGTATTAGTCTTTAGATTGATGATTCCTCCAAAGTTAATTTCTGCTTCCTGAGGCTCTATCTCATCAATAACTTGGGAGGAAAACACATCACAACTTGTAATAAAGTCTAGAATATGCTTATCATCTTCAAATACCTGAAAATTGGTAATGTTGTCAGGCACTGAAGGGACAGGAGTGAGCTCAACTATGAACTTCTTCAATCCTGAAAGCGATAATGGCTGTAAGGTGCCGGCAGCTTGAGCCAAAGAATCAACAACTTGAATTTTGCTCCGTGGGATCAATTGGATATTGAAGGTATCAAACCCCTCTATGAGATCCCACACTCTATGCCTATAGTTGGTCATTCTTCTATCACGACATGAATACTATTTCCTTACCTGTTTGACCACCAATTCAGAATCTTCGAATACTTGCAATATTTTGACTTTCTTTTTTGATGCCATTAGTAAGCCATGGATCAAAGCCTCATATTCAGCAACATTATTGGTGCATTGAAACTGGAGTCTGTGAGCAGCAAAGTAATTCTTTCTTTTAGGACTAATCAATTCAAATCCTACTCTAGCATCCTGCTTGGATTTAGACCCATCAAACCTTAGTGTCCAACAACCATTAGGTTCTTTCGGTTTTAGTTCACCTTGTTCCTCATCGGGAATAAGAAGTTTTTTAGGAAGTATTGAGCTTTTGTCTTTATCACTATTCGATTCCTCCTGCATATTGACTTTAGTAGGTAGAAGTGGATTAGTACATTTCTGTATCTGTCTGACAACGATCTGACACAAGTCACATTCCAGCTCCGAGTGAGAGGCATCATGTACCCTACACCAACTTGGAAGCAACAATTCTTCAAACCTCATGCTTCCTTTTAATTGGACTTGGTCTTCCATACATTTCTGGATGAATTCCTGAAAGTTATTCAACAAACTAAGCTGTCTCTCTTCTTCATAATTTATTTCATTCTTTGGTTCAATCAAAATCTCAGGATCACTGCTCTCCAGACGGTGTTCACTTGAAGAATCTTGGAACATAAAAACTTCTTCATCCTCTGTAGCTGATGCAACCAACACATAATTTCCTATGCCAACCTCAGACACCGATACCTTGTTTGAGATATTTTGGTATTCTGTGATCACATATTTCATCCTACATTCCCTTTCAATTTTGATATGATTTGGAACTCCTTTCCATGGTAACCACATGTGGGAGTGATCTGTGGATGTGTATCCATTCAAAGATTTAGTGAAATCCCTACCTAAGATCAACCCATAAGTATTAGGGATGTTAGAAAATTGGATATTGATCACCCGCTACACCCTAGGATCTGACGCAAGCTACATATGGATCATGTTTAATTCTCCAACCACACTCACCTCTGTTTTATCCAACTGAGTAACCTTCTTTTGAGAGTCTATAGGAGTGATAGCCAATGCTTCGCAGAGAGTGAAAGGCATAAAATTTGTAGAGGCCCCTAAATCTAGAAGACAATTATGCAAGTTCTTTCCAAAAATACAAACATAAATTAGGAAAGGGGGAGTTTCCATCTTACCTTGGAATAAGTTCAGATGAGTATCAACTTGTGCAACCTAACCTTTATCTTTATCTCCTCTCTTGTCCACAGGTGGGATATGACTTCTAGGTGTTTGAGAATTAGAAGACCTGGTAGTAGCCTGATTTGTGGCTACCCTTTGTGATGTATTTGAACCAAATTATCCCAAAACTGCATTCCTAATAACAGGAACTCTTAACAATTCGAAAGCAGAAAGGCTTACCTTTACTTTCTTGAACTCCTCAGTCACATATTCACCCAATTTCTCCACATTCAGGTCAGCCTGGGATTCCTTGTAGCCACTACTCTGCTTATCCTTAGAAACTTCAACATTGTTCCCCTTTGACAGGTATTGTGTTGGCATCTGAGGATAAGATGGGTTGTTACTAGCTTGTGGATCGGCTGGAGTACTAAAATTGTTGGGGGGAATGGATGTGGTAAAAGGACCTCCAGCCTGTGGACCCCTGTTAGGCCTATTTCTCAAATCATACTTCTTTGCTGGTTGTTGAAATATATGAACTTCTTCAACATCAACCTCTTCCTCATCCAAAGGGCCATTATCATTCTCATTTTCTTCATTAAACAGCTGGGAGATCTCATCTCCATTCAACACCTACTCCACCTCCTCTTGTGTACTAAACACTTTTTCTGGTTCAATTTCTTCACTTTTTGGGAATGGAGCATCATTAAGTACCAGTACTGGAGCATCATAAGGGTTTGAAGGTACTATTTCTTGCCCAATAGAATTATTTTCCATTTCATACTGAAAGATAGACGTTGTAGTCTGAAATTCAGCATAGCCCAGTTCAAGATGTTGACTTGTTTTATGGAGTCTGCACCATCCAGATAAAGCTGGTTCTCTTAGGTATACACCATTTGGAGGTTTCTCTTGAGTAACAGGTTGATCCTGAGGAGTAGGAATCCCTCCATTGTTGGGCCCAATATTCCAAGATTTATTATGTCTGGGTTGTTGCCCCCTGTCAAATCCTTGTCCACCTTGTTGGTTTCTATCAAAATTCTGACTAGAACCTTGTCTTCTGTCATAATTTTCATTTCTATCAAAGTATTGACCTCTTTCAAAATTCCTGTTTTCCCTGCCATAGCTGGATTGTATATTATTTTGAGCAGCCTAAAGCTAGCTATTCTAATTTCTCAAATAAGTTACCTCTGTGTTCAACCTCTTCACCTATTCAGACAATTCATCCAATCTCTCCCTGTCCAAATTATTAGGTGGTGTCGGATTACCTCCCAAAGGATATCCAGGTACACTCCCAGAACCAATAGCTTGATTCAAGACTTTTGAATTCTGCAAATATGTAGGGAAGCCAGCTTGTTGCTGCTGTAAGGGTTGATTAACTCTTTGCTGGGGATAAGAAGTTGTAGGTTGAGTTTTATTTAGAGGTGGACCTGGATGAGGAATCGAAGGTAGTGACGGTACAGGATTCATTAGTGGAGCATGACTAGTTAAGGCCTGATTGAGGGCTTGGATTTCTCCAGGGTGAGCAACAGGTCCCAAGGATGGCAAAGGTCCTGATAAATGCTGTCTTAAGTCTATGCTAACTTTCACTACCTCCACATATGCAGTGAGCAGAGTATTTTGAGGATTAGTCCTTTGCTTCAGGAAGGTGGCTATAAGGCTATCCAAGGCCTCAAGGTATATCTCCAAAACAATATTTTCATTTCCAGCATATGGTGCCTGGAGTCTAGTATATGCTCGATGAAACCTATCATTGAATGATCCTATGGGCTCATTAATATCTCTTTTTACCCCGGTAAAATGTAAGTATAACTCATTAGCACTGATGGGAATCTTGAACTTTTGCAGGAATGCAACTTCCAATCCAACCCAATTATGGATAGAAGCAGCAGGTAGGTGATTATACCAATAAAAGGCTTCTTCTCCTAGAGAATAGGGGAACAGTCTACATGCAACATCCTCATGATTAATCCCTCTATCTCTCAGACATGTCTGGAAAATCCTAATATGTTCTTCTGCAGTTCTGTTAGGATCATGAGTATAAACTTAGAGCAGAAATGCTTAGGATTTTTGGGCATAATGGGGATGGATTAGTAGCAAGGAAAGCCATTGGTGGAGGTGGGAGTGGTAATGGCGGATTTATGAATGGCTATGGTTGTGAAATGGGAATCCCCTAAGAGTCAGATGAAGATGATGGGAGTCGATGAGCTAATGATGATTCTTCCCCTCTTCTGGTCCTTCTTGACCTAGTAGGGGCTTGTAATTCTTGAAATTCTTCTTCTCCTAGAGTGGATCTAGTTCTTCTTATAAGTCTCTCAGGAGAGATGGCGTTTAAGAAATGTTCCAACTTGCTTGTTCGAGGCCCTCCTTCTAGTGCCAATCTGTTGATGGTGTTTTCTGCACAACAACAACTTAGACATAATGTAATATTCTATCTATCTTGAAAGGTAAATCTCTATGGGAAAAGAGATAACCCCAAGGTCTCTAATGTCAGGTCTTGACAATGCAATAAAACAACTCAGTGATAAATGTGAAAATGCTGGTAATCACAATGGGACCTTACTACGACCAACACTGGATTTCAAATCTTATCAAATATAGACACTAAAATGATATTTTGAGACTTGATTGGAACCCAAATAATAAAGAAAAAACAAACGATAAAGGTTTCAGAGATAATCTTAAAACTACTTCTAACCCTAAGATAGAAAATACAAAAGGATAAAATGCTCAAAATGGACCGACCTCTCATAAATTATTTTCTACTTGACCTAGATAAATCTACAATTCTAAAGAAATAGTGCAATCTTCTAAGGTATTGAAAAATTTTCAAATCATAAACATTCATTCAATCAATCTTACATCAATTGGGATGAATAAACTTTCACAATTGAACTAAGCACAAATATAAGTCTAGACTAACTTTGCAAAGCACCTAACAATCAACTAACTGCAAAAAGTATGAACTAGAGATCGCTGCAAACATTCCAAACATGAAACCCTAAGCATTATCAAATAATTTAACCATAAACACTAAGCAATTTGAAAGATAGAATAAAAAGAACCATGCCAGATGAGATTCCAAAAGATAGATACCAAACACAGTATCCCTCTTTTATTAAATCATCCAAAAATGGTAGCAATTCCAATTCTGTATTACAATAGTTGCTTGAAAATAAACCCTAACTTGCTCTAATATCACTTGATCTACCTATCCTTCTATATCTATATTTCTAATCTCTCTATCTATCTATATCCAAATGAGGCAACATGCCTGCCTTTATAAATAATCCATAAGATAGGTCGGCCCAAATTATAATTTACAATAAAAATATGACCTACAAGAGGTCGGCCAAAAGACAGTTGAACCATATGAAATGTGCCATTAACACCTATTTCATCCACAACTGCCAATATATTAAAAGGTTGGCCCAATACATGCGAATTAATGGGAAGCACAAATATCAATGTAACTCTATATAATCACTCCCCATCCTTGTCTTTAGCTTTATCTTCTTCAGCATGTATGGCCAACAGGACCCTATCCAACTCAGCAATAGGTGGCATAGAAAAAACCCTAATCTTTCTTTGAAGAATCTTGATATCTTCCCTTGCCTACCTAATTACACCATCTCAATCAGTTTTGTTCGTCAAATACCTGTCAATGACTGCAATATAAGTTACAGCATCATCCAATTGATGTTCAGTAATTGGTCCTTCATTGACAGGAGAATACACATCTCTCCACCATTCTCTAAGTTCCTCCAAATTGAGATGCTTCGGAGCAAACTTCTTCCTTCTAGTCATGACCTCGAAGAATGAAATGCACCTCTCATGAACACTAGCCAGAGCATCCTCGATTTGCTTTGCCTATTTGTGGATCTTTTTCACGGCCTTCTGCCTCATTTGCAGGATTTCAAACGATTCCCAAAGTTTGGGAACTCTTGGAAAAGGAAGAATCTTGCATTGTACTAACTTGTCTTTTGTAAACCCCCTGATTGTTGAAGTCTTTTGCAGCGAGAGGTTGGTATCCACATTATCCTATACCAATGCAACTTTTAACCAATCAATTGACCTCAGTGCATCCCGTCCAGTGGATAATATGCTCTTGATGGCCTCATCTCCCTTAGCCTGGACACCTTGCAACCAGGTAACCGCAACATGTGAAGTACCTTTCATTTTAGCCAACTCAGAAAGTGTCTCTTGGGGTAGGAATCCTGTAGCAAAGGAGGAGGATCCAATAGCTTGCAAAGGTTTCATAATATCCTGCAAGTATTTCCGTAGTTTTTCATTCTCCTTCTCTAACTCATGCCTAGTTTGTACTACTTTTTTCAAGCTCCCCACAATAACTGCACTAGAACCCTCATACTCTTCAATATCCTGCTCAACAATAGCATGTACCAAATCAATAGTCTGCACATTATAGTCCTGGGCAGTCACATCATCCCTATCTTTGTTTGGAGTAGGGGTAGCAATATGGGCCACTCGGTTACTTGATTCATCCCTCTCAATCCAGGATACAACCTTTGCCTTCTTTTTGGTCTTATCCCTTTCCATGTTAGCCATGAGGGCATCCCAATTAGGAGGAGCATCCTCCACTATTATCATTTTGCTTGTCAATTCCCTCTTAAGCCAATCCAGAATGGAAGACCCAGCAGGCACCGTGTCTTGTTTTCCTTGTTCTTTCTCTTGCTAATCAGTAGTTACATCCTTCTCAACACTTGGACTTTTAGGAACATCCACCGTTGGGTTCTCTTTCTGTCGTACTTGCTCTTCTACAACAACTTCCACTGGTGAAGGGGCCCTAATTGGTATTTCCTCCTCCCTTTGAGGAGACTTGTCCATTTGTTCTGTTGCAGGAGAGTCTGCATATGCCACGAAGGGAGACCGAATCACTTTATCAATTTCTTCCTCTGCCTTAAAGAGGTCTCCTTCTTGGAACTCTTCCTCGCCCAGATTCTCAGGACCTTCATCTTGTCTTGGTTCTCCTCTCATGCTACCAACATCTTGTGGAATAGAGGGACTAACTTGTTCAGTAATAGGAATACTTACTGAAACACTCTCCTTAGCTACAGTATCCCTAGGGGAGGGAGTCCTTGATCTCCTCATATAGACTTGTGTCTTCTCTCCTGAGCTCTCCACCTCTACCACCAGTTGCCCAATTTCCCTGTCAGCCTTAGGAAATTCCTCAACTTTCTGAGATGTCCTTGTGAATCTTCTCTTCTTCACTAGTGCATGGAAACTTTCAACTTCTTCTTCCTCTTGGATTTTCTCAACTTCCTTCTTAGAGGCATGCTTCCTCTTTTTGGCAACAGGCTTCCTCTGTTTGACTACCTCTGCAGCCTTTTCAGCTTGCGCCTCCCTTACCTGAATTTTGAAAGGAGAGTCCACTTTTTTCTTACCCTTTTGATATGGTTCAAGTGAAACCTCAGAAGCAGAATGAGATTCTAAGTCTCCCATCAGCTCATAGGTGTATGGAACACCTTTGCTCTCTAGCTCCAGCATGTTGTGCTTCAACCACATTTTGGTGTATTTAATTATTGGGGCCATGACTTGATCTAAGTCAGTCTTTTCCTCCTCTAACTAGTCAACTTCTCCCACTGGTTTATCTTTCACTACCTTATACACATGACCCTGGATCATATTTCCATCCTCCTCAACCTGGTTCGGGATGGCCTTTACATTATATAATCTTACCAAGTCCATTGGAAATTTGGGAAACCTCTTCCTTCTCACCTCAAACTCATCAGCAAGGTTAATCTAGTAATCCTCAATATGAGGCTTATGGCTATAATCTCTGTTGGCCTTCTTCTGAGCTTCACCAGTAACATCAAATCTTGCTCTTTTAGAATGAAAAGAGAGCCCAAGAGTACCCATCTCCTCCTCCCAAGCATGAGCAGATTGAATGGAGGCACAAACTTCACCCATTCCTATCTTCAAAGGGAAATCATTCCCAAAACCCGTCTTGTGCATTTCTCCCTTTACAACATTGTCAAAGTCACATATTTTCCTAGTGACTTCCAACAACACAGCATGATCAGTGGGATATTTAGGGAGTTTGTAAGGAGCCCTCTGAAAACCATCAAACCTGATATATGAGAAGGTTGGGAATTGAATAAACCAGGCTCCGTACCTTCCTATCAATTCTTTTGCCTTGTCCGAGATTCTTACATGCTTTGCACCTTGGAGTAATCTGGTAATGTACATTGTGAAGGCATCATTCAATCTCTAGTAGCTTCCACCAGTCAAATGCAACTGTGGATACACCTCATAGATAGCATCTTGCCCAAAAATACCTCTAGTGCTCAATCCCTTGTATGGATGGAGTTTGGCCAATGAATACACTAAGTAAGAATTCATAGTGAAAGTCTTGGTCTGCAAGACATTACACAACTAATGGTGGATCATACTACTAATAACTCCTGCCCAATGATAGTCTATCCCCTATTCCATTATGGTAATCACATTGAACATCCATGTTTCAAAAACACCTGCACTCTTCAATCCTATCAACCTACTAAGAAGGGTGATGGAATTATAATACTCCCTCTTGAATTTCAGCCTGAACAGTTGCTTTGGCAACTTAGAGAAATGAGATCTAGGCTTCTCTAGCCAAGAGTTGATCACCTGTTGAGATTTGACAATGTTCTCCTCATAATACTTCCTGGCAACTTCCAGGTCAAAGCCCACCACATGAGATCTGTCAGGCATGTCAAAAGTTGCAGCAATGGCCATAGGACTGAAACCAGCAAGGATCCTTCCCTAAGGGCCAATTATTCTATGTGTTCCCCTATCATAATTTCTAGCACACTCCAGTACCAACTCGTAGCACTGTACTGTAGAAGGGAAACCTGCCACATGAGCCAACCCGGATTCCACCAATCTCTTTGACAATAGAGGAAGGTTTGGTGCTGACATCTCAGACTTGAATTATTTGTAATCCCACATGCCCACATTAGTATCTGTGATCCCTGACCAAATTGAGGTCAACTTACTCTCAGGAACTCTACTCTTTATATCCAACTTAACCTTTTCTGCATCTGAGATGGTAGAAGCCTCTTCACTAGGGTCAGTTGCCTTTCTCTTGCCTCGACTAGCAACATTCTTCCCTGATCCTGCCTATAAGCACATAAGAGTAACCACAATTAGATCCATAAGAAGCGAGAAGTGCAAAAGATCATTATCTCAAAATTCGGGATTTAGCTCCCTTTGCGGATTCTGCACTAGGAAGGATTTTCGAGAAAATCTGGACCAGACGGATTCTAGCGAACCAAACATACAAAACCACAAAACACCATTTAAATCGTCAACTTAATAAAGGAAAAAGCATTGAGAATACTTAGCATAAGCTCCTTAAATCAATCAAATATGTTACTAAGAAACCCACCATCTATAACCATCAAATTCAGCATTTCCCGAAAACACCCAGAAGAATATGCTGTAAACGAATTCTGGCGAAATTAACAATAGTTACAACTAACTCAGGAAAAATGAAGGGACACGGGCTATTCGGGAAAATCTGGATGGAACGGATTTTGGTGAAATCCAGATATAATAGCATCAAAGCCCAAAAATCGGTAAAACGACTTGACTGCAGAGCTCGGGAAAATCTGGATGGAACGGATTTTGGTGAAACCAAATGAAATCTAACAGAAAGTGATAGAAGAAGAGGAGATAGAAATTTGGGGGAAATCTGGGGGAAGTGGAATTCCGCGGAGACCTTGAAAACTCGAACCGGTCTACATATTCGCCACTTTCACCAAATCGACTCAAATCACTCTGAATTTAAGCCAAAACTCCAAAACCAACTCAACCTAGGACCCTGATGAATAAAACGTGAACTAAGGACACTCTTCACAAAAATTTGAAGAGGATTGGCCATGCTCTAGGTCGAAAACCCTAAATTTTTGCCATGAAAGCACATACGACTTGCTCATATACCAAAGTGAAAAGTATGCAACCACAACAAGCCAATGCCCAAAAAAGAAGCCACACCAGTCGAAAATGCACATGCCTGATCAATAAAAATGGACTGGTGCACCAAATGAAAACCCCAAAATGCCCAACGATGACACACATCCGAAAACCAGGAAACCTACCAAGGACTCCCCAAGCAAACGAAGAAAAGCGATTGAAATCAATCAGAGAAAGGGGAACATACACATACCATGGAAACGCAGAGGTCGAAACTGGTGAAGTCAAGATAAAACTGTTCAAAGTAAACCAAATATAGCCCACGCACAGGAAATGCAAACGCACAATCCAAATGGCCTCGAAAATCCAGATATCCAGCAAACACCAAGAACCTCAACACACAAGCGTAAATGATAGTAAATGCATGAACTCAAATGATCAATTACTTCCCAAAGAATCAATATATCAAATCCCCAAGACCTCTGCACAAACGCCATTAATGCATTCGACAAGACAACCACGACCACAAAAGACATTCAGGGATTCGATGTCACCACGAATTTCGAGGATTTGACACTACCACGAATTTCGGGGGAAATTCGGGATGTGCGGACTTTCCCGAAAGTAGTACAAAAGATCAATTTCGGACATCAGGAGGAAACTGGGAGAATCTGGCCTAGGCGGATTTTTTCGAAAATAGTGAAAAACCTGAGATAAAGCCAAAACTTTAGATTTTCAATATAGTTCAAAAGAATTCCATCTTTATTGGCAAAATTGGATGTTAGAGCACAAACCCAAGGAAGCAAAATCCCCCAGAAAAGAAGGGCCAAAACACCAAAGAGCAAAAAAAGAGGGTCCCCACCTTCAATGGGACGTGTGTGCAAAAGGTGCACAACAAGTGGGCATAATAACTTTCCTCCCTAACACGTTTTGCATGGAAATTTTTGAGCCCCTATTAAAAACTTGGATTTTAATTTCCATATTCTTCATAGTTTCTTTAAATAAATTCTACTCAATTATCTCTTACAAATTGAAGAGAATCTTATCCTAGTTGCAATGGAGATTAGCAACCTCCTTTCTCAAAATCACATAATCCTTAAGAGACCCAATAGAATTTTTTATTTCCCCATCCCCTTTTTCTAGATTCTCCCAATTATCAAAAGTTCAAGGCATGCCTTTCAACAAATCCTAGTGGTCTATATCCTCCTCCTCCTCACCTAAAACTAGATTAATTCTAGTGCACCAATTGAAATGTTTAAATGTGAGTGATAACAAATTTATCTCTCAAATTATGCATGACTAAGATGAATGCAAATAATTTTGTTACTTTCCTAAGGGTTCACCCATTATGACTTTCATATTGTATAATTGATTAGACTAATAACAATATTCTTCTTTCAAAAGTTACTTGAGTTACTTGTGTTAATGCAGAATTACAGGAAACATATTTATTTAGAAAATTATTTCCATGATGATAGAAACATGAATTTTGAATTCTATTAAAAAATAGCTTTCCTGAGTTCACCTCAATGTTACATAAGGATCATTTAATAGTTTAGTACAATAATAAAGTTCTATTTTCAAGACTTACTCATGTTGATAGAGAATGACATATCTTATCAATTTAAATGACTCATTTGAATCATCATGCCTAACTCCAAGAAATACCCTTAAATTCAACAATAGAAATACCTTCTCTAACTCATTTTGAGTAATTTTACTTATAGCATTATTCCATACCCTTACAATCAATATAATTAAATGACATCATGAATCCATAAAATAAAATAAAAAATATTCTAATCAATGAAAATGGCCTAGGGGCTAAACCTATTATATTTGAAATTAAAAAATTATAAAGTACTCTTAAGAAAGAAGGTATCATCATGGATTTTTAAACAAATTATCAAAGATTTCTTGTCTTAGAAATTTCCTATCTAAAACAATTTATGTTTGCATCTTCAAAGGTAGGATGAATATCGGAGTAGATGTGTGAATCCACACCAAAAATCAAATTAGTCATAAATAAAGCTGAAACAAAAAACTTTAATCCATACACTTAGTTGTCTATTTTACTATCATTTTTCAACTTATTTGTCAAGATTGTGAAAACAATAAATTATATTATTAAATATGATAACTTATATTAAATATATAATCTTTTTACTTATATTTTATTTATTTATTTAGTCAACAAATTCTTGGTCTATTTGTGAACTTAAAAGGTTCTAAATGAGCCCACAAAAGATCAAGTCTTACTAAGTGTAAAACCTCAACACTATAAGATGACTTTGGTGGAATGAACACCCCTTAATACTTGACTTTTTCTTAGTCAAAGAGGTTGCAATCTAAAGACTCATACCTCTATTAGATAACTAAAATATTTTGTCAATTTGATATAAAACCTTCCAAAAATAAATATTTATTATAATTGATAAAAAAATATCTATATTTTTAATACTTGTTGAAAACTCAATCTATCTCATAATATAGAGACTTGTACAAATTATAGGCATAACTTTCTTATATGGACACTTGTACATAGGTATTATAGCTATAACTTTATTTGATTCCCAACTTGTAGTGTGCTCCCCAACAACGAACAGCAGTGTGCCCCCCAACAACGCATAGCAGGTATTTAGGGATTGCCATCAATGAATGTTTTTTGTCTTTACATACTGATTTCCCATACACAATCAGAAGCAACTTTAAACTTTCTTGCCACCCAAAAGTTTGAAGCGATATTTCATCAATAGACTGCATAAAATCTTTTAAGGCTAATAAACTCAAAATGTTAATGAATATGTTGACCTAAACGAGTGTAGTGCTATACTTCTAAAAAAATTATACTAAAAAAAGTATAAAAGGGATTCAGATGGTAGCGATTATGCAAGGGTGTGGAATATCATTGAGAATGGAGAGAAGCAGAATGAGAATGTTATCTCTCGTGCTGGATTGCTTCGCTCCTGCACGGCGATATGCAGATAATGCTGAGCTTCCAGAACGCATCCCTGCTGAGCAACAAGACGAAGAATATACAGAAGATTTTGAGCAAGGCGTGCGCGTAACTGTTCAAGGCTTGGCTGGTGGATCCCGAAAAGTTAAGCGCGTTCAATTCAGGTAATCAGGTACTGCAATTAATTCTTAGTAGATTTTAAGTATAAGATTGTACAGTGATAATAGGAATTGAATTGGGTGCAGTCGAGAACTTTTTAGCGAAAGGCAGGCCAGCTTGTGGTGGGAAGAAAATCGGGTGAGGGTGCATCAGCATTATGCTTCGGTTTGAAATATAAAAGGAAAAGAAAAGTTTTTTTTATAGTCAGGCAGGCCAGATGATATGAAGGAGGCATATAAATTGTGTTTCACAATATCAGATGTACCCACCTTATCCTGTAAGATTTGAATTTGTGACCTTTTTTTTAAGAATATAAATTCTCCACCATTAAAAATTGAAATGAACTTTCTTATTTGATGTGTCTTTTCATACTTGCCTTCTGTGAAACTGTGGTGACATTAATGGTTGAAATTTTTATTCACTGAATCCACTTTGTGATGAAATAGCGATAAGATTTGGAAATTCACGGCTATAGCTAAACCATTTATTGTTTTGATTCTCTGATCTTTTCTCTTGAATGGGCTGATTTTAAACTTTAATAATGGTATGTGGGAAGCCACCGAAAGAAGCGTCCAGGAGCATGAAATATGGTTTCTGAATTCTGTTCTTCGATTGCTTATAAAAGGGAATTGTAACTGAAACAAAAAAACGTATTAGTAATTATTAATGTTTCAGTTCTCCGGGTGCATTAACACCTTGTCCCGTATTTTGTACAAAACTATATTATGGCGATCACAAATAATAAAGATAACACAGCACAAAGAATTTACACAGCTTTTTCTTTTTAATAGGTTAAAGCTAAAATTTACAAATGACAAGTGCAGCCACAACGAGCTGCTCATAATCCAGAAAAAAAACATATAATAGCAGAACAGTGATCAACGTTTATCGCTTGGTACAGCGGAAACACAACACATGAATAGTCTTGTAAAAACAGCAAGCTAAATATAAGATTTATTTATTTATTTTCAAAACGGATTACATATATATGGATTAAGAATCACAGAAATATTTTGAAAGAGTGATAGTTGTCATTAAGTTCGAAGAATATAAATATAAATTTTAAATAATGTTTCATAAATCCATCACTGTCGAGAAATAAAAGAATTTACAAAATTAACAAAGCATAATATTCTAGTGGAAAAAAGACAAGAAAGATCAAAACAAATCATTGTGAAGTAGTTGAAGAAAATCTAAACATTGAGTATAACACAAGGACTCCCAATCTATAATATTCCAAATGCGATTAACATCAAAGATCTATTTTGTCAAATAGTCCTCAACAATATTCCATTCTCAAAGAATATGAATAAAAGATATGAAATCAAAATTTCATGAAAGACAAAGAGTCTACTCCACAAAAGATGCCAACCTCCAACAAGATTCACGAGGCCTTCCATTATAAAAAATGGAGTCCAAAATCATTAAATCTACAAAGATGTAAAGCTTGATTCATATTATTTGATGATCAACAATACCTTTATATAGGGAAGAAAACAAGGAGGAAGGAGGAAGTGGATTTGGAAATAGTTTAACCCTTGACCAACGATGGACTGGCCAAAGAGGGCCAGTAGCTTAGTTGGTAAAGAAATCCAACAACAAATGGAAGGTCCTAGGTTCGAGTCTTAGCTGTAGCTCAACAAGTGGCATTAGAGTCATGCTAGAAGTCCAAAGCACCATTAGTGTGGCTTAAGTGGGGTGTTGAAAATAAGTCACACCCAAACTAACTATTGGCTGGCCAAAGAGGGGCAATAACTCATTTGGTAGAGCACTCCGACATCAAATGGAAGGTCCTAGGTTTGAGTTCTGATTGGTCCATATGAGTTTTAGCTCAACAAAATTTGTCTCACATATTATCTTCTTCCAACCTAGTTCATTGAATTTCTCAAGACCCACAAGGATGGCTTGAGTTTCCAATTGATTACTAATGTTAAACACTAGAGAGGAATAAAACAATAAGTGAACTAAATCAATTTTATCCCTCTCAACTCCAATCCTCATAACAACCAAATTACTACAAAAAGAAACAATTGTGTTAATTCTAAAAAATTCCCATGGAGAAGGGGTGAACTTTCCTAAATTATTCACCTTACAAGAAGGATTGATCCTAGAATGAGGAAGAGTAGAGCTAACTACATGATCTAAATGCGAATTCCTCTAAATTTGAATATTCTAAGAATCTAAAACTTCATAGAAAAAACACTTAGCCATCAAAGTTTCTTTTACCAAGTCAAAAATATTTTTCTAGAAATATCCAATAAAAATTTAATAACTTTGGAAAATTTATCTATATCTTTCAAACTAAAAACTTTAATAATAAAGATAGGACCAATATTTTAGGCTACCAAAAATAAAGAGAGAGAAGTAGGAGGATGTCCCAAAGTTGCCCAAAATTCACATGAAAAATCACGAATTAGAGCTAGTTCAAAATATGATACCATTGTCTTCGAGGTCCCTCAACAAAAGAACACTAAAATAAAAGATGGTCTACATGAACAAAATTGGAAGAACCTTATAAGCCTCTCTTTCTTATGTTGTCCTAGGAAATATATTATTTTGACATTAAAAAATCTAGAGTAGTATTTTATATTTAGGCCAATAATACTCATTCTAACACTTTTTCTACTAGGGGGAATATCTATCCTTAGCTTTTGGATGTTCCAAAATTTTGTATCCACATAAAACTAAATAAGAATCCTAAGGGTCATGTCACCAAGAAAATGAATCAATTCCCTCTCGATTACACCATGGGAAATTTTCCATAAAAGAAGATAGGGCTACATGAGCATCATTATTTTCGTTGAAAGGTCAATAAATTGGATCCTTCCAATGATAACTATGAGAATCCTCCAATAAGAGGGGAGCTTTAAATTATAACATTTTAGACAACATAGAATCCAATAATATTTTTCTCAATAGAAGAATATGGAGAAAAGATGCGAGAATCAAGATATGAAAATCCCATAAATCCATCCAAAAAATCATTGTAGCTCAAGTTCACAATCCAAAAGAGGCCTTGTTGAATAGGTGAACCATCCTCCTTGATGATATTCCAAATCATAGAGAATTTCACAATCAAACTTATTTTAGGAACCTTAGCAACTCGACACCTCATAAATATTTATATCATAGAAGTTTTTCCAATTTATCTTGTTGCTTACACCATCTTAAATAAAGTTTAGCAACCAAGGAATAACTATTCAAGTGAAATATCCTAGGTCTAAGACTACAATTTTATTAAGGACTATAAAATTAATCCCATCTCATAAGAGTCAAATGTTAACAATCCAAAATTTCTACCCAAATAATATTTTTAGAAAGAGGATTGAACTCTTTAAAAAAATTAGGAGCATAAATCACTAGAAATATATAAAAGAAGACCAAACATTATTTATTTTAAAAGGGTAATAAATTTAGAAAAATATAACCATGATAAAATGTAGTGTGAAACTTGCATTTTGAGCCTATCAAAAATCCTCTTTCATTGAAGTTGATTAGGAAGATCCACTAGAAAATGAATACCAAGATAATCCAATGGAATTTGTCCAATCTTGAACCACAAGATAAGAACAATTCTCTATTGAATGTCTAAAATAGTGTTAAATAAATGAATATTTATCTTATCATCATTAATCTATTGACCAAATGTTTCCAAATATACATGCAAAGATCACTTGAAACTAATAACCTTCTATATTGTAACAAAACCTATAAAAAAAGTATCATGCATATAAACTAAAGATGACAATGAGAATGAATTTCCCTAATCACTTTTATTAAGGAAGTATCATGCACAAACTAATAGCCTTGTATATTTTATCAAAACCTATTAAAGAATTATCATGCACAAACTAAATATGAGAATGAGAATGAAGCTCCCTAACCACTTCATTAACTCTCTCATGAGTACTTGGAACCTTTCAAAATCTTCAAGCATAAGTATGAAATAATAAGGGGGAGATTGTATCATCTAGATGATTTCATTAATAAGAATAAAGAAGGAAGTTAATGTCATAGAAATCATGAACCACTCAATCTACCCTATAAAAAACTAAAACAAGTATGTAAGATATTCCTAAGGAAGGACTATTTGACCGTGTCATAAGCCTTGATACATCCACCTTGATAAACATATAAACATAGCTTTGTCTTTAGAATGGATAACTTCTAAAGAAATAACAATACTATTCATAATATGACACCCGTTCACAAAACCCCTTAGATGCTACCAAGTAATTCAAATAAACCTATCTCATGATATAGAGACTTGTACATATTATAGCATAACATTCTTATATGGAAACTCGTACAAATTATAGGCATAACTTTCTTATATGGACGCTTATACATATTATAGATATAACTTTATTCGATTCCCCAACTTGTAGTGTGCCCCCAACAACGAACAGCAGTGTGCCCGCCAACAACGCACAACAGGTATTTAGGGATCGCCATCAATGAATGTTTTTTTCGTCTTTACATACTGATTTCCTATACACAATCAGAAGCAACTTTAAACTTTCTTCCCACCCAAAAGTTTGAAGCGATTTACCATCAATAGACTGCATAAAATCTATTAAGCCTACTAAACTTAAAATGTTAATGAATATGTTGACCTAATTTTTACAAACGAGTGTAGTGCTATACTTCCGAAAAAAAATCATACTTAAAAAAGTATAAAATAAGATGGAAGCGATTATGCAAGGGTATAGAATATCATTGAGAATGGAGAGAAGCAGAATGAGGATGTTATCTCTCGTGCTGGATTGCTTCGCTCCTGCACGGCGATATGAAGATAATGCTGAGCTTCCAGAGCGCATTCCTGGTGAACAACAAGACGAAGAATATACAGAAGATTTTGAGCAAGGCGTGCGCGTAACTGTTCAAGGCTTGGCTGGTCGATCCGGAAAAGTTAAGCGCGTTCAATTCAGGTATTCAGGTACTGCAATTAATTCGTAGTGGATTTTAAGGATAAGATTGTACAGTGATCATAGGAATTGAATTCGGGTGCAGTCGATAACTTTTTAGCGAAAGGCAGGCCAGCTTGTGGTGGGAAGAAAATCGGGTGAGGGTGCATCAGCATTATGCTTCGGTTTGAAATAGAAAAGGAAAGGAAAAGTCTTTTTATAGTCTACGATATTAAGTGATGTGTTTTTGGGTCTATAGATGGCTTATAGTATATGGGACCTTTCATATTCTCAATATGAAGAAAGAGCCACATAAATCGTGCTCCACAATATCAGATGTACATACCCCCTACAGGATTTGAACTTGTGACTTCTCTTTCAAGAGTACAAGTTCTCCACCATTAGAAATTGAAATGAACTTTCTTATTTGATGTGTCTTTTCATACTTGTCTTCTGTCTAACTTGTTGTGAAACTGTGGTGACATTAATGGTTGAAATTTTTATTCGTTGAATCCACTTTGTGATGAAATAGCGATAATATTCGTGAAGGATTAGAGGTAGAGATTATCAAGAAATTTTGACACAGAAAAATTATATAGTATTATTCATGAAATTTTTTAGAACAGTTACAATAATTTTTGCTACTTCTGAGCAATCTAAATTTTTTACTTTTGTCTTCGTTAATCTTTAAACAAAAATATAGCTAGCACAATATTTAACATTAGCCCATGACCAAGCCTTAATTACAATAATAATGGCTATTAAAGTTAAACCATCAAAATCATGACCTTTCGAAATAAAACATTGTCCATTCAAAATAAATTATACAAGTCCTTTCGAATTAACTAATGCCAACACGGATGTCACATCAACCACTATCGAACAAGCCAAAAACCGCATTATCGCAATGAAGGAAGGACCGGCCAATGGTACCGTGAGGGTCACCGCCCAACTGTGAGTGAAGCTGGAGAGACCACTGTGGCCGCGGTAACCACATTACTGCGGTCAACGAACAAATAGGTCGCAGTTTGGCGGTAGCCACCGCGCCACCGTGAGCGGTCTAGAAGGTAACCACGGGCCGACGGTAACCATGAGCCGACAGTTAACCACCCAACCAGAGGCAACACATGGTCAGACCACAATAACACGAGAGACGAAGAGTGAGGCCATCGCGAGACTGCAGACAGAGTGAAGGAGGGTTTTGGTATTGCAGTGGACACCGTGGTACCACGAGCCGGTATGACTGATGGCGCGAAGGTGCAGTAAAGGCCAGTGACTTGCGTGGGAGTTGGGTGAAATCCCAACACTCCCCCTTGAACACAACTCCCGTAGATTTGAACGCCTAGTCATTCCCTTTGAAAAATAAAAGACTCTTTTCCCAACGCCTTAGTGAGAATGTCTGCAACCTGTTCCTCTGATCTGCAAAAATCTAAGATGATCTCCCCACTGCTAATTAACTCTCTGATAAAATGAAAGTGTGTATCAATGTGTTTGCTTCTTTTGTGGAACACAAGACTCTTTGAAAGTGCAATGGGTGAGTTGTTATCACAATTTTTTTTTGTGGCTTCTGATTGTTCATGTTGAATCTTTTTTAGTATTCTCCTCATCCACACAGCCTGGCAATATGCACTAGTGGTTGCAACATATTAAGCTTCCGCTAATGACAAAGTGACAATCGACTGCTTTTTAGACACCCAAGAAATAACTCCACTACCAAAGTGAAATGCATATCCTAACGTGCTTTTCCTGTTATCAATACTCCCAACACAATCACTATCTAGATAGCCAACTAAGTTAAATTCATCTGATCTGGAATACTGTAAGCCATAGTTTTTTGTTCCATTAATGTATCTCAAAATTCCTTTTTTGGCCTTCCAGTGAGTCTCTTTTAGTGTTTCCATAAATCTGGATATCAAACTAATTGCAAAAATAATTTTTGGCCTTGTGGTTGTTAGATACATCAAACTCCCAACTAGCTTTTTGTACAAGGTTGAATTCATATATGAACCTTTATCTTCCTTGCTTAGCTTCAGACCAATTACCATTGGAGTAGGAGCAAATTTGCAATTTAACATATTAAATATTTTTAAAACATCATTTGCATATTTAGTCTGAGAAATAAAAATTCCATTATCATCGTTTTTTACTTCAATTCCCAGAAAATATCTCATTAGACCTAAGTCTGTCATCTCAAAGTCTTTCATCATTTCTCTTTTGTGTGGGAAAAGATAACACTAACAACACAAGAGAGGAGGCATGCAAGACATACAGTCAATTAAAAATACTAAAATTATGAAACTAAAAAACATATACACAATCCCAAAAATTTATATTCATTCATCTCAGAAATACATTTCTACAGAGCTTCGACTCTTCACATTTTTCATCCTCTGATTACAATTTTAATTTTCACTCTGCTCTTAGGAGCTTTTTTTTTCTCTCTCTTTGTCATCCTCCTCTCTTCTCCCTATCTCTATTAGACTTCACCACCTTTTTTCTAACTGTCTTCGACCCATCATATCTCATCAATAACAAACACATATATATATATAATATATTTCTAACAGTTGAAAAGACCACATGTACAAAGATATTAAGACTCAAAGTATACCCAGGCTGGCGAGCACATTATACAAGAAATTTTGTCCAATCGCATTCATCCAACTGTACTATCAAGCCACCGTGGAGTGCACTGACTGCTGTCACCGAGGTCAAATGGTCAACATCGGGTTGACTACCGCGCTACCGCCACGGTGGCCGTGGTAAACAGCTTATGGCCAGGGCAAATGGGTTACCGCGCTACCGCCATGGTTAAATATTAGACCGCGGTGGCCGTGGTAACTGCTACGGTCTAGGCAACGACACCGGTGGATGGTTTATCGTGCTACTACTACAATTAAATCTCTAGCCGCAGTGGCCATGATAACCGTTAGCGGTCGGAGGGGGCAGGCTTACCGTGCTACCACCGCGGTTAAATAACTGACCATGGTGGCCATGGTAACCGCCAGGCTATGGTCTGCAAACTACCAGTCAATGAACAAACAACGACACCGCGCTACCGTGAGGGAAGGCCAGCCAGACCGCGGTGGCCGTGGTAACCACCAGGACCCGGTCAACGGTCAACAAACTGGCACTGAACAAACTGCAAGCGGTTAAACCGCGGTACCACATGGGGCAAACAAGGAGGCCGTGGTATAGCGGTAAATGGCCAAAACGCAAGGGTTAATAGTCAATGCTGCGAAAAATGATGAAGTTGGAATTATTTCCAACATTTTGAGCAGATCAACTGATAGATTTCCAGTCAAAATTAAATCATCAACATACATAAAAGTAATCAAGATTTTACCTTTTTCATTCATCTTGGTATACAATGTTGGTTCACTGCTACATCTGAGAAATCCATTATGTGTGAAATAACTATCTATTCTGCTAGACCAAACTCTTGGGCTTGTTTCAGACCGTACAGTTCCTTCTTCATCTTGTAGACTTTGTCTTCTTGTCCCAGTATCTCATATCCAGGTGGCTGTTCAATATATACATCTTCTTCAAGATAACCATTGAGAAATGTTGATTTAACATCCATTTGGTGAAGTAGCCATCTGTTATGTGCTGCTATGGCCAAAATCATTCTGATTGTGTCAAGGTGTGCTACAGGTGCAAAAGTTTCAGTGTAGTCAATTCTAGGTTGTTGTGCATAACCTTTTACAACTAATCTTGCTTTGTGTTTCTGCACTTCTCCATTTGCATTCAGTTTTGTTTTATAAATCCACTTAACACCTATCACATCTTTGTCGTTTGGAAGACTTTTCAATTCCCATGTCTGATTGTTTGCTATTGAATCAATCTCTTGAACCATTGTTGTTATCCACTTCTCTTTAATTGCATCTTCATAACGAATTGGATCTCTTGCTTGTGAATAAAAATAAAAAAGTGTGAACTACTATGAATTGTTCTCTCCTTCATTTTGATTATAGATATCACTCATACTTCTGATTTTATGTCTTCTCATACTTTCCAAAGTTGGGTTTGATAGATCACTTGAATCTGTAGAATGTGGACTTGAATTTCATGTGCCAGAAGTTCTTGCTGTAGTTGGCATTTTTAGTCCTCTTGTTGCTGCTCTTACATTGCTTATTGTCGTCAATTGTTGAGCACTTGCTTGAGCTTGAATTGGTACAATAGTTGGAACATTTGTTGGAACTGAAATTTCATTTTCTTCTTGAGGGATATTGATTGTTATATTAATAGTGCTTTCTCTACTTCCATCCCATGCTTCATCTTCAACAAATTGAAAATCTCTGTTGATTATAACCTTCTTAGTTTTTGGATTGAAAAGTTTATATGCTTTGGATTCATCACTATAATCAACAAAAATATATTTCTCTCCTTTATTATCAAATTTTCTTCTCAACTCATCAGGTACATGTGTATATGAAACACATCCAAAAACTCTCATGTGAGATACACTGTGTCTTTTACCAGTCCAAGCTTCCTCAGGAATAATATTCATCACACTTTTTGTTGGGAATCTATTCATTATGTATGTTGCAAGATACAACTTCAGCCCAAAATTAATTTGTTAAATTCTTGGCTTTCAACATAATGCTAGCCATCTCCATTATAGTTCTAATTTTTTCTCTCAACTACCCCATTCTGTTGAGGTGTGTATTTTGTTGTGAAATGCATGTTAATACCATGATCTTTGCAAAAATTTAAAATCTCTCTTGAAACATATTCTCCTCCTCTATCTGTTCTCAACACTTTAATAAAGTGACCACTCTGTTTTTTAGCAAGTGATTTAAACTGGCGAAATAAATCAAATACTTCACTCTTGTATTTTAAAAAGTAAACCCATGTCTTTCTTGAATAATCATCTATGAAAGTCAGAAAATAAAGACTACCACCTATTGAAGTTGTCTACATTGAACCACACAAATCTGAATGAACAATTTCTAATGGGGCTTTTGCTCTTGTTGATTTCCCTGTTGGGAAAGACTTTATATGCTGCTTTCCTAATATGCACCCTTCACAAACTCTCTTAGGTGTTTCAATTAATGAAATTCCTTTGACCATACCTTTCCTATGAAGAAAATTCAGACCACCAAAATTCGAATGATCAAATCTTAAATGCCACAACCAGTTTTCATTTTTTACTTCTTCCTAAAAGACAGTCTAAATCACAATTGATACTTCTTGTGCTGGTGCATAGTTTGTACTCAAATTTGGTTGAATTCTTAAAGGAAACATTATGTTGTTTGTCATCTTGATTTTAGCTATCAACTGACTACTTGGGTATTTGTCTAAAATTGTGCACAAATCATTTTTTAAAATCACTCTATAACCCTTTTGAACTAGCTATCCTACACTCATCTAATTATCTTTTAGACCTGGCAAAAAATAAACATCTGAGATATATTTTTGCTCCCCCTACTTGGTTAGAATATTAACATCTCCCTTTTGTGTAACTGACACTTTTTTTTCATTACCCATGGTGACATTTGACATAAATATTTTTATCTAAACTTGTAAATAACTCTAAATTTTCTGTGATGTGGTTACTACAACCCAAGTTTAAGAACCAAACGTCTTTTTCACTAGCTTGTGCTACATTACAGGCTAAAAAAATTGTGCTTTTATCTGGTCTATGATCTTGAATCTCTTTAGTAAATTTTTCATTTTTTCTACCCATATCATACTGCTTCTTCCTACACTCATTCATATAGTGTCCAAACTTCTTACAATAATACCATTGGACCTGATACTTTTCATACCTTTGACCTTGAGGATAGTTTTGAGAAAGGTTTTGGCTGTTGCCTCTTCCACTTGAACTTGATGGGATGTTTCTTCCACCTCTGTTGAAACCTCTTCCTCTTGCTCTAAAATTTGATCTACCTATGCCTCTTCCTTGGTTAATTGAAGCTTGTGACTTAAATGCATGCTCCAATGACATATTTGTTGTTCTGCTGAGCCCGTGCTCATGAGAAATTAGGGAAGCATAAAGTTCATCAATTGAATACTGGGTGAGGTCCTTTGTCTCTTCTATAGTGAATGCAATTGACTCAAATCTTGTGGGTAAACTTCTTAAAATATTTTCTACAACTTTGAAATCTTCTAGTGTCTGACCACGTGTTCTCATCTGGTTCACCAGTCCCATTATCTGAGTGAAATATGAGTCTACTGACTCATTATCTTTCATAAAAAGGGTCTCAAATTATCTTCTCAATATTTGTAACTTCACAGTCTTAACTTTCTCCATTCCTTGATATGTAATTTATAGAATGTCCCATGCTTTCATGGACCTGGTTGTAGCTGAAATTCTTAGAAAGATACTTTCATTTACTGCTTGTAGAATGAAAAAAGGAGAACTTAGAATCCTTCTTCTTATTATCTTTCAGTAAGTCTTTCTTTGCTTGTGTCAAGGCATTATATGTTGTTGCATCTGCCGGTTTTGGAAACCCATTTTCTACAAACTCCCATAAATCTTGTGAACAAAACAAGGCTCTCATGGTGATTGACCAATAATAATATTTTCTTTCCATTTAACTTTGGAATCTGAGGATTAGACAGGCTTGTGCTTGCAGCCATGATTGGACAGACACTCTAAAATACTCTAAGACACTCTATAGATGACCTTAGGCTCTGATACCACGTGAAGGATTAGAGGTAGAGATTATCAAGAAGTTTTGACATAGAAAAATTATATAATATTATTCATGAAATTTTTTAGAACAACTACAATAATTTTTGCTACTTCTGAGCAATCTAATTTTTTTACTTTTGTTCTCGTTAATCTTTAAAAAAAAATACAGCTAGCACAATATTTAGCATTAGCCCATGGCCAAGCCTTAATTACAATAATAATGGCTATTAAAGTTAAACCATCAAAATCATGACCTTTCGAAATAAAACATTGTCCATTCAAAATAAATACAAGTCCTTTCAAATTAACTAATTCTAGCACAAATCTCACATCAACCGCCGTCGAACAAGCCAAAAACTGCATTACCATGGTGAAGGAAGGACCGCCCAGCGGTACCATGGGGGTCATCGCACAACCACAATTGAAGCTAGAGAGACCACGGTGGCCGGGGTAACCACATTACTGCAGTCAACAAACAAATAGGTCATGGTGTGGCGGTAGCCACCACGAGTGGTCTAGAAGGTAACCGCGGGCTGACAATAACCATGAGCCGACGATTAACCACCCAATCCGAGGCAACATGCGGTCAGGTCAAGGTAACATGGGAGATGGAGAGCGAGGCCAGCGTGAGACCATGGACAGAGCGAAGGAGGGCTGCGGTATTACGGTGGACATCGTGGTACCGCGATTCGATATGACTGATGGCGTGGGGGCATGGTAAAGACCAGTGACTTGCATGGGAGTTGGGTGAAATCCCAACAATTTGGAAATTCACGACTATAGCTAAACCATTTATTGTTTTTATTCTTTGATCTTTTCTCTTGAATAGGCTGATTTGAAACTTTAATAATGGTATGTGTGAAGCCACCAAAACAAGTGTCCAAGAGTATGAAATATTGTTTCTGAATTCTATTCTTCGATTTCTTATGAAAGGGAATTGTAAATGAAACAAAAAACGTATTAGTATTTAATTTTTCAGTTCTCCGGGAGCATTAACAATTTGTCCCATATTTTGTACAAAAATATGTTATGGCTATCACAATTAATAAAGATAACACAATACAAAGAATTTATACAACTTTTTCTTTTTAATAGGCTAAAGCTAAAAATTACAAAAGACAAGTGCAACCACAATGAGATGCTCATAATCCTGAAAAAAAATAAAAAATAGAAGAACAGTGATCAACATTTATCGCTTGGTACAACTAAACCACAACACAATAGTCTTGTAAAAATAACTAGCTAAATATAAGATTTATTTATTTTAAATATTTTTTTTTTTTTTTTTGAAAATGGATATGTACGGATTAAGAATCACATAAATGTTTCAAAAGAGTGATAGTTGTCATTCAATTTTGAACAATATAAATTTACATAGATGTCTCATAAATCTGCCACTCTCGAGAAATAAAAGAATCCACATAATATAGGAGAGTATCAAGCAATCAAGCTCCAAGATTTGAGGATAGGAATCCTCAATCAAGTTGTCAATCTCCTTGAATTGAAGATAGGACTCCTCAATCAGGAAAATCAACCTCCATAACTATTGCCTAAGTGTATGATTAAAAAAATACACTAACACCCCCCCTTAAGCATAACTTAGGTGGGCACATAAAACAATGGAAATTTGAGTCCCGACAACTATGCCTAATAAGGTACTCGTTTACAATGCAAACTCTCAAATAAAGTGGGGAAAGATAGAAAACCCAATGGAAAAAAACTATCCTCCAAAAAGAGAGTAATAACAGACATTTTATAAAATAAGAGAAGTAATATTGTAGATCTTGCAATCACTCAGAGAGCATGTCCTTTTGACTTCTCTTTTTCCTTTTTAGTGTTTGTAGATGATGAAGATCTAGAATTTACAATCTTACTTTCCTCAATGATTTGAGTAAGATCGTTTATTTGTTTCCTCATATAGTCAAGTTCAGTTTGCCCCAATTTCTTACAAAAGGAACACTTGACATATTTCTTACTATTTTACTCCTGTGATTTTCCCCTTTGTATTTCTTTATTTTTCCTTTCTTCATTTTTGTTGTCAATCCTTCAAATTTTACACTTTATGCTACTAAAGCATGTGGATTGTGGGATACTATGGCCCCCATCTAGATGAATTTATCTTGTTCTCTGACTAAATCAACATTAAAGTCATCTATATTTGAAATAGACCAATTAGAACCCAAGGCCCTTTTTGTAGAGTAGAATGTTGACACAAAAACTGAATAGGAAGATCCCAATTTGGAAAGAGTTGATAAGATGAGTTGATTATCTTTCTTCTCAATTCCACATTCCTTAAGTTGTTGGTGAAGTGACTTAAATTTGGTGAAATATTCTTGTAATGTTGGATAATCACTTGGACTTAAGATGATTAACTCATTTTCTAGAGCTCTCATGGCCTTTAATATCATCAACTTTATAAAATAACATTTCAAGAGCTGACCATACTTCATGCAGGTTTTCAATTCCTCCACATGAAATATAAAGTTCTGTTGAAAGACATAAACACAAGAATCCAAAGGCTTGGTCACACTTATTGAACCTTTTTTCCTTGTCCTTGGAAACATTTGGTTCCTTTTCAGTACCCATTGTAACTCTATACAAACCTTTGTTCTTGAGTGTAATTTGTACATCTAGTGTTCCACTCATGGTAATTAAAAGGTGTAAGAGGTTTAATTACATGATTGGACTCCATGCTTGTTTAGGTTTACAACTTTTTAGGATTTTCAGAAAATAATTTTTTTGAGTATCACAACTCTCTCTAATATACCCCTTTTTTTAATATTTTTTATTTCCCCCCTATTTGGCACTTTATTTTAGTGCATGGGTATGTGCAAGATCATGATGGGCCAAAAAGTGGCGATATGTAAGCCATATGATGGTCCATGTGGCTGACGACTTTTTTTTACCCAAAATTGATGAAACGAAAAGGGTTTTTAGAGGAGATTCTAAGCTTTCCACCAATATAAATTATGCTTTACTTTGAATTTAATAAATAATTATTATTAATTTTTTATTAGAATTACGAATAAAGTCCTGATTGATAGGCTGATTGAAAACAATCTATAACTTTCAAATGGTATCACATTTTTTGAATCTGAAACATGCATCACATTCAATGATTTGCATACTATAGGATTAAAAAGGAAAATATTGAATTTCATGAAATTTTTACCAAGTTAAGGTGGTTAGATAGAAGAGCTTTTATATTTTTTAAAAGTTGTAATAAAAAATTCTTAATCAATTATTTACTTGGAAAAAAATTATAAAAAAATATGCATCACATCAGGACATGAGTCCTCTACTTATATATAAAATCTTATAAAAATATATTATCATTTTATTGTGGTTAGGGTGGTCAAACAGACACCTACTTATTATTTTTACCCTTAAATTTAAATACACCTACTAGCTCATCCAATTGTTGTCTAGTGCATTCGACTATGGCCTAAAAAATTCTTTGACTACTCTAATGCCATGTGGAAATTCTCCAGATCTGCAAAGACAAATGATCAAGCACAATAAACACAAATTTTCTCAAATCCAACTTACTAATTAGATAAAAAGGTTGTACATAATATAGGAGAGTATCAAGCAGTCAAGCTCCAATATTTGAGGATAGGACTCCTCAATCAAGTTGTCAATCTCCTTGAATTAAGGATATGACTCCTCAATCAGGAAAATCAACCTCCATAACTACTCCCTAAGTGTATGATTAAAACAATACACTAGACATATTATTAGATGATCAAAAATTCCTTTATATAGGCAAGGAGACAAGGAGGAAAGAGGAATTGGTTAAAAAAATTGGAAATAATTTAACCCTTCACCAACGATAAGTTGGCCAAAGAGGGCCAGTAGCTAAGATGGTAGAGCACTCCAACAACAAATACAAGGTCCTTGGTTTGATTCTTAGCTAGTCCATATGAGGTGTATCTCAACAAGTGGTATCAGAGTCAAGTTAGGAGTCCAAAACACCATCAGTGTGGCTTAAGGGGGGTGTTGAAAATAAGTCACACCCAGACTGATGATGGGTAGGCCAAAGATGGCCAATAACTCATTTGGTAGAGAACTTGACCAAAAAGTTGAAGGTACTAGGTTTGAGTCCTAGTTGGTCCATATGAGTTGTAGCTCAATATTTTTTGCCTTAGATAAATTATCTTCTTCCAACCTAGTTCATTGTATTTCTCAAGGCCCACAAGGATGGTTTGATTCTCCAATTGATTACTAATGTTAAACACTAGAGAAGAAGAGAAAAATAAGTGTGACATTAGAAATAAGACTCAAAAAAGATGGTTAAGCAATAAAAGCAGTAATAAGAATAATCTAATCCTATATTTAACAATAAAGAATAGAGAAACATAAAGAACTATAAACAAGATTGATCTCACCGAACATCTATATATTCCTTGAATGAACTCGATTGCTCTTCTCCATTTTTCCATTTTTATGATAGTTGCCCTCATATTTCTTAAGTATGCAATTATGGCATATTGACTATTGAATTAGCAAAATATCAAAGATTATAAGCTTCGTAAAGTATAAAAATTTTGAGAGGAGGAATAATGATGAATGTCAAGTCAATTTATAGAAAATTGGTTTTCGAATGATCGAATCAGATTCAAAAGAGAGATCGATGGTTGAGATTGATGAATTCCATGTGCTAGAGATCCGTGTTAGATACAATGTGAGTGATAAATTCTACACGATGAAGATTAAATTAAATAATAATTTAATCTAATGTTGAGACTATTCAAAATTTGAAAGAATAGAGATTGTATGTGAAAGATAAAGTATAAACATTGTGTTCGAATGAACAAATGAATGAATGAATTAAATAATGTTATTGATTAAAGCATAAGATTTATTTTTCAGGAATACATCATGAGATATCTGACTGATGAGTTATATCTCGACTTAAGTGGTAAGTGAATACTCAGATAACTAAGCGATTATCTAATTAGAGGAATATTCAAAGAATAACAATATTTATGAATTAAATGATTATTTTATTCAACATTCAAAATTCGGAGTTTTAATTAAATAAGTAAAGATTTATTTAATTGACTGTCGAAAAGGTTATTGAATAATTAAATAATTCAAAATGAATATTTTATTATAGTCTGAAAATATGATAAAGGATAAACTAAATAATAAATTATTTAATTTAGAAAAGGGATTAATTAATTAGTGACGTAATTAAATAAATAAGATTTATTTAATTAATCAAGACAGGTCATCATGAATTAATTAAATAATTAAAGTTATTTAATTAAGAGAAGAAAGGTGACTTTAGAAATTAATTAAATAATTCACATTATTTAATCATGACTATGAATATGAGGACTATGTTGAAAATGGTTTCATAAGTCTAGACCAATTTTCAGTGTCTACAGCTAGTTCAAAATATGGTACCATTTTTTTCGAGGCTCCTCAACAAAAGAACACTAAAATAAAAGATGATCTACATGAAAAAAATTGGAAGAACATTATAAGCCTCTCTTTCTTATGTTTTTGAAAAGTTAAGTAGCATTTATAGGGCATTGGACCCTTCACAAGGAGCCACAAGGGCCAAAAAGGAACAAGTCTAAAAAAATAACATAGAAGGAAAAATTAATAGAGAGAACACTTTGACAACACAGAAACCACAGAAAGGTAGCCAAAAAATAGAACACCGACACAAGCAGTAGCTAACTGGCACTATCCCAATTTTTAAATAGGAGGTCCACAACATCATCACCAACCCAATCTTTGTTCTCTTAGCCGTTATTACCCTCCAAATCCTCCTTGATAACAATGGACAAGGTGCTAGTGATGAAGTGGCCCAACTTCATTGTAAAGCGGGTCAACCCACAAAGTCAATTGTTGAGCTTGTCCATTTTCTTCTCCAAGGTATAGGGCTCCTCCCCAACATCCATCATCCCTAGGATCTCTTTAAGCTCATTGATAGGGGGATGCGAAGAATGAGAGGCTAAGGTTTCTTTTGGTAGCTTACTGTCTTCCAAGGTAAATTGGGGCCCCTCCACATTCTTGTCATTCTCTTCCTCAGTTTCCTCGTCCTTATACTCTTTGATGTCAGACTGCTCCTCCTCTGAATCCTCAATTACTAGTCTCTTTTTATTGTTTTATTCTAGCCTCCCAGATCTCCTCATGATGTTCTCCACACTAGTCATTATCGTGGTTTCCACAATAGTATATCCTTTCGAGTATTTTCCAATTAAGTTTTTTCCCTTCCCCTCTCTGCCACTCAGCTCCGACATACCCCTCTTACCATCCTTTCCTTTTTTGGTTGTGTTGGCCTTGTAGGCAGACTTTTCCAGGGTGGAATTCAAATCACAAAGGCTAGTAGGAGCACTAGCATGAGCATTACTTGACCCACCCTTTAGTTTTTTGGTAGCCGGTTTGGCTTTGGGGTTTCCCGCGGTACCCAGATTGGATTTTTGGGGAGGGCTTTTAGACTCAGCCGGGGAAACATTCACAATAGTTAGGGGTTCGATTTCATCAATGCGCACAATTGAGATGGCTTTGGGAGGACAAAGGGCCAGGTAGAAGTTGTAAAGTATTAGGATAATCCCTTGATGGAGCAGAAGAGGCGGGAGGTCATTGGGGTTAAGGTTGGCTAGCTCTTTATGTTTCTCGATCGAATTTTCCAAGTACATAAGCAAAAATAAGGGAAAGCTAAGGAATATCTTATGTATTAAATGATCTAATAGGGGAAAATGATAGAAGAAATAGGTTTTGAACCTACCTTTGAAGGTGACATATTCCATCAATGCTAAGCACACCTAGTCCCAAGGCTAAGCACACCATGCTCCACCAAATGAATGAAAAGGAAAAACTCAAACCATGTTGTAGAATTTTTTATTTTATTTTAAATAATTACAAACACATTTCTAAGATTTCTAAATGGATTGGTAAATAAATGGGTCTTTAATTTGAATAAAATTGGAATTTAGTAGTAGCATCCTTGATAATCCATTTAGAAATCAAAAACAAAATTGAGCTCTATTATTTATAATTCTTAATTTACCTTTAGAATTAAGTTTGATGCAAAGAGGTCAATAGTGACATAGTCTGATGGTTAAGTTGTGGTGTTGTTTTTCTTTCCATCAAGGTCAAAATCTCATTGGTGTATTCTTGTTGAATGTTTAAATTGGGGGTTAAGTCCTCGATTTGTGGCTTCATTGGTTCATAACTCTAGATCAAAAGTGTTTACCCATTTAAAAAAATAAATGGAAAACGACCAATAAGTAGATCTAAAACTGGTAGAACCTTCATACCCTTTATTGGATGGAATCCAACTTGAAAAATAGTATGTGTATTACAAGAAAGAGTAAGAAATCTAAATTTTCCAACCAATGAAAGATAAAGATATTTAACTTTGATTGTATGAATAAACTAAATTAAAAGTTAGTAGTGAGGGCTATTAAGATGATAAAAGTGAGTTTGAAGATTAAAAAAACAATCCCTATGCCCTACATAGGTGGTAATTGTTAGCTCTTGCATTCATGTGCATGTGTGTGTAAGTTAATTTTTTTTAGATGGTATACATTTTTTAAATATTTCATTATTTCTATGTATTTTTAGTTGATTTTTTTAATGATTTTTTTTTTGCATTATCTAGTGTGAATATTTTTGGTGGTCTTTGGACTTAGAAATAAATTATGAATGGATTTAGATGGAGCCTAGGAGGTCATTTTAATTTTTATATTAAATATGTTATTCAAGTGGGTGGAGTTTCAACCTCCATCCATGAAATTGCTCTTAGCTTTCATATACAATCTATGCATGAAGCTAGTTTGATCAAAGTGGTTAATTCTATTTATTTTTGTTGACTTTTGTTGTGAAAATTTTCTCTGTTTTTAGGCATTATATAGTGTTATTTTTTTTGGGTGGTCTCTAGGCTTGGAAATAAATAATGGATTTAGATATATCCTAGGAAGTCTTTTCTATTTTATTTTAAATATTCTATTTAAGTGGATGGAGCAATGACCTCCATCCATGAAAATGATTATAATTTTTATATGCAGGCTATGCATGAAGGTAGATTTCATCAGAATTTTAATAATCTTCCCCTTATTTATAAAAAGTGAGGATCATCCTAATTTGGTCAATAATGTAGAGGTTAGAGTGGATGATGTGTTATATTTCTAAAACATGCTTAAATATATAATTTTTTAGGTTTTAGATCCATGGAATTTCAAGGTAGATATGGAGGTTATATAAGTGGACAATAGTTTTTCGTTGTGGTTTCTTCATAAATTATTTATCCTAATTTAAACTTTTAATGAGGATCTTGATTTTATAATCAAAGTAGTTTTTTGCTAAGACTTTACACATGGGAGTTGATTTGATTGAGGAGATTCCCTCTAAGATTTTTATCTAGATATATGTAGCACCCCTTCATTTTTCTCTTTCGATCGGACACTATTCTTCTTCGTTATGTTTTATTTTTTGTTAGTACTTTGACTATGGTACTCGATTACTATTTGAACACTAATTGTAAAGCGATGTGATGTTATTTTTTGATGTGATGGTATTTTATTCTGATGTTATCATTATGGAATGATTTAGATTAGCATTGTGGATATTTAAATTTATTTTGTTTTATGTCTTTGATTATATTATTGATGTTAGATTCATCCGTTTTGTAACACTGTATTCGTAAGGGGGATGGAATTGCACCACTTGCTTGCAAGCGCTCTGCGATTCTATGATTTCCTCTTCACGGTGTGTTTTATTATGATATATATGCATGTTCAATATATGCTTTGTTTGTAGGTTTACAGGTACAAGATGTCAACTCCACTTGGTTCCACAGGTTTGAGTGTGTCCATTGCCCAAGGGTATTCAATTGGGAGATAGTAGCTAGGTTTCCCATGTCAAGTCATCAACCTGGTCATAGTGTGTCATTAGTTTTAAGCTGGGCATGTTTGATTTAATATTGTTCATTTCACCTTGATTTTATTTAATTGCAAGTTGAAAAAAGGTAAATAAATGCTTTAAATATTTAGGTTGTTTATTAAATTAATTTGGTTATTATGTTAGAAGATGTTATTCAATTAATTAATTAATTTAATTTAATTAGTAAAATAATTTAATCTTTGGATTATATTTATTTTATTGAACTAATTAAATTAATTAAATTGAATTAAGTTAGTTTTAGAATTGATAGATATTTTAATTGAAAATTGAAAAAAGGTTTTAATTTGCATTTTTGAAAAAAGAAATGAATGCAAAAAGAAATGAATGCAAAAAGAAATGGAAGATATTTTCTATTTTTGTTTTTAAAAATTTATATTGGTGGTTGAAAGAGATATATTTTTATTTTTACATTTAATTTCGGCTATAACCATGAAAATTGAAAGAAAAGAAAAAAGAGGAAAAAAGAGAGGAAGGATTTTGGTTTTTGGATTTTGGATTGCTTGGAAGAGCTAGAATCTGTGAAAGGATCATTGCACCATTTGATATCTTCTCAAGCTTTTCGAAACTAGGTTCATGTTATTTAAATTGATTTTGATTTTAAAAAGATTAATATATTTTGATATGTTGTTTACAAAATAATTGTTTGAGAAACTCAGAAAGGAACTATGATTAGAAAACCCATGTTAAATCTTATTTCAAAATTATGAAACTTTTGTTTGCAAATTATTTTCTTCAAGAAAAAAATTGCATACCTGGCTATAAATGATCATTTTAGAAATTATTTTCTCAACTGGTTTTATAAAATTTGGATATAAATATATATATATATATATGTATATATATATATTGTGAGCAATACATATATATATACATACATACATATAAATATATAAATATATATATATATATATATATTTTGATTGGGAATATGTTGTTCAAAAAAATAAATACAAGGGACGATTGTGTGTTAAACACAGTCGAGCCTCGATGGGGGGTCCGATTGTGTTTACACACAGTCGCCCTAGGTATGGGGTCGGTTGTGTGTAAACACAACCACCCACTCATACACGACATGTACGCATTCCAAAAAACCCTACATGAGTTTGGATTTCGAAACTCGTTTTTTTAAATATTATATTTTATAATATTAAAATATATATATATATATTAGTATATATATGTATGTATATAAGTGTATAGTAATATATATATATATATATATGCTATATCTTTCTATATATGCCTGTATACTTCTCTTCTATATATATCTCTATATATATATATATATATATATATTACTATACACTTATATGTATCTATATATATCACTAGTCTCTCTTTATCACTATCTTCTATATATATACCTTACATACACATATATATATATTTATGTATACCTCTATTATTATTATGTTTGGTTTTGGAAATTGTTATTTTCAAAATGTTATATTCTGAATAGAAGGAGTAACTATTTTATTTTATTATTATTTAAAAGCAATTAAGGAATTAATTATTCGGTTTAAATTTCATCCTTTGTCTGAAAGAGACATTAGTAAATTAGTTTTATTAAGGCAATAAAATAATAAATTTTAGTAAGGGATGTGGATTTAGAAAATCCAAAATTAGATTTAATTCCTATTTAAATTTCTCTTTTAAATGTAACTTTCTTCGGTGTTCATTTTGGGGGAAATTGTTTAGAAGGATAATCCAGATGGGGTTTTTAAATTATTTGAGATTGTCGTATTATGATAGTCAACATTTGAATTACCTTGGGTAGTGGCTATAGTTGTATCTAGTGATTTAACCAGTTATCACGAACATGATGGTGTTGCCTTTATGTTTTGGATAGGGATTTCATATCCTTAAGTCACACTAGTTTACCCTTGGGTTGTGGAGTTGTTCCATGTGTTGTCTTAGAGAAGTGGCTTGCAATGAGGGGTGACACAAAAAGTGGTTCCAAGATAGCTCATTATGAGTTAGTTAATCTAGTGATAATGTAAATAAACTTATTAGAAGAATAGGAAGTATTAAACACTTAATAAGAATAATTGTGCCTCGCTCATGGATGCAAGGGTTTGTATAGAATTGGGATGAAATGAGAAGGCTTGAAATAGCATTATTGTTATCTTGTCTCTACAAAAGATAATTGATTCTGTAATGGTTTGCATGAGGGGCCGGGAGTCCTTAGAGGTTTCCAAGAGATCCTGAGATGGGGGTCGGGGCCTAAGAAGACTTACCGGGATATCCCATGCAACATTGTGATGACACTTCTCTTAAGTCAACGATATGTTTGTAACAATGATGCAATTGATTTGTTAAATCTGGAAGCATTGTAACCATTGTGATAGTGTGGTATTTGTATTTGTTTAAGTACAGTTATGTTTTAGCCTATGACCAGAGGTAGCTGGTCTTGTCTTGGAATCCTTTTTACTATCTAATAGCATGGGGGGTGGGCCTTTGGGTACCACTTGGTTGGGTGGAACATGCACCTTACTCTGTTGGGTTTTCTTCTTGTTCGTGTTAATGAGATTTCTAGTTGGAGAGCTCATGGGATCTAGTTACTTTGCATGCTTATATTCATTTCAGTTGATTGTTGTAATTTATTACCCCTGATTGTAATCGAGGTGGAAGATTGTAATTTGTAATCACGCTTATTGGTTCTACCTCATTCAGGGAATGAGAGATGTAATCTTCTTGGAAAATTATTGTTATATGCAATCTTATTGTATCTCTTATCATTATGGTGTAATTTATTACATGTATGGAATGTATGTGTTTTTAATTTCTTAATTAGATAAATGTTATGGATTCAATCATGTTTTTTGTTTGGTTTTTAAAGTAATATCAGTCTCGTAACCTTAGAGGTTGTTGGAAATGGGTAGTGAACTTGCATGGTAATTGTACTTTAAAAAAATAAAAAATAGTGTGTTTGTGTAGTTAATTGCAACTTCTTCTAGGGTTATGTGGTGGGGTGTTACACATGGTATCAGAGCCTGGGTTTAAACTGTTATTACTCTGGGATTATGATGAACCCATTAAGCTTTTAGTTGTGTAGGTTTTAAGTTGTGTACCTTTCCTAATACCTTGGTGTGTCTATGTAGGATTATGCCTCCCAGATGCAGAAGAGGTAGAGGGCGAGAACGTGGCTGTGTAGGTGGTCACGATGAGAGTCAGCATGACTCTCCTCCTTATGTTTCACTTATTCTAGATCATGACTATAGATACCTAAAATTGGTCTAGGCCTACGAACACCACATTTGACATAATTTTATATTCATCCATGGTCATGATTAAATAATGTCAATTATGTAATTAGCCTTTCTAACACATATTTCCTCTATTAATTAAATATTTCTTTTTAATTAATTCATTAATTCATAAATGACCTTTATTCAACTTGGATAATTAAATAAATCATATTTGTTTAATTATGTCCCTAACTAATTAATTCTTCCTTCTTAATTAAATATGTATTATTTAATTAAACCCTCTTTTTATCATATGTCAACTATAATTAAATATCTTTATTTAATTATTCATTTAACTCCCTTTTCAACTATAATTAAATATTTATTATTTAATTATTCAATTCTACCCTTTTCGAAAGTCAAATTAAATAAACTACTTTATTTATTTAATTAAATCTTCTATTTTTGAATGTTGATTTAAATTAACATTTAATTCATTTGTGTCACATTCCTCTATCATTCAGTTATCTAATTGTCCACTCACCTTCTGACTCAAGCTCTATTTTTAGTTCTCCAGTTATCTCTGAATTCAACTGCTGATCATCTCTGCGGGAAGACTCTCCGTCACAACTAGTCGATTAACTAGTTCTAACTCATATGCATGTATGCATCTATTAATTAAATATTTTTTATTTAATTAATTAATTTAATTATGCATTTGAATTCCTCATCTTCGAGTTCTAACTTTGTCTTTGACATTCAAAGTCTATTTCTTCTATTTTCGAAGATTCTTAACTAAAGATTAAGATCTTGTTCTATTTTTAGTCTTTCCTGACTCATGTTCTAACTCATGTTCTATTTGACACATAACTCACATCACATGGCATTCATCAATCTCATCCATTGATCTCTCTTTCAATCTGAGCCGATCGTTCGAAAACACAAAATCTATAAAATGGCCTGTCATTACCATTATTCCTCCTCCTGAAATCACATACTTTTGAGAAGAGACCATTCTTCGATATTTTCCTTAGACATTCAACACAACTATACTTGCATTCAAACATAGAAATCTGAGGGCAAGAATACTAAAAAGGCAAAATGGAGAAGAGCAATGGAGATAATTCGAAGGAATGAATGCATATTTAGTGAGATCAATTCAATTTATTTAGTTTTTATCATGTTTTCATATTCATTCTTTATTGTTAGATTTTTAGATTAGTTTTGATTTAGATTAGGATTAACAATTGTTTGTTCTAGCTGTAGATCTTATATAGATTTATTCTAATGTTACATTTGGTGAACCCGACGTGAACCCACTTCAAAATCCGTGCATCTATTTTTCATGTTTTTGTTTTCTTGTTTTTTGTTTTCTATATTTTTTAAGAATTTTCGTACGGCACACAACATTTTTTAAGAGAAACAACGCATCTGTATTTGTGAGCCGCATCTGTCATAATGAACTGGATCCATGAAGTCAGGAACTGCATCCGCCTGTCAACATTATCATGAGCCGCATCCGCTTGTTAGCAGTCGAACCGCATCTGTGGCTCAAAACACCGCATCTGACCAGTAAAAATTTTTCATCTTTTTCATTGATTTTCGTGCATCCATATTTTCATTTTCGCCTTTGAAGTTGTTTTTGATTTTTGCTAATGATTGATTTCAATTGTGTTAAGGGGGAATAACATAGTGTTTACAGGATGAAGCTTTGAAGACATTTACAAACCCAAGACAATTTTTCTGCAGGACGAAAGCTGAAGATCATGAACTACTGATAAATTGCATGTAGGACCTAATGCCTTTGTGTTAACTTGTTTAAATAAGCTTTTTTTTTGGTAGATAGATAATCATCGTGTGGGATTAAAATGAATTTTCTATTTGATAGATAGAAAATCATCATTTGGAATAAAAAGAACCACTGTCTTCTTTGTTTGGTGCTTTGCACATATTTGTAAACCCTTACGATTCAGTACACCGAAGTATCCTCTCCCCTTGCATAGTCATGCGATCCTAGGTGTAAGAGAAATGGTTGCTGACTCTAGAACTTGGGCCTATCTTGGTGGGAAAAAGTACTCACCCCAGGACAACTCAGACCAGTAGCACGCTAAAGCCAAGCGACTTCCAACCGATATATAAAAGTGGATTCTTGGGGAAAGCCCAAGAATCACGCGTACTATTTCGACAAGATGGATAGAAATGGACTCTCGCTAACATTGGATAGTGTCCCACGAATGGAATGCCCTTATTAAAAACTTTGTTGTAGAGTTACCAAAATCCTACATACTTGTTGGCACAGTAGGGTCGGCCCTATGAAGCCGTCTTACATTCTTACGGTTTATGTGTGGAAATGAAATGTATTCCATGGGAGTTTCATGGATACAGTAGCTTGGCTGCCCCGTATAAGTGAGTGTCATGGAGGGGAGCCAATGGGGTCAAGCTACTAGTCATTCACCATAAATATGTGTAGCTGGAGAAATCCAAGTAAGAACTCAACAAGTATTGTCCTAAAAGCCTAGGTTGTACATGATTTCGAGTCTTAACAGTCCTTACATCACAAAAATGAAAGATACATTGATTGCTATGTTTACTCTTTGTTGTATTCATCAAAATCTTGATTAAACAAACAAAGTCAGTCAAACAACTTTTGGGAAAAATTCAGTTGTCAGAAAACAGAGTCGCAATTGTCAGTTTAAATGCCACATGTGTCATAGAGAGTCGCATTTATTAGGAGAAAATCTGTATCTGTCTGTCAAAAATTCACTTTTCACAATCTGCATAGCACGAGTCGCATCTGTCAGTTTAAAAACTACATGTGTCCTGGTAAACCACATCTATCAGTTTTTAAACCGCATGTGTCCTGGTAAACCACATCTGTCAGTTTTTAAACTGCATGTGTCCTAAGTCATTTGTCAGAAGAAAAACTGCAACTGCATTTGTCAGAGGAAAAACCACAACTGTTTGGTGAACCGCATTTGCCTATCAACATAAAATATCAAAAATCACGAGCTGAGTCTGAAACATTATTTGCTTTAGTTTCTTAGGATCAACCTTGGATTAGAAACTGTTAAATTTTACTCAAAGATCTTGCTCATTAGGTGTCATACACGTCTTAGTCTTAGCTACCGTCATTAGGTGTCATATACGTCTTAGTCATAATCATCCTAATTTGAATGCATATAGGTACTCCCTAGGAAATTGCAAATCATAGAATAGATAACTTTCCTTGTCTTTGGAAAATTCAAATTGTCATACTGTCCTTGTCATACAATTAGGTTCCTTGGTAAAAAACAAACCTTTACATGCATTTATTCCATAGGTGGTAGGTTATACCCGTCTTAGACTCATTTGTCGTCATTAGTCCACTTAGAATTTTGCATATTGTCCGTCTAGTCATACGTCATTTTAGATCTTTAGCAACATCCTTATTGTCAAAAAAATCCAAAAACATAGACATAGGTCATATCAGTTTTAGACATAGTCTACATTACCCATTTTGAGCAAACTTTTTCATGGTCGAAACAAGGTCCAAAAAGAAATGCAAAGCAATGATGGACCCCAACGAATTCATTAACACATTCAGAAACCAATCATCAGGAAGTCAACATCCACACAAGCCTTTACTTGAAAAACATGTCACTAGAGACACACATGGGAAGATTTGCATAGAAGACATAGATGCAGCAGTTCAAGATCCTGAGTTTGCATCCTTCATGGATGAGTGTTTGCTAAACGATCCACAACGCTACTTAGCAAAATTGCTAGTAGAAGGTGCCACACTACCTTCAGGATTTGATGTCCATTCTTTGACAACACAGTCAACTCAAACAACACAAACTGTTGCATCTACTATGTCTATTCCCCAAATAATCGCAGTGATACCAATAGGTATACCAACACAAACACCATCAATTGTAAACACAACTCCTTTTAACATAACACAAGGTTTACAATTCACTGTGGGAGCAACTTCCTCCAACCCCTTTGGCACCAACACGACTGGTAAAAGAACCAAAGTTGGAGGAAATATGCCTATACCAAGTTAGACAATCCAAATAGGAAGCATTCCTATTCCAAATCAGACAATTCAGACAGGAAGCATTCCTATGCCGAATCAAACCATTAAGATAGGAAATATCCCTATCTCGAATCAGAATATTTTGACAGGATATGTTCCCTCACCCAATCATAACCCATCACAAAACATGGCGTATCAGAACATCTACATTGATCCAAATAACACGAACACCATGTCCTTGACACAAGTCGACATCCTTCAAAATCAAATGCAGACTCTACAACAAAAGATGGATGACATTTCTATGTCAGGCAAACGAACTATATCAGCACAAGACCTATGTCCATGTCCATTTGACAAAGCACTCTATATGATACCTTTCCCCCATGGATACATTATACCAAATTTGCCTAAGTATAATGGGAGGAAGAATCCTTTAGAACATATTAGAGAATTCTCAATGACGTGCATGGATATATCATATGACCCCACTTACTTGATGCGCCTATTTCCACGAACCCTCATAGGGATAGCATTGGAATGGTTTTCCAAATTGCCATACGATATACTATCCTGGGTGGAATTGGCTGAAAAGTTTGTCAAACATTTTGCCTTTAACATAGACAACGAAGTAACCATAGAAACGTTGTGCTGCATGACACAAGAAGATGGTGAGACATTTATCACTTTTTTTTCAGAGATGGAGAAGTCTAGCTAGCCGATGTCCCGTCGAAATACTTGAAAAACAAAAAGTCACTATCTTCCTCGAAAACATCAACCCCAAACTGAGAGGTGACTTACGGGTACACTGTTGCACTTCATTCATTGACTTGGTACAAAATGGGATCATCCTTGAAAAGGGTCTTATTGACAAAGGCGAAATCAAAGTACCAGGAAAGAGTTTGATTGTCCAACATCAAAATGTGTCGAATGATAGAAACAAGTTCTGGTCTAGGAACAAGAATGCCACGAATGACGACATAGTTGATGCTGAACACATACATACTAGACCATTCATCACTCTTAGAGGATACAACCAACAAATAGACATGATGAACAGTCCTCATCAAATGGCTAACTATTTCCAGAATTCACAACAACAAAGACCACGACAAAGGAGATTTCCAACACGAGAATTTACACGTTTAGGGCAACCAATCGAGGTAGTCTTCAAAGAATTGGTCAAACATAATCTTATCAAACCTTTAAAACCAAGAGAGTATGATCCTGGATAGTTCAAACCTTCATGGTGGGTCAATAACACTTTTTGTGACAATCATCGAACAAAAGGGCACAACCTCCAACAATGTCGCCAATTACAGAACATCATACAAGACTTTGTTGAAAACGGAACCATAGAAGTTGGTGGGCAGAAGAAAACTAAGAACAGTGATCATAAGGTCTTCACGGACCCCTTACATGACCACACAAAATGAAAAGCCTCTAGCTCAGGACCCCAGAATAATCCATCGGCCAACTATAACAATACTAAGTATGACTATGGTAAAGGAACGATCATAAACCACCTCCAAGCCACAAACGAGAATGCCAATACTTTCACCATTAAGAAGCACCCTGAATGTAATATCACCACATGTAGAAATAAGATTACTATTCCTGGTCCTTCTTCTGAGCCATCTACGAAAAATTCCAAATTCAAGTACAACCTTCTTGATCAATTGAGTAAAACCCCCATGCAAATATCTATCTTGGAATTGTTGACCTTATCACCTCAGCATCGATCCATTCTTGACAAAGCTCTACAAAACACAACTGTTCCCACAGACTTAGATGTCAATCATTTCAAAGAGATGGTGGGATATTTGACCAATTCGCATCATGCTACATTTTCCCAACATGATTACTCAACTGAAAATTCAGATCACAATGACCCCTTACATCTTGAAGTCTTAGTCCATCAAAACAAAGTCCGACGAGTCTTGGTAGATGGAGGAGCAGGTTTGAACCTGTGTACCCTTAAATTAGTTAAGGCATTAGGATTCTTGGAAGACTATGTAGATACCTCTAAAAGTATAGTCATCAAGGCTTATGATGATGAGGAAAGATCGTCCAAAGGAGTTGTCACACTCCCCATCTGAATTGGCCCAGCAATCATGAACAACAGCTTCCAAGTCTTGGATCTCACCCTTCCGTACAACTTGTTGTTAGGTAGACTTTGGATACACGCAATGAAATTCATACCTTCAACATACCACCAGTGTCTCAAGTTCCCCTATAATGGCATAGAGATCACCATTGATGGTGATCCAAATCCTTTCCAGTATTGTACAAGCCTAAGGGATCTTCCACAATGACAAGTTCCTATTTATCAACAGGCTTCATCATCCACTCTATCCCAATACGTTGACCCATCACACCTCACTAAGTCCATTTCATTCAAACCACCATCATCCACTCCAATACTTGAGATCCAAGACAAGGGCTATGGCGAGTATAATATAAAGGCATCCTATTGTGTTACTGAACTGATTCCACCTAAGGCTTATGGCCTACACATGGCGGATAGAAGACAGTCTATGGTCACATTTCATGTACCCCCTACAACGACATTGAAAAAATGGGGAGAGTTAAGTGAGGAAATTGTGGATCAAGGTGATTCCTAATTGTATGAAGAAGAACATGAATACCCCTCCCCATCCATTCAAATAGCCAAGGACCAATATGGAAAAGGATTCAAGATAATGTAAAAGGAAGGCTATGACGAGCATAGTGGGTTAGGACTATATCAAAATGGAAGGATAGAACTGATTACTGTCTACCCACGACCGAAATATCTAGGGCTAGGGTGTCAACCGCTTAGAATTGGGTTTCCTGGTACCTCATCAATGTTTCTGGAGGAAGTGAATGATTACCCAGACATCGAGACATCTCATGAACCACTTCCCCTAGTTTATGACAAACCCCTAGTTTCTGATACACCTTCGGTTTACGACAAACCTCCAGTCTATGATGAATCCCCGTACTCAAGTGATGGTGAATGGGAGTCCCTCTCATCTACTAGTACTGTGAACATAGATGCCTTATTTGGAAAGTTGGACCTCAATGTGAAACCTGTACCAAAATAGTCTAGTCCTCATCCTAAGAAACACTTGTCCAAAGCAGAATGGCAAGAGACCTATTATTGGGAAACCCTTGATCATTCATCTTGGGCACTTGACACACCATCTTTTGACAAATTTGCCCTCACCATTGTCCCACAACAGAGTATACCTACACCTAGGAGGAAGAACAAGAAGGAGTTAGTCCAAAACTTCTACAACCATGTCAACCATTCCATATTCACCTTGTCAGCATCTACCCTTACAAACTCCGATGATGACATGCCCCTTGTATATCCCAAAGTTATTGACTGGGATCAACAAGGTACACCTATCATAGATACATTCGAGAACGATGAAGCAATTGTTGAGTTCATGGGACTTAGAGAAGGTATACCTAGAGGGGATCATAAGGTAGGTTTTACCATAGACTTGGACGATAAAGCATATTTTGGGGAGTCTATTTACACCTCTAGTCGCAAAAATGAAAATGAAAATAAAAATGATGAGTCCCTAGGTGAAAATTGAAAGTCACCTTTGGATGAAGAAAAAGTCAAAATAAAGAACGTATCCGAGGGCAAAAACCTCTTTGAGGTACCTGAGGATAGAGGTTTAAATATTCTCCCTGTTGCACAAGAAAAGTCACCCATGCTAGTGGAAGAAGCTATTGTAGTCAACATAGGTACAAAAGAGAATCCTCAGATAGTATATTTTGCACCTTCCTTAACAGAAATAGAACAACATGAATTCAAGGACTTCTTTAAAAAGAAACAAGTAAACTTCTCATGGTCGTATGCTGACATGCCTGGGCTAGATCCAGACCTAATATTCCATCATTTACCACTACAACCAGGTATCAAACCAGTCAAACAGAAGTTGAGGAAGATGCATTCGCAAATTGCTCTATTGGTCAAGGTAGAACTTAAGAAACTTCTGGATGTCTGATTCATAAGGACAATAGACTATGCGGATTGGATATCAAATCTGGTACCAGTGACTAAGCCAACTGGGGGCATTCGAATTTGCATTGACTTTAGAGACATCAACAAGGCATGTCCTAAAGACGACTTCCCTTTGCCAAATATCGACATGATTGTAGACCTTACTACAGGATATGAGATGCTATCCCTTATGGATGGTTTCTCTGGATATAACCAGATAAAGATAGCACCTAAATATCAACATAAGACAACTTTCACGTGTCCATGGGACACATACTGTTGGAATGTTATGCCATTTGGCCTTAAGAATGCAAGAGCCACATACCAACGAGCAATGACCATGATTTTTCATGACTTTGTACATACATTCATGGAAGATTATGTAGATGATATAATAGCCAAGTCGAAAACAAGGGAAGATCATTTGAAAGTGTTAGACAAGATATTTCAGAGGTTAAAAAATTACAATGTCAGGCTAAATCGGAAGAAGTGTGTCTTTGGAGTCAAATCAGGGAAACTGTTAGGGTATATCATCTCTCGCAGAGGCATTGAAGTAGATCCAGAGAAGGTAAGAGCTATCATAGAAATGCCTCCTCCAACCAATATTGGTCAACTCAGAACACTACAGGGGAGATTACAGTCCATTAGGCGTTTCATAGTACAACTGGTGGATAAAATACATCCATTTCGGCATTTACTCAAGAAAGGAGTGCCATTTGTGTGGACACCTAAATGTCAAGAGGCATTCCAAAAAATCAAGGACTATTTTCTTACTCCACCAGTCCTAATGCCACCTACAAAGGGAAAACCATTGATACTTTACATCTTAGCAACTCAGTCGGCATTAGGGGCTCTTCTCGCACAACACGATGATCAAGGTCACGAGAGAGCGGTCTATTATATCATTCGAACCTTAGTGTGCTACGAATTGAATTACAACAACATATAATGTGCCTATCTTGTGGTAGTCTTTGCTACCCAAAAACTTAGGCACTATATGCTCAATCGACAAACCATGTTGATTGCAAAAATTGATCCACTTAAATATCTCCTAAGTAAGGCAGCTTTAACAGGCCGATTGGCTAAATGGGTTATGATACTTAGTGAGTATGACATTCAGTATGTCAAAAGGAAGGCAATAAAAAGACAGGTCATTGTAGAGCAACTGGCAGATGCACCTATAAAGGCAGATCATCCATTAGTAGTAGATTTTCCAGATGAATTTCTCTTCAACCTTGATGTTAAAATTGAATGGAAACTATACTTTGATGGATCACATACAAATCGTGGTTCAGGGGCTGGTATCTTATTTGTCACACCTAAAGGAGATACCATTCCTAAATCATTCAGGATTGCGTTCCCTTGTACCAATAATATAGCAGAATACGGAGCCTTAGTGACAGGTTTAAAAATGCCAGCTCAATGGAACATTAAGAGCCTATATGTCTTTGGCAACTCTCAATTGGTAATCCGACAGGTGAATGATGATTACAAGACTAAGGATGAGAAGCTTGCACCTTACAAGAGGATGGTTGACAGTTTCAAACAGTATTTCAATGACATAACTTTTCAACAAATACCACGTATCCAGAATAGAGCTGCAGATGCAATGACAACCGTAGGTTCTTTGTTGGATATTCCAAGTAATGTGCCTAAGTTCAAGTTTTTGGTTGAAGAGCTTTTGATCCCTGCTTATGATGTCCCTGATACTGTGATAGTGTGTACCATTTTTGGTCCTACGTCTCCTTGGTATAAAGACATATTCGATTACCTCACTGAACAATCCTTACCTCAAGACTTGTCCAATAACCAACATCGAACCTTCATCCAAAAGTCAGCTAAGTACACCATCATCGGAGAAACCCTGTATAGACGTACCTTAGATAATGCCCTAATGAGATGTCTTGATGTTGAGGAAGCACAAACAACTTTGCGAGCAGTACACGAGGGTATATGCGAATCTCATTCGAGTGGTCCCACTCTAGCCCATAAGATTATGAGACTAGGTTACTATTGGCCCATAGTGGAGAAAGATTCATACGTCTTTGCGAAGAAATGTAGACAATGTCAAATACATGGAGACTTGATAAGAGCACCAGCGTAGGAGCTTCGCCCAATTACTTCACCATGGCCCTTCGCCCAATGGGGACTTGACCTCATAGGTAAGATACACCCTTCATCATCCAATGGCCACAAATTCATCATCACCACCACTGAATACTTCACCAAATGGATCAAAGCCATCCCCATGACATAGATAACTGACACACAAATATCTAAGTTTATCCTAAACTATATCATTTGTCGGTATGGTGTGCCTCAATCCATAATCAAAGACAATGGCCACCCATTCAAGAACCAAGAAGTACGCCATTTATGTGAAGAATTCCACATCAAACACCATTTCTCCACCCCATATTACCCACAAGGTAATGGCCAAGCTGAGGCATCTAATAATACTATTGTTAGAATCCTTAAGAAGACTGTCAATGACGCTGGTCATGACTGGCACCTACAGCTTAATCCTGCCTTATGGGCTTATCACACAAGCATCCGTACTCCCACGAGAGCCACTCCATATTCCCTCGTATTTGGGTCTGAAGCTATCTTACCTATTGAGGTTGAAATACCTTCTCTACGGGTATCCTTGAAGGGTCATATTGATGATGAAGAATATCGTGTCTCTAGGTTACAAGAGCTAGAATTGCTGGATGAACGAAGACATAAAGCATTAGATCATTTACAAGCATATCAGAATCGTTTTTGTCGTAGTTACAATAGGAAGGTTATCAATAGACACTTTGACATTGGTGACCTAGTATTAATGGAGAACCCTAAGAACCAAGCTGAACGTGAGAAACCAGGAAAGTTTGAACCTAACTGGTTGGGGCCATATATTGTCATAGAAGCCTTTGGATCAAGAGCATACCAACTCTCTACTCCTGAAGGAGAACCGATTTTGTCTCCGAGAATTCATGTCTTAATCTGGAAAAATACAAAACAAAAAACAAAAAACAAAAAAATTGTTACCTTGATGAAAACCTGGCAAACAGGCGTCTTTGTAACACCAAAAAAATTGAGAAAATAAAAAAAGTAAAGAGAAATAAATCTGTCCACTAGTGAAAATCGCTTCAGTGGCACTATGAATAAGTACCATGGTGAAAACCTGGCAAACAGGCGCCATGTGTAGTCAAGCTCGCTCTTCTGTCTACCATCATTCTTATCAGACTTTTTCACCATCACTCATAATAAATGGGTGTCCTATCGATCATTTGGAACGATTGACATCTAAACGTCCATTCCATCACATTACCCACTCCAACTTCCAAATCCTATTCCTAAGTGGGGGCGAATCCTTTTTTTGTGCCCTAACACTTTGTACATAACGTCACACCATCGAAAATGTCTTGAAAAATCCCCAAAACATTAGAAAACATCAAAAATCCAAAAAAATCAGAAAAATATCAAATTTCCCGAGGGGGCATACCTTACCCTATTTCATGCTGGGGCACGACCGGGGCATATTTTTTTTGACACAACGTTGTACCAACATTGTATCAAAGAGGGGCAAACTGTAGATACCTAAAATTGGTCTAGGCCTGCGAACACCACATTTGACATAATTTTATATTCATCCATGGTCATGATTAAATAATGTCAATTATTTAATTAACCTTTCTAACACATATTTTCTCTATTAATTAAATATTTCTTTTTACTCAATTCATTAATTCATAAATGACCTTTATTCAACTTGGATAATTAAATAAATCATATTTGTTTAATTATTTCCCTAACTAATTAATTCTTCCTTCTTAATTAAACCCTCTTTTTATCACATGTCAACTATAATTAAATATCTTTATTTAATTTTTCATTTAACTCCCTTTTCAACTATAATTAAATATTTATTATTTAATTATTCAATTCTACCCTTTTCGAAAGTCAAATTAAATAAACTACTTTATTTATTTAATTAAATCTTCTATTTTCGAATGTTGAATTAAATTAACATTTAATTCACATTTAATTCATTTGTGTCACATTCCTCTATCATTCAGTTATCTAATCGTCCACTCACCTTTTGACTCAAGATCTATTTTTAGTTCTCCAGTTATCTCTGAATTCAACTACTGATCATCTCCGCAGGAAGACTCTCCGTCACAAGTAGTCGATTAACTAGTTCTAACTAATATGCATATATGCATCTATTAATTAAATATCTTTTATTTAATTAATTAATTTAATTATGCATTCGAATTCCTCATCTTCGAGTTCTGACTTTGTCTTTGACATTCAAAGTCTATTTCTTCTATTTTCGAAGATTCTTAACTAAAGATTAAGATCTTGTTCTATTTTTAGTCTTTCCTGACTCATGTTCTAACTCATGTTCTATCTGACATAGAACTCACATCGCATGGCATTCATCAATCTCATCCATCGATCTCTCTTTCAATCTGAGCCGATCGTTCGAAAACACAAAATCTATAAAATGGCATGTCATTATCATTATTCCTCCTCTTGAAATCACATACTTTTGAGAAGAGACCACTCTTCAATATTTTGCTTAGACATTCAACATAGCTATACTTGCATTCAAACACAAAAATCTGAGGGCAAGAATACTAAAAAGGAAAAATGGAGAAGAGCAATGGAGATAATTCGAAGGAATGAATGCATATTCAGTGAGATCAATTCAATTTGTTTAGTTTTTATCATGTTTTCATATTCATTCTTTATTGTTAGATTTTTAGATTAGTTTTGATTTAGATTAGGATTAACAATTGTTTGTTCTAGCTGCAAATCTTATCACAGATTTATTCTAATGTTACAATGACAAACATCAGGCATCGTAGAATGCCCCAGGGGTCAGTGAATGACAATAGAATCCTCTAGGGATCGTGGTTGCATAGAGAGTACTTGAGGAGGCATTGGCACTCCTTGGTCAGAGGCAGGCCGAGGTTCAGGGTAATCCTAGTGAGAGGGAAGTTCCATCTCAGTCAGAGGCATATATGAGAGATTTACTAAGAACATGTCCACCATTGTATCATGGAGCAAGAACTCGGTTAGAGGCTGATACCTTGCTTATAGACCTTGATAGGTGCTTTTCTATGCACCCTTATGACAGTAATTCCAAAGTGCGGCACGTTATTATGCATCTGCGAGGGTTCACATCCATATGGTGGAGGTTAGAGGAGAAAAAGCTCTGTATAGATATTAGCTCAGTATCTTGGGAGATTTTTATAGAGCAATTTAGAGCTCGTTTCCTATCCGCCCACTAGCATTAGCATCGAGGTGATGAGTTTCATATATTGCATCAGTTATCCTTGACATTTGAGTAGTATGAGTGATGGTTTTACGAGCTCAAACAGTTTGCAGGTGTAGGAGATGATGAGGGGATGTTGGTTCACCACTTTGTCAAGGGCTTGAACACTTATATTAGGAGAGGTGTGAGGGTTTTCAAACCCAAAACCATGGAGACAGCAGTGGAGAAAGCACGTCTAGTAGTGGAAAATTTGGCCATGGCACTGGGAGGCCACAATGGTGTTCAAATTGATAGCAGTTTACTAGCATGGTCTAGTGCACGTGTGGGTTAGAATTAGAGAGATGCACCTCCTAGGTCTCAGTAGGGACCTTCACAGAGTGGTCAACAGCAACAGGTATCTCAAGGGAAACATAAATATTTCTAGTAGAGGTAGGGGGACAGGAACTGGAGGCATATGAAATGCTTCAGCTTTGAGCAACCAATGTAGAGTTCTTATTCCACTTTCAGGGGTAGCACGCAATAGTCTAGCACACCACCTAGAGGCTGGGGCTATGGAAGAGGTACTGGATGTTTTCCATGTGGCCAACAGGGTCATATAGCTAGAATGTGTCCTAGCATGGGTACATTTGGATTTTTATAGGGACCAGGGGCATTTGAGTCAACTGTTGGGGATGTAGGAAGAGGGCATCATGTTTTTGCAGCGGTTGATAACCGCCAAGAAGAGCATTAAGGTACCGTCATTGAGACATTTGGTATGTTGTTGGGTAACCCAATTACCATTTTTTATTATTCTGGAGCATCAGACTCTTTCATTTCTTCTTCCATTGTGACGCGATGTAGACTAGGGGCAATAAGGCAAGTTGAGTTAGCCTCAGGTGCGAAATTTGCATCAAATTCACTTGTACCAGAGTGTAAATTGGAGGTTGGACCTCTCCATACTACAATGGACCTCCAAGTTATTCCATTGGGTTCTTATGAGGTTTTCATAGGAACAGACTGGTTAGAGGCGCATAGAGCAGTCATATATTCTTAAAGTAAGTCAATTCGGTGCATTGACACATCTGGCAGAGAGGTAGAGATAGTGGGAGTTCAGAGGTTGATTTCCTTGAGATTTATCTCAGCTATGCAGGTGATAGGGTGTGTGCATCAGGGTTGTTAGTTATTCGCTATTATAGTGGATGATTTGGATTTAGGAGATGGAGAAGAGAAAGTCTCTATCGATAGTCACCCCATTCTTCAGGAGTATTCTGATGTCTTTCCAAATGAGATTATAGGGATGCCACCTCAGAGAGACATAGGCTTCAAGATAGACCTTGTAACTAGATTAGAACCCATTTCATGAGCTCCTTATCGTATGACCACCCAGGAGCTAAAAGAGATTTTCTTGCAACTTGAGGAGTTGTTGGCAAAGGGCTTCATCGGCCCTAGTGTTTCTCCATGGGGAGCACCAGTTATCTTCGTGAAGAAGAAGGACGGTTCACTTCGGTTATGTATTGATTACTGAAAGTTGAGCAAAGTGACCATCAAGAGTCAATATCCACTTCCTAGGATTGATGATCTATTCGATCAGATCAAGGGTGCCACAATATTTTTGAAAATTGATCTTTAGTTAGGATATCATTAGCTTTGTATCTTTGACTCGAACATTCATAAGATGATGTTTTGAATAGGATATGGTCACTATGAGTTTATAGTAGTACCATTTAGGTTGATGAATGCACCCTCTGTGTTCATGAGTCTGATGAATAGGGTATTTCGTACGTACTTAGATATATTTGTCCTTGTGTTCCTTGATGACATTTTGATATACTCCAAGATAGTGGAAGAGCATGAGGAACATTTGCGGCAGGTATTACAATGCTTATGGGATAATCAACTTTATGCTAACCTGTCGAAGTGTGAATTCTTCAAGACTGAAGTCTCATACCTTGGTCATGTGATCTTAGGGGAAGGTATTTTAGTGGATCCTTTAAAGATCCAAGCAATCTTAGATTGGCCTTTTCCCATGAATGTGGCAGAGATACGTAGCTTTATGGGGCTAGCGGGTTATTACAGGTGTTTTATGCAAGGATTTTCAAGGATAGGGTATCCTATCACCTCCCTTCAGAGGAAAGGGAAAAGGTTTGTGTGGTTAGAGTAGTGTGAGGCAATGTTTTAGAATCTCAAGGAGAAGCTAACCAGTGCACCAATACTTGTGAAACTTGATCAAACTGGGGAATTTGTAGTTTGTACAGATGCATCCTTGGAAGGATTAGGAGTAGTGTTGATGCATGAGGGTTGTGCCATTGCATATGAGTCACAAAAGCTCAAGGATCATGAGCTGAAATACCCTACACATGATCTTGAGCTAGCGGAGGTTGTTCATGCATTGATGAGATGAAGAAATTTCCTTCTTGGTCATAGGTTTGAGTTGCACAGTGATCATAAAAGCCTTCATTATATTTTCATGCAACCCAAGCTTAATGATAGGGAGAGGCATTGGAAGGAGTTTCTCTATGAATATGATTTTGAAGTGAAGTTTATCTAGGGAAAGGAGAATGTCATAGCGGATGCACTCAGTAGACAGAGACATGAGATATTTGAGTTGGCTCTTGTTGTAGATTTGCAACGTCAGATTCTTTATGCCCTTCCAACGAATAGTTGGTATCAGGAGGTTAGGACAAAGATAGAAAATGGAAAACCTCTTGAGGGCAGGTAATTAAGATATTCTCTAGATCTAGATGGGATATTGAGGCACATGGGATGTATATACATTCCTTCATTAGGTGATCTTCGTATCTTGGTTATGAGTGAGACACATCATGCACCTTATTCATCCCATCCAGGGGTGAAGAAGATGTATGCAGATCTGTATTAGTTGTAACTTTTGGCCAAGAATGAAGCGCAATAGTACAGATTATGTGTCACTATGTCTAGAGTGTCAGTGGGTGAAGGTTGAACACCAACATCTAGCAGGGCTTTTGCAACCTCATTTAGTACCAGAGTGGAAGTGGGATATAATCTCATTGGATTTCATTGTTGGTTTACCCAACTCTTCAAGATGACATGATGTGATTATGGTGACAGTTGATACATTGATGAAGGTAGCACACTTCTTACCTATTCGCTCTTCCTATAATGCATCATCTGCAGCTAGAGTGTTCATGGAGGACATAGTGAGGTTACATGGTATTCCACATCTAATTATTTCTAACAGCGATCTAGTGTTCACCTCAGCTCTTTTGACTTCATTACATCATGCGATGGGGACACAGTTGAACTTCAGTTCAACTTATCACCTAGAGACATATGGATAGACTGAGAGGGTCAATCAGATCCTTGAGGATATGTTACATATGTATGTGATGGTCCAACAGATGTGATGGGAAGATTATCTCTATTTGGTAGAGTTTGCTTACAATAAAAGTTTCTAGAGTTTTATCGACATGCTTCCATTCTAGACATTGTATGGGCAACCATGTTGCACTACCTTGAGTTGGGTTTGACTAAAGGATAGAGTAATTTTGGGTCCTAAGATGTTGTAGGATATGGAGCAGAAAGTGGTTCGAATTAGAGAGCATTTGATGGCAGCTCATGATAGGCAAAAGAAGTATGTAGATGCGCATAGGGTGGATTGATAGTTTTGTGTTGGTGATAGAGTCTTCTTGTAGGTGTGTCTGCGAAAGAGTCCAATCCATTATGTGAAGGGCTCTAAGTTGGCACCTCACTTTGTCGGACCCTTCAAGATACTTGAGAAGATTGGTCCAGTTGCTTACCGACTTGCTTTACTGCCCAGTCTCTCGCATATTCACGATGTATTTGATGTTTTTGTTCTCCGACCGTACCATCCAGAAATTTCTCATGTCCTTGATTGGAATGCTTTATATGTAGAGGACGGATAGCTAGATTTGGAGCCTGTGGCCATAAAAGAGCATAGAATGCTCACTCTTCAAGGGTGAGATATTGATCAGGTTAGGGTCCAATGGGATCCTAGGGATGATACATCATCCACTTGAGAAGATGCAGCTAGAATGAGGGAGCTCTATCCCTATTTGTTCACAGGATTCTAGGAGTAAGCCTGACCCTAAGGGGGAGGATGTAACACCCCTCCATTCTTCTCTGTTGATCGGACAATGTTCTTCTTTGTTATGTTTTATTTTCTGTTAGTACTTTGACTATGGTACTCGGTTACTATTTGACCGCTAACTGTAAAGTGATGTGATGTTATATTTTGATGTGATGGTATTTTATTCTGATGGTATCATTATGGCATGCTTTAGATTAGCATTGTGGATATTTGAATTAATGTTGTTTTATGTCATTGATTAGATTATTGATGTTAGATTCATCATTTTTGTAACACTGTATTGGTGATGGAGATAAAATTGCACTGGACTCGCTTGCGAGCACCCTACAATTCCACGATTTCCTCTTCATGGTGTGTTTTATTATGAAATATATGCATGTTTAATATATATTTTGTTTGCAGGTTTACAAGTACATGACATCAACTCCACCTGGTTTCGTAGGTTTGAGCGTGCCCATTGCCCAACGGTATTTGATTAGGAGATAGTAGCTAGGTTTCCCGTGTCAAGTCATCACCCTGGTCATAGTGTGTCATTGGTTTTAAATTGGGTATGTTTGCTTTAATATTGTTCATTTCACCTTGATTTTATTTAATTGCAAGTTAAAAAAAGGTAAACAAATGGCTTTAAATATTGAAGTTGTTTATTAAATTAATCAGGTTATTATGTTAGAAGATGTTATTTAATTAATTGATTAATTTAATTTAATTAGTAAAATAATTCAATCTTTGGATTATATTTATTTTATTGAATTAATTAAATTAATTGAATTGAATTAAGTTAGTTTTAGAATTGATAGATATTTTAATTGAAAATTTAAAAAACGTTTTAATTTGTATTTTTGAAAAAGAAAATGAATGCAAAAAGAAATGGAAGATATTTTTTGTTTTTGTTTTTGAATATTTATGTTGGTGGTTGAAAGAGATATTTTATTTTATTTTTTTCATGGAATTTTGGTTATAACCATGAGAATTGAAAGAAAAGAAAAAAGAGGAAAAAATAGAGGAAGGATTCTGGTTTTTGGATTTTGGATTGCTTGGAAGAGCTAGAATCTCTAAAAGGATCATTTCACCATTTGAAATCTTCTCAAGCTTTTCAAAACCAGGTTCATGTTATTTAAATTGATTTTGATTTTGAAAAGATTCATATATTTTGATATGTTGTTTGCAAATTTATTGTTTGAGAAACTCAGAAAGGAATTGTGATGAGAAAAATCATGTTAAATTTTGTTTCAAAATTCTAAAACCTCTGTTTGCAAATGATTTTCTTCAAGAAAAAAATTGCATACCTAGCTGTAAATGATCATTTTAGAAATTATTTGTTCAACTGGTTTTATAAAATCTGGATATAATATAAATATATATATATGTATATATATATTGTGAGCAATACATATATATATATATACATACATACATATAAATATATATTTATATATATATATTTTGATTGGGATTATGCTGCTCAAAACAAAAAAAAACCCTGTTAAAAAAATTTCATGTATTTTGAAATCCGTAGGTTTTTGGGAAAAAAATGGTTTTTTTTTATATTAAAAAAATTGGATTTTTGGGGAGGTTGGGGGCTCTCCCCACAACCGCCCCCATGGGAGGTGTTGTGGGGGGAGCCAGGCCCAACACGCCCCACACCAGCTGCCCACATACAAGGAACAACTGTGTGTTAAACACAAACGCACCCCTTATGGGGGGTCTGACTGTGTTTACATATAGTTACCCCAGGTATGGGGTCTGCTGTGTGTAAACACAACGGCCCACTCATACACAGTGCACACACATTCAAAAAATCCCTACGTGGGTTCGGATTTCAAAACTCGTTTATTAAAATATTATATTTTATAATATTAAAATATTTGATATTTAAAAACATTAAAATATATATATTATATATATATCTATAAATATATAAATATATAAGTGTATAGTAATATATATTTATATGTATATTTATGTATATATATTTATATATGTTATTATTATATTTGGTTTTGGAAATTGTAATAATATAAAATGTTTAATATATATATTTAATTGATGATTTAAATATTACATTTAATTGGCGATTTAAATAATGGCATGTATTAATTGTAATTGAAGGATTTTAATATAATATGTTAATAAATGAATTATTGGATTTTTAAATAATATGTTTTAACACATGAATGTATTTGATTTTAAAAATGATTTATTTTGAAAAGAAGAAATGGTTATTTTCAAAATGTTATATTCTGAATAGGATTAACTGTTTTATTTTATTATTATTTAAAAGCAATTAAAGAATTAATTATTTGGTTTAAATTTCATCTATTGTCTGAAAGAGAAATTAGTAAATTAGTTTTAATAAGGAAATAAACTACTGAATTTTAGTAAGGGATGTGGATTTAGGAAATCCAAAAGTAGATTTAATTCCTGTTTAAATTGCTCTTTTAAATGTAAATTTCTTCAGTGTTCATTTTGGGGGAAATTGTTTAGAAGGGTAATAAGTATTCCATATGGGGTTTTTAAATTATTTGGGGTTGTCGTATTATGATAGTCAACCTTTGAATTACCTTGGGTAGTGTGTATAATTGTATCCAGTGATTTACCCGGTTATCACGAATGGGATGGTGTTGCCTTTATGTTTTGGATAGGGATTTAATATCCTTAAGTCACACTAGTTTACCCTTGGGTTGTGGAGTTGTTCCACATGTTGTCTTAGAGAAGTGGCTTGAAATGAGGGCCGACCCACAAAGTGGTGCCAGGATAACTTATTGTGAGTTAGTTAATCTAGTGATAATGTAAATAAACTTATTAGAAGAATAGGTAGTATTAAACACTTAATAAGAATAATTATGCCTTGCTCATGGATGCAAGGGCTTGTATAGACTTGGGATAGGACGAGAAGGCCTGGAATGGCATGATCATTATCTTGTCTCTACGAAAGATAATTGATTTCACATTGGTTTGCGTGAGGGGTTGGGAGTCGTTTAAGGTTTCTAGGAGATCTTGAGATAAGGGTTGGGGCCTAAGAAGACTTACCAGATATCCCATGTAACATTGTGATGACACTTCTCTTAAGTCAACAGTATGTTTGTAACAGTGATGCAATTGATTTGTTAACTCTGGAAGCATTGTAACCATTGTGATAGCGTGGTATTTGTATTTGTTTAAGTACAATTATGTTTTAGCCTATCACTAGAGGTAGATAGTTTTGTCTTGGAATCCTTGTTACTATCTCCTACCACGGGGGGTGGAACTTTAGGTACCACTTGGTTGGGTGGAACGTGCACATTACTCCGTTGGGTGTTCTTCTTGTTTGTGTTGACAATATTTTCAGTTGGAGAGCTCGTGGGATCCAGTTACTTTGCATGCTTATATTCATTTAAGATGATTCTTATAATTTATTACCCTCATTGTAATCGAGGTGGAAGATTGTAATTTTTAATCATGCTTATTGGTTCTACCTCATTTGGGGAATGAGAGATGTAATCTTCTTGGCATATTATTGTTATATGGAATCTTATTGTATCTCTTATCGTTATGATGTAATTTATCATGTATGGAATGTATGTGTTCTTAATTTCTTAAGTATATAAATGTTATGGATTCAATCATGTTTTTCGTTTGGGTTTTAAAGTAATCTTTGTCTCGTAACTTTAGAGGTTGTTGGCAATGGGTAGTGAACTTGCATGGTAATTGTACTTTAATAAAAATAAATAAAGTATGTGTTTGTGTAGTTAATTACAACTTCTTCTAGGGTTATGTGGTGCCCAGTGTTACACATCTTATTCATATTTTAATGGAATTCAAGAGACCAAATATTTTAAACTTAATTGAATCTATTTTTGAAAAATCATAGGTCCCTCTTGTCACATGTTGGAGAGAAAGATAATTTTGCATACTTATATTTCTATGAAAAGATATCTCAATAATCTTTCACACATGACTCTATAGAGACCTATATTAAGAAGCATACATTGGATTCAATAGTTATATTATTAGTACCTTCCATTTCATTTTACTTCTTTTCATGCTTATGAGAATCTTCAGAGATATTACCCAAAGAAAAACTTAGATACATTTCATTCTCTATGGGTAAAAGCAAAAACTTGTGTCACACTTTATAAAGGAATCGACTAACAACAAAATTTTTGAACTTGGACCACATAAAAATGATCCTTATGTTTTGAATTTTAAAATGATGTAAACTAATGAAATGTATAACTTTTGATGAAGTTTATTCCTATATTTTTTCTGATTTTTTAAAACTTTGTTTTCATTATTTTTTATCAATTTGAGAATAAATTTTGGAATGCTGAAACTTTCAGAAAAAAGTGACTTCATGGGCTGTTAAAAAACAAATTGAAAATAAATTCATTTCTCCCTAATTTTTTTCTCTCCAAATAGGTAACTTCAATATCTTGTGCATGGAAAAAAATTAAATTTTGATGTATATTTTTCTCATAATAATGTTTTAAAGTCAAACTTGTCAGAATTTGATACTTTTCATGAGACATCAACTATTGTCTATTTTTTTAATCATTTTCAAAAAACAAATTATACCCATTTGAAGTGAACTCTCTCCTCTTGTGCCCCATATATATTTTTTAAAAAATATATGTTTTATTATTTTTTAAAATTTATAATTAGCCTCTTTTTTAAATTTAACAACCTACTTGCATTATTTTAAAAATAAAATATATTAAAACTAATAAAAATATTAAAAATCATTCTAACTGGATAAATACTCTACCAAATTTGAATGTTTCAGAAAATTATTAAAAAAAAGGTGAGTTGGTTGCCAAGTAGGCAGCCAACTAGACATGCTTGGTCAAGCCTGTTTCGGTTGAGCATATTTTGGTCGAGCATCTTTTGGCCGAAACCTGCTCAGTTGAGCATGTCTCAATCGAAACCTATTTGGCTGAGACATGATAGACTGATAAGTGCTCAACTGAAAATGGTCAATATAAATATATATATATATAAATTTTTTCAACTCAAGAAAATTCGATAAAATACATATTTTGACAAAGGAAGGCATATTTTGACAAAGGAAGGCTTATTTCGACAAAAGAAGGCTTATTTTGACAAAATAAGGTTTATTTCAACAATTTAGAAGACTTATTTTGATGAAAGAAAACATATTTGGACAATAGAAGAGATATTTTTGAAGGTACATTGATCTTCAATTTATTTAATTGATTATGTCACTATTTTCATGAATGCATTTGAAGTTTATTTTCAGTATTTTTCATTTGAATATGGTTGAGAACTAGGGTTATTAGGTTATGGTGTACACATGTACAAAGACCCACAATTTTGTTGCATCTTATGATGATATTCCTTCTACATAGCATTATGATTAGATATATGTTCATGGACCACACTTTAATCTTGTTACCATATAGACTAGAGGGCATCATGCATTGCATTACATCTTATACCTTCATCATGTTGCATCTTCATATTATGGGAATCATGTCTTTAGCCATTTACATCTTATTCTTATATGGTTATATCAAGTTACATTTTAGGTCATTAATCCTTCCTCCTTAACATACTGTGATTTTATTTGTCACATCCTTGCATTTGAGGAATCAACCCTTCCCTTTTGTAATCTTATCCTTTCATTGCTATATACCTTTTCATAGGAGATCTATATTGAATTTTTTCTCTTTCACATAATATAAGTCTTTTATTACATGATATATTTAAATTAGAGGCATCATGCCTTTCCCCCCTCATGAGTTTCATTATAATATCCTACCTATCTAGGGAAAATTAGCTTTATGCATGTGCACAATCATGTGTGTTCCCTTGCACCTCTTCTCTTGTCTACTTTTCAAATTTATTTCTCATGTGTGGGTTCAATCCCTTGTTCTTGTGCATTTAACTCCTTCCTTGTAACATGATCTACTCTTAAGTGTTCACCCTCTAGATCCTTTTATATATTGTTCAGGTTATCCAACCTATTGTTCCCTACATCAAACTCCTTAGGTGTGAAATAATGTGCACATGAATCCAAGATTCAAGAACAAATGAGATGAAGTGGTAGTTTGATGCTAGAGTCAAAGTTCATCAATATTTTCTCATCCTTCCCTAGACACTCATACTTTGTATGATTAATTTATGTTTTTTCCCTTATTTAAATGTTTTTCCTCAACCTCACCTACATGACATGTACACTAAATGATCCTCTATCCAAGTCCATTTCATTTTTAATTGTTTTAATTAAATTTCTTACATGTTTTCCAAGTTTTCCCATGCTCTTGCATTAGGTTGGAATGCGTCTTAGGTTCACTTGAATTGATTACATGTACAAATTATACTTGGTGAACTACACATTTAGGTATATATCAAGCTCATGATGTTTATCTTTCTATGTTTTATAGTACCCATTTTATTAAAAGATCCACATATTGATGTGCATTTAGTGGTGGTCTAGTAAGTGATATCATGATCTAGCACATGCATCTAGTTACATGGTTTAAATATTTTCGAGTGATATATATTCCAAATATGCTCATGATATGTTAGTAATTTATGCATATTTAAAGAGATTTTAATTGAAGAGCCTTTTTTCAAGTGATATATATACCAAATATGAGCTCATGATACCAAATTTGCTCATGTGATATGTTTGTAATTTGATTTTTTTTTTTTTACTTTGGATTTACAAAAAATGAACAATTTATACTTTAGTGTTAGATATTTATGCAATATTAACTGTACATGTTTCATTGAAAGCTCTTGTGTGTACTTTTTTTTGTAGGTGAATTCAAGTTTGAGTGAAATTTGTGATGGTTAATCCAAGGACTAGATCGAGGAAGTATGATCAAACACGAACAAGAGAGAGGATGAGAAAATCAGGTGAAGGAGCATCTATTGAAGAACAAACCATAGAAAATATTGATGACCAAGGTGACATACGGGTACAAGAAAACTAAACCTAGTAATAGAAAAAATTTCTATGGTATGGAAAATATGATGGAGATGGATGCAAATTCTCTTTTCAACAATATTTCATCTGAAGATATGTTATTTGAAAGAACATTGGTTAGAAACCCTAGATCAGACATGCAAACCTAAACACCTTCCACAGAAGAGAAAACATAAAAAAGCAGAGCTTTGCATGTGAATGTGCAAAATGATATATTTAGGAATTCAATGTTACAATGAGATGATTTGCTTTATAAAACAAAGTATGCAACACTAATGTTGACCTAAAAATAGCTCAACCTAAGTAAAGTTATGCAAGTGTAATTAAATATTAATTACACTAACACCCCCCCATAAGTGCAACTTAGGGAGACTAGATAAGCATGCAGCTAAAACTAAGATGAATGCAAGAAAGCATGAATGGGTCCCGACAACTAGGCCTGATTAGGTACCCATGTACAAATGCAATAATGAGGTAGAGAAGGAAAACCCAGTGGGAAAACCCCCCTACAATGAGATGGCTGCTGCAAAGAAGCACTGGAAGAACACTGTGGAGTAACACTGGAACCGCAATCTGGAAAGCAAGGAAAGATACTTCTGTCTACAAGAAACCATATCAGAATCATAATAATGTGACAGCAGACCCAATGCCACAGAACACTCGAAAACACCAAACTAGAACAACCCTGGAATCCATAAAGCAATAGTAGATGATATGATGATGATAGAATCTGGAAGCTGTGAATCTCAATGTCGATGCCAAACTAAGATTGAAACTCTTCCATGGGAAAAAGTATCAGACAAACTCGGGAACAATAACCACAAATTTAGTGGCCCGCAAACTGAGATGGATCCGATGCAGATCACTAACCATAGGCTCTCAATCTAAAGTGTGAACCAAAATGAATCTGATATGTGTCAAGCTTAGACAAAAATGTGGCCAAAAGAAAATAAGAAACCAAATTACAACCCATGTGAGTTTCCATCAAAACATGATGAAGATTATTATGCAAGAAACCCCCCTGATGGAACTTTATATTAGTTCATTTATTACAATCCCCAATGAATGCAAAAGGAGATAATGCATAAACATTCATAAATAGAAAATGAAAATAGACCTCAAATCTATGTAGAGGACTGAACCAGCTTTCCAATGCCACATGAATGGCGAAAAAAGGATCACTGAGTCAAAAGATGTGCCCTCCGGAGTGTAAAACACAACATCTAAGTTCAAGGACCTGAAAAATAAATCTGGAGCAAAATCAGAACAAACTACCAATAGCATTGGATTGGTGCTGGAATCAAATTTCCAATGGTATCTCATTTGTGAAAAATGGACACCATATGCAAAAGTTACGCCCGATTTTGTCAAAGGTGCTCCAGAATGGCCTATAAGGCCTACAGGCAGCCCAGGGGGCTAAAAAAATCTCGGCCCCTAGTCCTGCATGTGACTAGGGGCTGGCGGATAGGGGGCTGGGGTGGAGCCCCTGGTTCTCCATATGACCGACGGATGAAGCAGAAGGGGCCAGGGGCTGGGTGCATAGCGCCCGGTCCCCCATATGACTGGATGCTCTGCGAAAGGGGGCTCGAGGGGGGTGGGGTGCAGGCCGGCGGCCGGTTGGTGGCGCCGCTGGCCGGAGCGGCGGGCGGGTGGCCGCTTGGTGGTGTGGCGGTGGCGGGGACTTTTGAACTAGAGGCGGTCGCGCAGATCCCCAAAAACCATGTTTTTTTGCATTTTTTTCAAAAAATGTGCCTCGGGATGTGCTGGGGAGGCCGTACGGCTTCCCTGGCAAAAAAATTTTGCCCTTCGAACCAACTTCGCCAAAATCAATGAAACAAAGAGCGATCTTAGGGTTTTTGGCCACTGCGAACGCAATGGTGACCTCCGTTTCTGCTCAAAATGCTTCAAAAAAATGGTGACCTCCAGAGCTTGCAAAAAATACCAAAACTAAAACCCTCACAGATCTGGCAAACAATGGCCAAAATCTGCAAAATAAAAGCCAATCCTGAGTTTTTCCAGTGCTCTGAATCCAATGGTGAGGCCCGATCTGATCCAAAATGCTGCATAGATGAGCTCAAGGCATGAAATCCTCGAGGAACCCCGAATGAACTCTGTAATGAATTTCTCCAGAATTTGAGAAGGGGCTGCATGTCAAGGCTCTAATACCATGTTAGAAACCCTAGATCAGACATGCAAACCTAAACACCTTCCACATAAGAGAAAACATTAAAAAAGCAGAGCTTTACATGCGAATGTGCAAAATGATATATTCAGGAATTCAATGTTACAATGAGATGATTTGCTTTATAAAAGAAAAATATGAAACCCTAATGTTGACCTAAAAATAGCTCAACCTAAGTAAATTTATGCAAGTGTAATTAAATATTAATTACACTAACAACATTAAAATTACACTAAAAAATATGAGATGAACTTTTTGAAGAAAAGTCACTAATTGGAAGAGCATAGTTAGTTGCAAAGTTATTTAGAAAAAAAGAAATGACCCCTATTTTGGAGCTGTTAGGGGTTGATAATAGGAAAAAATCATCAAATTCATTAAAATAAACAATTGTTGAAAACTTACAAGAAGCATTAAAATGTATTGAAAACAAGAGTCGATCTAGTGATCTAAGTGCTACATGTAGAGCATTGATGAATGGAATTTCTAGTAAGAAATTATCACATAGAAGACAAGTTTAAAAGATTTATGAATTACTAGATGTTTCTAGGAGAATTGTTTAAAGGTATATTGAAAAGAGAAATGAAATAGATGAAAATTTGAGAAAAATGGGTAAATATTTGTAGGGTTTCTCGAAAAAGATAGAATTTCATAAGATGTAAAGAAACAGGTGGTTGAATATTGGACCAACCACTCTCGTGTTTATTCCAATAGAAGGGATACTATACAAATAATAGGTGAAGATGGTACACAAATTTCTCATCCAAAACATTTTATAGATACAACACAAAGTGAGCTTTTTGAAGCATTCAAGTGAGAATTTTCAAATGTGAATATTTTTCAAAGGATGTTTGAGACACTACGACCATCAATTGTACATATAAATAAGGTACATGAATTTTTTTGCTGCAGAAATCATGTTGAATTTGATCTACACCTACAATCATATAAAAAATCTATGATAGTAATTGATTGAAATATAGCCATTCCTAGAAGCACAACACAATTTGTGAAGTCTTATGTATGCAAAAAATTAGAAGATTCAGATGAATTCAATGTTCAGTGTATACAAAATGTATGTAATGATTATGGAGATTTGAAGAATCTTTTACAAGTTGACAATATTGAAATGCAAGTTATTTGGAAGATATTTGAATATCAGACATACTTAATGAAGTCAAGAGTTGAGGCCAAAAAAAATGTTATCAAAGAGAGTGGATTGCCTTACAATGAATTCATGAATAAATTTCACAGTATCATATATCCACATACCCAAAATTGTCATGGTGTAATATGGCAAGCTAAGCAATTTTGTGATTCAAAGAATTTCTTTCCACTATGTTGTATTCTCTCTATTGTAGATTTCTTTGAGAACTATACATTTAGTCCTCAAACTGAAATTCAAAATCAATATTATCATTCTGAGCAAGTTGGAGTCTTTGCGCAAGTTTGCTATAGGCATGCCGAGTTATAGGTCGAGAGAAGAAAGTAGCACAGATGATCAAATTATCATCAAATAGGTTCACTTTTATATCAATGATGATATGGGTCATGATATAAGCTATGAAGCTCATTGTTTTAAAATATTTTTTGAAGACCTAAGACAACGTGGCATAAATCAAGAACAAAACTAGATATGGTCTGATGGATGTGCTGGTAAGTACATTGTTTTTTTTTTAAATAATTATTTATTTACTTTTAAATTTGAGACTTAAATTGTCCAGTTACTTATATAATTACTTTTTTGAAGCTAATTTTGTTTGAGTGTACAATTATTTGTAACTTCACAGGACAATTTAATTCTACAAAAGGCTTTGTTTGGTTAAGCCATCAACATGCTAGATGCAACACCAAATTTTTGTGGAATTTTTATGAGAGTGGACATGGAAAATAAGAGCATGATGGAGTAGGAGCATGTGTGAAGCATGCACTTTTTCAACATGAACTTGTTGGTAGCTCACCATATATATATGGTATCTAGAGGTATTTTAAAAAAAATAGATATATTTAAACTAAATTAGATTCTTAAGTTCCTTGATAGTAACATGTGACAAATTTTTCCAACATGTGTACTTGTAGGAAATTCCATACAAAATGCAAATGAAATTTGTTGAATTGTGCAAAAGTCATTTTCTTACTTGTGACTCAACATACAACACAATATTTTTTAGAAGTTACAAGTACATCTAATCAAAAAAATTTAAATTTGAATTTCAAAGTGTGCATGATTTAATTGAGTTTTCAAATTTGAATTATATATATATATTCACTTAGATTAATCACTAGTGGATTTTTGTAATTTACTGATATTGATTGATCAAATCCTTATAATTGTCAAAAAATTCATGGTATTAGAAGTCTACATCAAATCATGACAATGAGAAGTATCAAGCCTTATGCAATTAATGTGAGAGAAAAATCATGTTATTGTGTTAATTGCATTGAGGAAAATGCAAATATTGTTCAATGTGAGAATATTAGAGATAGGTGTGTTTCATAATGGGAAATGAAACAATTAATATCAATTCCTCCTTTTGATGAAAATGATAATGTCAATGTCTATGATCCTCTATATTCAGCTAATTACGAACATGTATTTGATTTAGTTGTTACAGGTATGGAAATTGATTAACTTACAATTGACTTAAATATATTCTATGTAAGTAAGTTTTAAGCATGTTTATATATAAATTTATATAGATTAAAAATATATTTACAAATTGAATTGTAAAATTTACATGGTGTGTGTACAAGAGATATTTTCCCTGTTGTTGCAGATCCTAACAATGTAGAAGGTGTAGAATCCTATCTACTAATATGTATGCAACCAAAAATAAAATTGGTGAAATCGATGATAGATGGTGATGGACAAGAGAATCCCATTGGATCAGTTGTTATTGAAGGAACATATTATCAATAAATAAAGATAGATAAAAATGGTATTATATTTGTTGATTATATGCCAAGACAAAAGGTTCTACATTCCAGTTACTTAGTTATAGAAACAAAAATAAATTTAGAAACTTTACCTAAAAGAGGACGTGCCAAACAAAAGTGCAGGTTTCCTATTGAAGATCATGAAAGGATTTTAGAGATAAGTAAAGATATAGAGGATCCAAATTATATGTACGAGGAGCTTTAAGTTTTTTTTTGGATATATATTTACATGTATGACTAGATATATATATATATATATATATATATATATATATATATATATATATATACATATGTACTCAATTTTTTTATAGATCTATCTATATCTATATTGATTAGACATGTGACATGATTTAGAATGGGTTTTATTCAAAGGCTTGGTCATTTATTTCTAGAATTGTATTTAAATTTGTTCCATGTGCAATTCTTAATTTAGTTAAAGAATCTTTGATTTCATAAATTACATTTGAAACTCCACTTAAATGTGTATGTTAGATCATATATGCTTGATACAAAATCTAGTGAATTTAAAAATGTTTTCAAACATTTTTCCTAAACTCCTTTAAATTATCTATTTCGAATTGCATTTTTATGTTGGACATGGAATTATTTTAATTTCACTTGAATCTTCAATTTCATTCAAGTTGAATCTTAGATCATATATATATGCAATTTACAAAACCTCTAGTGAATAAATTATAAAGTTCACACTTTTCCTCGATTCCTTTAAATCATCTATTCCAATTGTATTTTTTTGTTTGACATGGAATTGTTAAGTTCACTTTCAAATATTTGATTTCATTTGTTCAACTCCACTTATATTAGCTAGATCATATATATGCACAGTTTACCAAACCTAGTTTATGTTTCAATTTTGCATTTAAATTTATGTTCCATGGAATTCCTAAGCTCAATAATCTTTCATTTCAATAATTCAACTCCACAAGTATATAGTGCATCATATGAAATTTATAAAACATCTAGTATAAATTTAAATATTCATTTTTCCTAGAGTCACAAGGATGATTTAAGGAATTTGTTGGGATCATGTGGTTTTAGAAGGTTTTTTTTTTAGCAAGTTCTTAAATGTGAAAGTGTTGCAATGCTCTTTATTAGTGTAATTTTTTAATAGTTTTTCTTATTGGGTTCCTAAACTATGATTACTTTATTGTAATTTTGTGACAAATTGGATCTAGTTGATTTGGTGTTTGAGTGGTGAAGAATCTACATGTTGTCTCTAGTTTTCTCTATTTTTTATGTTACTAATGTGACATTCAATATTTTTATTATATTATCCAAGATCTATCTAGGCATTGTAATTTATTTTCTTTCATTTAGAGTAGGAACCATGATTTTCCATAACCTTTGGTATGTTACTTACGTTTATCATTTTGTGAATGTTATTGTATGGGTTCTCTTCGATTGGTCTTTCTTGTTCACCCTGGTGCACTAGAATATTCATTGTAGTGAATCATAGTGATGGTGTTTGGGGTTCTTGAGATAGCTATATTTTGGCATCAATAGTTGTTTACCATGTATAGCTTGAGACCACATGCAAAGGGATATTTGGTAATTGTGTGGATTGATCACTTTTTAATAAATAGTTGTCATGGGAAGATCTAGATACTTATATTTTTAGAACAAGGAAAATTCACGAATTAGCAATATAAGCATAATTCAAACTAAACCTAAGCTAATAATAGAGAACAATGGAAAATTATAGAAACAATGCATAAATGAATGATTTTACCAAACATCCATGTAATTCGATGAATCACCTCCATTACTCTTCTCCATTTCATTGTAGTATGATACTTTCCCTCATATTTTAACTAAGCATGTAACTGTGGCCTCATGAAAATGATAATAGGAAAACATTGAAGATTCTAAAGTTGCTTCCAAAACTCATTAGATTTCGGGAGGAATAATAATGATAGAGGTAAAGATAATTTATAGAAATAATTTTTGAATGACAGTCTCATATTAAAAGATAATTCAACGATTACGATTAAAAAATGTGACATGTAATAGGATTAGGGTTAACTTAGTGTAAGTGATAAAGCATAAATGGTGGGGATTAAATTAAAATAATAATTTAATCGTTGGTGGAAACTAGTTGAGACACAAAAGAATAAAGATTGCATGTAGAAAAGATTGTTCATTAGAGACAATCAGCTATTATCTCACTAGATAATTGAATGATCAAATTAGATCTAGACATAAGTGATAAATGACTAATTAGATAGAAAAGAGATTATCTAATTATAGAGGAATGTGCTATGGATAAATCCTTTTAATGAATTAAATAATGATTTAATTCATCATTCAAGATTTTGGGATTAAATTAAATAAATAAATATTTGTTTAAATTAAAGGGGGAAAAGGCTAAGGAATAATTAAATAATTAAAGTGATTATTTAATTATAGTTGAAAGTGTGACAAGAATTAATTAAATTATTTAAAATGTTTATTTAATAGAAGATAGATTTAATTAGCGACATTATTAAATAAATAATATTTAATTAATTAGTCAAGAAAGAACAAAGGCAAGAATGAATTAATTAAATAATTAAATTTTTTTAATTAATAGAGGACATATGGCTTTGGAAAATAATTAAATAATTAACATTATTCAATTATGAGAAATGAAGATGAAAGAATTATGAAGAAGTTAAGGGGCGTAGGCCTAGGACAATTTTTAGTGTCTACAACTTGCCCCACTTCGATAGTGTTAAAGAAAATCAATCAAAACATGCCCTAGTGATAATAGGATAGGGTTGTGCCCCATCAAAAGAATTTTACAAAATTTTCAAAATAATTCAAAAAAATTAAAAAGTGTTTTGAAAATTCAAATTGATAGCTAGAAAAATGATGGTAAAGTCAGTTTCGAATTTAGACAAGTTTAAGGCACTCAAAGTTGTGTTTGACATGTAAAATAGTTCATCCAGTTGTAAAGCCTTAGGTCAAAACCCTATTTTTGGGGGGTATATAGAGGAATTTGGTATTTTTAGGTTCATTTTGCACTTTTAGACTTTGAAAATATAGAGCTTTGAGTGAAGATGGATCGAGTTCCCCATCGTGATCACCATGCCTACAGATTTCATACCTTCAAACGATCGGAGGATGTAGGAGATCCGGTAAGTCTTTTTCAACCCACTTTGTCAATTTTTACTTTAACATATTTCTAGGTAGGATTTAATTTCACTAGGCAGTTGCGTCACTCTGTGATATCCGCAAATGCTATCATGTTACACACATTTGACTGTGAAATAACACAATTGTGTTAGACACATTAGGGCCAGATTAGGTTTTTGATTTCAAGTGACGTAATTGATAATGTGTGACACATTTTCCTTTGCACGATGCAACTGAATTTGGTTGTGCACAAATGATTAGGGCTTAGTCATAATTTCTCTTGAATGATGAAATTATGGTGCTAACCTGCATTTGATTTAGGGGTTTGATGCATTCGATCTCGTGTGACTTATTTTCAAAAGTGTGATGCAATTGATAAGTTAACAATACATTTGAATTTAAGTGACACAATTAATTGTTGAACAAGTTGATCTAGGTTTAGCTTCACTTGTTTTAATGACATGTGCAAAATAGACTGACACAATGATTGTCATGTTGGTCATACATTCATTTAGATCTTATTTATAATTGAGAGTCATGACCACCAAAGACCTATCGATTGAGGGATCATATGAGTAGTAGTGAGAGGCGTAGGTTGTGGCATCTTGGCTTATATCATTCGGTGTCCATGCATGTCATTAGGGAAAATAGGGGTATGTTGACTACACTAGTTGAGCGTTGGAATTCAGATACATGTTCCTTTCACCTACCTATAGGGGAGGCAGCCATTACTTTGGAGGATGTCTATAGGATTTTACGTTTACCAATCTGGGGAGAGAGAGTTAGATATGATCTTGGAAGAGGATATCGGGTGCTAACTAGTTTCTATGTATATGATGATATAGCTCAGCTAGGTAATGATAGATACAAGATCAAATGAGAGACACTGGTTGCTCGGTATGAGCAATTTGACTGTATTCTATGCACTGCAATAACTGGGATAGTGATCCCAGATCATCAAGGACATAGATTTCTAGATGGATGGGGGGAGATGCTTATTGGTATGTTGGCTAGAGAGACATTATATGCATGTGGGCCATGTTTATTGGCAATGGTTTATTTTTAGTTACATGACATAGTCTACAAATGAGGATAGTTGATGAGCTATGGTGTGACTCTATTGATGGTCTAGGCTTGGGAGCACATTGCAGTGTTTCATCCACCAGTTGATTGACATATGGAGACCACGACACCATACGCATATATGTATGCAAGGGAAGTGACACAGACATATGTGGGTGATATTGGTTATTGGCATCATGGGCTAGACACATTGGTGAGTTTCACCTAGAGGCCTTATATGGATTGTCATCAGTGGCCAGATGAGGGTGAGCATCTGCCTTGGTTTCATAAGGAAAGATACCTTATTGGATGCACTGTCTAGTGAATTCATATTATCGAGAGGTATTTTCTAGGTCAGGTCCTATGATAGTTTGGGGAGCAATAAGATGTGCCTCAAGGATTAGCAGTATATGTGTGGTCATCCAAGGAGGTTACACCATGGGTTCCTATGATATTAGCTATCACAATAGTGCAAGCCATTGAAGTTTTGCAGGCACAGTAGTAGGGGTGGAGAGGGGGAGTAGCAGATGCAAGGAACACTCCTTATTATGATGCATTGTGGAGGACACATAAGCTCATCACAGTAGTAGGGGTGGAGAGGGGGAGTAGCAGATGAAAGGAACACTCCTTATTATGATGCATTGTGGAGGACACATAAGCCCATCCCTTTGACAGATCTTGATCAGATTGCACCAGTTGTTAGACTAGGATGTGGTCCTTGAGGTAGGAGAGGTGGAGGTAGAGGGAGAGTAGATGGAAGCTGGGGAGATGGTGGAGATGACGATGGAGGTGATGGTGGAGATGATAGTGGAGGGGGTGGTGATGGTGGTGATGGGAGGGGAGGAGGGGATGGTAGGAGAGATTGACGAAGGTTGAGGAGGATGAGGATACCACTTCCTCCTATCTGAGAGGAGAGAGAGGAGAGAGAGAAGGGTCGAATGGAGGAGGATATGCTCAATGTAGAGGATGAGATAGAGGATGGTGAGAGAGAGGAGCTTGAGGTATTAGTAGCTGTAGCTACCATGGATATAGGTGTGGGAGGACATGAGGAGCAGCTAGAGGATGAGAAGATGGGTAAGGAGGATCACATCCTCCATGAGAGGATCATAGCCAAAGAGGAGGATTTTGAGGATGTTCCCATTAGGGGCAGTTTCAAGGAAAAAGATGAGGAGCTATCTAGATTACATGCCAAAGTGAAGGCATGGGAGGGCAAGGTATAATATCTATGGGAAAAGAGAGATGGGATACATATGGAGAGAGACACCCTACAATTAGATAGGGACAATGCAGTGATCTCAACTCAACAGATAGATCAGAGGGTCATTGACTTTGTGGCCAAATGTACAGGCACAACCATTAACATAGTGCAGACATTCCTCAGAGTAGGGAGGCAAGAGAATTATTTTAGAGATATTTATGAGTCAACAATCCCACCTAAGCGTAGGGCACCTAGTGTGTTAGTGGCATTGATTAGCGGTCGATCTCAGTCTCACAATAGATCTAGCTGAGGTGAGAGAAACAACACTAGCTCTAGGCAACATGGGAGTACATGATAGGTTTATTTTGACTCAGATATTTTGACATTGATGTTGTATATCCATCGAGCCTATGAGCTCTTATTTTGAGATACATTATGACATTGTACTTTGAAACTTTTTTGAGTGATATATATATCAGTTTTGGCAGTGATTATATGATATGTAGTTCTTTATATGAAATTTTCTAATTATGCATGTGTTATGGATGTTGATATTTACTTTATGATATTTATGTAGTCAATGATGATGTGTTAATTATTTATGATGATGTATGCATTTAATTTTATGGTATTATGGATGTCATGTATGGATTCCATGAGATGAAATATGATTTAATATGTACAATGTCATGTGAATGTATTTGTTTTGATGATATGCTATATAGTTTCTGATGGTGAATGCATGTTATGCCATGGATTCCTAGATGTGTATATTTTTGTGTTTTTTTAAATGCACCATATATGTATGATTTAATATGTACATATGTATGGAAATGTTTAAATGATTTTTGTAACATGAATGCATATACAGGATACTTTTTTTTTTATCATAGGACTCTATTATAATGCAAGAAAGAAGAAATGTTAGCATGGAAAATCAAGATGTTAGTATTAGGAATCTTTAATATTTCATTGAAACATAATAGGCCTTGCATTAATCATCATTGGGAATTAAATGATACGAATGGATAAAAAACACCATGATATGAGATAGACCAAGGTGTGCAAGGTCATCCACTTGCTAAAAATAGACAGTCGCAAACAAGGAGTGTCCTAACTCATACTAAGGGAAAATTTTCCCTAGTCTTTTTGTCAAGACAATCCACAGACAACAATCAAATAATAGATGAGTCATGAGACATCATCGCTCCTCTAAATCCTTCATGGGAGATACTCAAGGAATCTAGTAACCTTACTCGAGGACAAAGACAAAAGATAATAGACAAACATCAGTCAAAGAAAAAGAGTCCTGAGACATCCTTTCTTCTCTGAATCCTTCATGGGACATCCACGAGAAAGCTAGTAAATGGACTCCAAGACAAAGACAAATGAAAAGATAAGACAAAACATGCCATAATGTCAACAACTAGTAAGAATATTTACCAAAATTTGATTTTTTTGTTGTTTAATTGTCTAGAAGATTGATAAGATGCTTGTTTGATAAAGCCTAATTTCAGGAATGACACATATTGTATAAGACGTCGAGTTTGGTTTTGATCATGTGACCACCTGTATAAGGAAATAATAAAGCCTGATTTTAGAAAGGCACATATCATATAAGATGTCGAGTCTAGTTTCAATCATGTGACTTCCTATATAAGGCAATGATAAAGCCTGATTAAATGATAATGTTTGTTTTCAAGGACACATCCTATATAAGACATAGGTTGATTGTTTTTCTTATTTGAGGTTTTCAATAATTTATTTGGTTTGACTTGATGACATTGTTGACTTATTTTGATTGACACGACGAACCCTAAAGGATTGACCTAGTGCGGCCTTGAGGGCTCATCGATTGATGGTCATGCCTATGTTATACACGCAGATACCTCGTAGTTCGACATGACTAATGAATTTGTCTTATTGACCAAGGATTGCATCATGATTTTAATTTGACAAATCTAAAAAGACTCACCTAATGCCTTAAGGGTGCATCGACAGATGGCCTTGCCTATGTCTAGTTGCAGAGGCAACGTAGTTCAGCATGGTGATGACTGACTGACACAACTAACTTTGACTCTATTTTTGGGATTTTTGAAAGATATCTCAATTTTTTGGGTTTTGACATGTTTTGATTTTTTGTCTTTTCTGAGGTTTTATGAATTTTTTGGAATTTCTTAGGATATTTTACAATGGTTTTGGATTTTTTTCAAGAAATTTTATGATGTTTTTGCATTTTTTCAGGACATTTTACGACTTCAGAACAATAAGTGCAAAATCCAAATGACATAGGTTGAGTATTTTCCTCCAGTTGGGTATAAGACCAATAGGATGGAATGGGGGATGCAGAGTGTACTTGATTTCAATTGTTCCAATTTATGGAAAGGACAACCTTTTATTGTTAGTGATAATAAAGACAGTAAATGATAAGGTGTGTGGAGAAGAAGGATAAGTGGCATGAAAGGGTCATCATATTGGAATAATGGTAGATAGAGTAGAAAAGTTGACTACACATGGTGCCTATTTGCAAGGTTTTTACCATGGTACCTATCCAAAGTGCCATCGAAGTGGTTTTCACTATTGGAAAACTTATTTCTCTTTACTATTTTGTTGATTTTTCAATTTTTTTGGTGTTACAAAGATGCTTGTTTGCCATGTTTTCATCAAGGTAACAATTTATTTTTTATTTTTTATTTTTTTATTTTTGTATTTTTCCATGATTAAGATAAGGTTCTTAGAAGCTATGTATAGAACCTCTTCACATAAAGACTATTGATTGGGTTTGACAATGTTTCTCCTTCAGGTGTAGAAAACTAGTATGCTCCTAATCCAAAGAACTATGTAACAATGTAAGGCCCCAACCAGTTTGGTTCAAAATTTCTTGGTTTTTCTCTTTCTGCTTGATTCTTTGGATTTTCCATTAAGATTAGGTCACCAATGTCAAAATGTTGACTTAGGAATTTTCCATTATAGCTATGATGAATATGGTTATGATATGCTTGGAGATCATCTAGTTCCTTTTGTCTTTGTTCATACAAGATCTCTAGCTCATTTAGTCTTGACTCACGCTACTCTTCGTCATCGATATGCCCTTTCATAGATACCCTTAAGGAAGGAATTTCAACCTCAATAAGCAAGGTGGCCTTAGAACCAAATACTAAGGAATATGGAGTGGCACCAGTGGGAGTGCGGATGCTTGTGCGGTAAACCCATAGGTCAGGGTTAAGCTATAAATTCTAGTCATGACCAATGTCATTGATAATATTTTTAAGGATTTTGAAGATATTTTTGTTAGACGCCTCAGCTTGGCCATTACTCGGTGGGTAATTTGGAGTGAAAAAGTGGTGTTGGATATGGAATTCTTGGCAACGACGATAAAATTCTTGGTTTTTAAATGGGCAGCTATTATCCATGATTATGGATTGAGGAAAACCATACTAACAAATGATGTAGTTAAGGATGAACTTAGAAATTTGTATGTCAGTAATGTAGGTCATAAGAATGGCTTCAATCCACTTGGTAAAGTATTCAGTCACAATAATGATGAATTTATGACTGTTGGGGGATGTAGGATGTATCTTACCGATGAGATCAAGTCCCCATTGGGAAAAGGGCCATGGTGAAGTTATTGGGTGAAGCTCCTATGCTGGTGCATGTATCAAGTCTCTGTGAATCTGGCACTGTCAACATTTCTTGACAAAGACATATGAGTCATTTTCCATTGTAGGCCAATAATAGCCCAGTATCATAATATTTTTAGCTAAGGTGGGACTGCTAGAGTGGGATCCACATATATCATCATGCACCCCATGTAAGGTTGCTTTTGCTTCTTTAGTATTGAGACATCTCAAAAAGGTGTTGTCTAGGACACGTCTATAAAGGGTATCTCCGATGATGCTATACTTGGAATACTTACAAATAAATGTCCTATGTTGGTGGCTCAAGAGGTCTAGGGGTAGGATTTGGGCATGGAGGTAGTCATATATGTCTTTGTACCATGGGTAATCGGTACCAACAAGTTGATACACCATGTTAGAATCTGGGACATGAAAGGCAGGGACCAAAAGTTGTTCTACCAAAAACTCAAATTTAGGTATGTTGCTAGGTATGTCCAAGAGTGAACGAAAGGTTTCCATGGAATTTGCTGCACTGTTCTAAATGCAGGGTATTTGATGAAAGATGATGTCAAAATATTGTTTAAAACTATTTGCCATCCACTTGTATGGGGTGAGATTTTCATCTTTGTTTTCATAGTCATCATTAACTTATCGAACTACTAGTTGAGAATCTCCATAAAATTGTAGGTGTTTAATCTTCCATTTTATTTCCATTCGTATTCTTGTTATAAGAGCCTCATATTTTTCTATATTATTGGTGCAAGGAAAAATAATTCTGAATGACTTAGGAATAGTGTCACCTTGTGGTGTGATAAATAATATGCCTGCCCTTGAACCATGATTTTTGTGGGACCCATGAAAGTATAACTTCCATGTCATTCCTGTGTTAAGGGTGAAGATGAATTCATCAAGAAAATCTTAAACTAGAGGATGATCTACCTTAATCAATGTGTCTTCCAGCTATTTGAAAACAACTTATACTTTATAGCTTTTCTTTCTAAATACTAGATATCGTATTCACTGAGTACCATTACCCATTTAGCTAGTCATCCTGTTAATGTTGCTTTACTAAGGAGATACTTCAAAGGATCTATCTTTGTGACCAACATTGTTTGGTGGTTTAACATGTAGTGCCTAATTTTTTGAGTAGTGAAAACTACTGCAAGACAAGCACATTCTATGGGACTATAATTTAGCTCATATCCCACCAAAGTATGATTGATATAATATATTTCCCTTTTATGGCCCTCATTATCATTCTGTGTAATATATTGCCCTTTCGTGTCCCTCATTATCATTCTATGCAAGTGCTCCTAGCGCTGATGTGGTCACTGAAATGTAGAGTATCAAAATTCGTCCATCAATAGGTGGCATTAGCACTAGTGGTGTAGGTAGGTATTCCTTGATCTATTGAAAATCTTCTTGGCATTTATTTGTCCATACAAATGGTACTAATTTTCTGAGTAGATGTTGGAAGGGATGTATTTTATCTACTAACAGCACCATGAATCATCTAATAGACTACAGTCTCCCTTGTAGTTTCTATAGTTGACTTATATTGGCCAGTGTAGGCATGTCCATTAATGTATCCTAGAATTTTTCCTGATTGCATGCCAGATACATAGTTTTTTGGATTTATCCTCACTTTGTATTATTTTAGTCTTTGAAAAATCTTATCTAGGACCCGTAAGTGATCAACCCTTGTAAATGATTTATCTATCAGATCATCCACATAGTCTTCCATGAGATTGTGTAGGAGATCATGGAAAATGGTTTTCATGGCACATTTTTATGTGGATCCAACATTTTTTAAGCCCAAAAGGCATGATGTTCCAACAATAAGTTCCCATGGACAAGTAAAAGTTATCTTATGTTGATTTTTAGGTGTGATTATGATTTGATTGTATCCCAAGAAACCATCCATGAGGGATAACATTCCATATCCAGTTCTTAGGTCCACAATCATGTTAATATTTGGTAGAGGAAAGTCATCCTTAGGACATGCTTTGTTTATATCTCAGAAGTCGGTATAGATACGGATGCCCCCTATTGGTTTCATTATTGTTACAAGATTCAAAATCCATTCTACATAGGCAATTGATCTGATAAAGCCGACATCCAATAGTTTCTTTAGTTCAACTTTGAATAATAAAGCAATTTGCGGGTGCATTTTCCTTAATTTATGCTTCACGGGTTTAACACCTAGTTGTAATGGAAAATTATGTAATACCAGGTCAGGATCCAGTCTAGGCATGTCGACATATGACCATGCAAATTTGATCTATCTTTTTGTGAAGAAGTCACAAAATTCAACTTGCTCTATTTTTGTCAAAGATGCTGCAAAATAGATTACCCAAGGATTATCTTCAGTGCGTATATTGATCTCCATAGATTCCTTAACTAACATTGGTGACTTTTCTTGAGCAATGGGGAGAGTTTTCAACCATCCATCCTTGGGTGCCTCAGAGAGGTTTTCGCCCTTGAATGCATCCTTTATATTTACTTTTTCATCGTCCAAAGGCGCCTTTTGGTTTGCACCTAGGGACTTATTATTTTTATTTTTTTCATTATTTCCACTTTTGTGACTCAAGGGGTTAACATATTCCCCAAAATAAGCCATATTATCCAGGTCTATGGTGAATTCAAACTTATGCTCACCACTACGTATGCCTTATCGTAGTCCCATGAACTCAGCTATTGCTTCGTCATTGTCAAAGGTATCTAAGATGGGGATGTCTTGTTGATACCAATCGATAAATTGGGGATATACCAGGGGCATGTCATCATCAAAATTATCAAAGGTAGAGGTCGATAGGGTGAGGATAGACCTGTTGACATGGTCATAAGAGTTTCCTATCAAATCCTCCTTATTATTTTTCTTGGGAATAGGTAGATTCTGAGGTGGACCCATTGCAAAGGTTTGGTTATCAAAAGTAGGTTCGTCGGGTTCCCAAAAGGAAAGATCAATGGATTCTCAATAGTAATGTTTGGGCCATTCTTCTTTCATAAAAGGAATTTGAGGATGAGAATTAGGTGGATTTTGTGAGGAATTAAGCATTTGGTCATGCTTCCCAAATAGTTTATCGAGGTCCATGAAAGTGGTGGAGGAGAAGGAATCCCACTCATATTCATTAGTGTTAATGGAATTGTAGTAGCATTGGTCAGATGGCTTATTGGATGTCTCGATATCTTCAGAAGCACTTACTTCATCTTGTGATGGTGTCGAGGTACTAGGAATACCAATCTTAATTGGTTGAAACCCTAGCCCTAGGCCTTTTGGTATCTTAGAGACAATGATGGCTTTAGTACTCCCATTTTGAAGTATTCCTAGCCCGCTATGTCCATCATATCCTTTGTTTTGCATTATCATAAAAAAATTCCCATATTGATCTATATATATTTGAGTGGGTGGAGGAGGTTCTTCATTTTCTTCTTTGTATAACCAAGAGGTCACATCTTGATTTATAACTTCTCTACTTAGTTCCCCCCATTTTTTAAAAGTCATTGCAGGAGGGACATGTAATGTGACAATGGATTGTCTCCTATCTATTATTGGTAGACCATATGATTAAGGAGGAACCAACTGGCTGATACAATAATATGATTTCATATGATACTCTGCACAACCCTTATCTTGGATCTTGACCTTAAGAGTGGAAGGTGGTGTTTGGGAAGCAGATGTTTTGGAAAGAGTGGATGGATCGATATACTAGGTTGAGTTGGATGATGAAGCCTCTTGATTGATAGACACCTATCATTGACGTATTCCACATAGGCTAGTGTAATACTGGAAAGGATTAGGATCACCATCTATCGTGATCAGAGTGCCATTTTATGGGAATTTAAGGCATTGATAGTAAGTGGAAGGGATGACCTTCATATCATGTATCCATGGTCTGCTTAGTAAAATATTATATGGAAGGATGAGATCCAAGAATTGGAAACTAGTATCCATAACCGTAGGTCCAATTCTGATGAGGAGCATTAAAACTCCTTTAGATGATCATTCCTCATCATCATATTCATTAATGACAATGCTCTTAGTAGTGTCCACACATGCCTCTGAGAATCCTAATGCTTTAACCAGTTTCAAGGTGCAAAGATTCAACCCTGCTCCTCTGTCTACCAAGACTCGTCTAGCTTTTGTTTTATGAACAAGAACTTTGAGGTGCAATGGGTCATAGTGGCCTATCTTCTTATTTGATTAATCTTGTTCAAAGAAGGTAGCATGATGAGATTTGGTTAGGTACCCTACCATCTCTTGGAAATGATTAACATATAGGTTGGTGGGAACGATCGTGCTTTGCAAAGCTTTTTCTAAAATAGCTCGATGATCAGGTGATATACTCAATAGTTCCAAGATATAAATTTTTGTTAGGGTCTTCCTTAACTAGTCAAGTAAATTGTAGTAAGACTTAGAGGACTGTGGTTTTTGCTGTGAAGGAGGACCTTGGATGATTATCTTAGTTCGGCGAGTGTTGACAACACATTGAGGAGTTTTATTTATGGTAATAGTGTTGATATGTCCATCGGTGGCTCAAATGTGATTTAGATTGTGTCGTGGTTATGGTCATACTTGAAATTAGCATAGTTGGCCAAATTATTGGTCTTATTTTTGAAACTAGAGGCTTTTCCTTTTCCATGGTCATGTAATGGATCAATAAAGACCTTGTGGTCATTGTTTGAGGATTTTTGTTTATGTCCATTAACTTCAATAGTTTCATTTTCAATGAGATCCTATATAATGATCTTCAACTAATGACATTGTAGAGACTATATCCCTTAGGTGGAAATTGCAAAAAAAATTGTCATCCCACCAAGAGGGTTTAAATTGTTCAAGATCATATTGTTTTAGTCCAGGAAGTATGAAATTGTGTTGCAACAGTTGTTTAAAGATTGATTCAATCGGTTCCCTTAGGGGAGTGAATTCGTGTTTTGGAAACCTCCTTTGTGGTCATGGCCGTTGCGTGTTTTGGAAAATATTGGTAGTTTGGTTGGAATTGTTGGGTGTGTCATTAGAGGAGTTGTGTCCTCTAAATATAATGATTGGTCCTACGTGTATGTAGGTTTTATCATCAACAATGCCATCATTAGTTACGTTCTTGTTTTGAGACAAAAAAAAATTCCTATCATTAGGGGTGTTTTGAACATTTGGATTCTTGTTTGACATCTTGATTTCACCTTTGTCAATGAGAGCCTTTTCAAGTATGATACCATTTTCTACTAGTTCAACAAAAGAAGTGTAATAGTGTACTCTTAGGTCACTTCTCAATTTTGAATTGAGGTTTTCTAGGAATATGGTGACCTTTTACTTTTCAATTATTTCAACAGGGCATCAACTAGCTAGACTCCTCCATCTGTGGAAGAAGGTGATAAAGTTCTTTCCTTCATCTTGTGTGGTGTGACATAAGGATGCTTTTATGATTTCATTGCCAATGTTAAAGATGAAATGTTGGATTAAATTTTTAGAAAGTTCACCCCATTACCTTATACCATATGGAAGTTGAGAAAACCATTTAAGTGTTATTCCAATAAGGCTTCATGAAAAAAATCTCATGAGATATGCAGGGTCATATGAGACATCTATGCACATTGTGGAAAATTCCCTTATATGTTCAATAGGATTATGCTTCCCATTATACTTAGGAAATTTTGGTATAACATATCCATGTGGGAAGGGTGTCATGTATAAAGCTTTGTGAAAGGGAAATGGACACAAGTATTTTTCTAAAAAAAAATTTTTTCTAGACCTCACCATATTGTCCATTTTTTGTTGAAGGGATTACATTTGTGTTTACAGAACATCCACTTGTGTCAATGATGTGTTGGTTGCATTTTTGGCATCTATGTAAGTGTATTGAAACCCAATTTTATGTGATAGAATTTGGTTTAGTGTAGGGATGAAAGGTGAATTTTGATTTGGAATGTGAGAGAACAAGTTTTGATTTGATGTTGGTTGATTGAGAACATGAATGTTTTGTGAAGGATCAGGCTAGTTCCCAGATTGTATGAGAGGTACGTGTCTCATTTTTGAAACCCCTATTTGTGGAATGACACTAGTGGTGTTGATGTTTGGTATAGAATTTATCGTGTTTATGCTAACTTTAGGCCTTCTGCTTCTAGCATTGGTACCAAAGGGATTTGACAATGATTCTCCTATGGTAAAATTAAAACTTTGTGTCATGCTCGATGTACCAAATGGTGATGTATGTACTGTTGTGGAACTTTGGGTAGGTACTCCAAATGGAATAGGTACATTTACTTGAGGGATAGAGGTGCTAGATGATCTCATGATTTTCCCTTGGGTAGATGAAGTTTGCAATGCGTGAATGTCAAATCTAGGACATAATGTGGCACCTTCTTCTAACAATTTTTCTAGATATCATTGAGGATCTTGTGCCAAGTATTCATCTACAAAAATAAAAAATTTGGATCTTGGGAAGCAATGTCTAAGTATTTAACTAGAATGGGTCCTTGTGGGTCTCTAGTGACAATTTTTTCCAATAAGGTTTTGTGAGGTCTTGATGTCCCTAATGGGGGGTTTGAAAATGGATTGATAAATTCTTGTGGATTAGTTGCTTGTCTTTGTTTCCTTTTAGACCTTGTTTCAACCATGTAACATATGCTCAAAATGTGGATGATGCAGAACTATGTCTATGAATGATATGATTTTAGTCTATGTTTTTGGATTTTTTTGATATAAGGAGCAAATGCTAATGCAAATATGTTTTTGGTATTTTTTGGAAAATAAGGGATGTTAAATGTTTATTAATGTGTAAAATGATGGTGTTCTAAAATGACTGTCTACTATGATAAATTTTAGGCAAGATTTCAAAGGTAATCAACTTTGGGAGATTTGAGAAGAGGTTACCAACCATGCAAAGTTTAGCCAAGGCTTCAATTTAGTTTATAAAAGGACCTTTTGTAAGAGATAAAGTGAGTTCCCAAACTAGATTGATAAGCTAGAAAAGACTCACCAAAATGACAAAAGATAACTGGTGTGACAAATGACTTGGTTCTATGACAATTTTTGTTGAAGGAAAGGTTTATCCAAAGCATGGAAAGTTGGCCTATTTTAAAATCTACAACTTGGTGAGTGTCCTAAAAAGGTCTAATTGATTTGAAGGTAATAAGGAATCTAAAATGTAACTAGGGCTTACAACTAGTATGTCTACTGCTATGGCTAAATGATACTAAAAGGTGCAATGATGAAAAGTGCGAGAAAATATTTTTGGTTTCTATTCAAAGATCACTGTGAAAGGATAATCAAAGATAGGTTTTGACTGTGTGACCTCAGGATGTGACAGTGAGATTTGTGTTTTTGATTGTTAGGAAATTATGGTTAAGATTTAAAAATGTCATTTGATAGCCGGTTGTAGTTTCAGTATCAGATGCAGTTTACAGTAGCAGGTGTGGTTCTTAGTAACAAATGTAGTTTATAATAGCAAATGTAGTTTATAATAGAAGATGCAGTTTTCAATAACATATGCGGTTTATAACAGAAGATGCAATTTTTCAATGGTAGATGTGGTTTATAATAGCAGATGTAGTTTATAATAGAAAATGTGGTTCATAATAGAAGATGTAGTTTACTGTAAATAGGATCTGATTTTTGTGAAATTTTTGGAAAAGTTTGTAGGTTTGTTCCAGTCCGATTCTGATCAAATTTTGGAAAAATAGATGACAGTCAGAAAAAACTTTGTTTTGGTTTGGTTTTGATGTGAAAATGTTTAAATTCAAACAAACAAGTATGATCCTATGGTTGGCCAAGATAATATCTGTTGAGTTCCCACTTGGATTTCTCCATCTACGCTTGTTTAGAGTGGATGATTAAAATCTACACCACATTGGCTTCCCTCCACGACACTCACTTCTTCGAGTTAGCCAAGCTTCGAGTTCTCATGAATCTCCCATGAAAAATTCTTCAGCTCTACTAAGAACTGCAAGTACGTGGGACAACTTTAGATTTCAGACCTCTTGTACCAGAAAATAGAGGGATTTTGGTAATCTAAAAACAAATGACTTTTAATAAGGGCACCCATTTAGGTGGCTATACATGAGGCAAGATTAACTTGTTTTTATAAAAAATATGCACTTGTAATGCTAAGTTTTCCATTAGCATTCACATTTATATAATGGTTGGGATTAGCTTGGGTTTATCTCATTTTTGGTTTGAGTCACCTTGGGGTGAGTACTTTTTCCCACCAAAGTAGACCCAGATCTAGATTTAATAACAATTTCTCTTACATCAAGGATCACACAAGTGCGCAAGGGGGGAGGATACTTTTATTATTAGATCAGGTTTTAATCTAAATAGAGTGTGCAAAGGCACCAAGCACAATAGAAAATCTTTTATTTTAGCCACCAAACGAAGTATGATATAAGCTAATTAGACAATCAGTTTCAAAATCAATTCTTTGACAAATGCCCTGCATCAAATTTCATTAGTAGTTTCAATTTCAGGCTTCAACAAATGAGAGTTGTAGCTTTTAGATCTTGGCCAAATGAAGCTTCAAAATAAGCATTAAATTTCTCTTACCACATGTTGTCAACAGATTATTAGTAACTAGAAAATACAAACCTACTAAACCAAAAGTACAAAAAACTGAATTACTTATAGAAATTTTAAAATAAACCCAAAATTAGGTAGTTGCATCGTGAGATGACAAATGCGATGCACATGATGGATCAGATGTGTTGCAAGAAAATAAATTGTAGCTTATGGGATGATAGTTGAGGTGTGGTACAACAAATGCGGCTCATGTTGTTGGCAATTACGGTGAAATTACTAGCGGATGTGTCACTCTGTCTTGGCGATTGCGTCGAATCATACGGAAAACCTACAAAACAAAAAAACCATACATAATTTGTAGAAAATTTTTCCTTCACGTCGGGTTGACTACATGTATCATAGCGAAAATTCATGGATGAACAATACAAGCATAACTCATACTAAACCTAAGCTAATAATCGAGAATAATGGAAAATTTTAGAAATAATGCATAAATGAACTATTTTACCAAACATCCATGTAATTCCATGAATCACCTCCATTACTCTTCTCCATTTCACTATAGTATGATACTTTCCCTCAGATTTTAATTAAGCATGCAAGTGTAGCCTCATGACAATGATAATAGAAAAACATTGAAGATTATAAAGTGGCTTCCAAAACTCATAAGATTTCGGGAGGAGTAATAATGGTAGAGGTAAAGCCAATTTATAAAAAATATGATTTTCAAATGACAGGCTCAAATTTAAAGATAAATCAATGATTAAGAATAAAATATGCGACATGCAATAGGATTAGGGTTAAATTAGTGTAAGTGATAAAGCAAAAAGGGTGGCGATTAAATTAAAAAATGATTTAATCATTGGTGGAAACTAGTTGAGACACAAAAGAATAAAGATTGTATGTAGAAGAGACTATTCGGTAGAGACAATCAGATATTATCTCACCAAATAATTAAATGATCAAGTTAGATCTAGACATAAGTGATAAATGACTAGTTAGATAAAAAAGAGATTATCTAATTATAGAGGAATATGCTATGGATAAATCCTTTTAATGAATTAAATAATGATTTAATTCATCATTCAAGATTTTGAGATTAAATTAAATAAATAACTTAGATTTATTTAATTTAAAGAGAGAAAAGGCTAAAGAATAATTAAATAATCAAATTTATTATTTAATTATAGTTGAAAGTGTGATAGGAATTAATTGAATAATTTAAAATTATTATTTAATAGAAGATAGATTTAATTAGTGACATAATTAAATAAATACCATTTATTTAATTAACCAAGAAAGAATAAAGGTACAAATGAATTAATTAAATAATTAAAGCTATTTAATTAATAGAAGACATGCGATTTTGGAAAATAATTAAATAATTAACATTATTTAATTATGAGAAATGAAGATGAAAGAATTATGAAGAAGTTAAGGGTCAAAGGCCTAGGACAATTTTTAGTGTCTACAATATTATATGCACATAGTGAGATTTTTTCAATTTCCAATTGCATAAATGTTCCATGGGATTCTCAAGTTCAAGAATAGATTTGATTTCATTCACATTCAACTGAACACAAGTATAACTCATCATCTAGTTTGAATTCTTTGCATGCAGATTCAAATTCATGTGTATTAGATTATATGGAATTCTTAAGTTCATATAGTGTCATATATGTGTGAACACATAAAAATGACCTACCCTACATGCTCTATTTTACCACTTTCATCCTAGCATAATTATTACATTTTAATTATGTCTTTTGTCCACCTTCGAATATTAATTAAATAATTCATAATTATTTAATTAATTCATGTCTTTTTATTCTTCATGATTATTAAATAAATAGATCTTATTTATTTATTTAATGCATCACTAATGATCTAATATCTTCACGTAATTAAATAAATTTCTCAATTTATTTAATTAATCTTTGCCACCTATGTCCTCATGGTTATTAATTAAATATATTTTATTTATTTATTTATGTCACTAATTCTCAAAATCTTCTTATAATTAAATAGATTTATTAATTTATTTAATTAATCTATCACCTTCTCTAAATTAAATAATTATCTTTAATTATTTAATTTCCTTATTTGAAATTTCCCTCATTTTAATTAAAAAAATTTATTTAAAATGGTCTCACATGGTTAACTGCTACTTCTTTTAGTAAATAATCTTAAAATCAATTATTTACTATCACACTAAATCCATATTTTGAATTAGTTTTAATTCAAAATGGTAAGATTCTTCTATAAATCAAGTAATTACTAAAATTCTTGTTTTTTTCAAATCTCATCTTCTTGTTCAATCTTTATCCTTTTGATTTTTACTAATTTTTATCTCAACATTTTTCTTAGGTCCAATTTATAGTATAGAGTTGGACACTTTACATTTCAGCAAGCTAGGAGGTATAATGGAAGTCAGCCATGGAGGATGAAGGATTGGGTGAGCTTGTTTCATCTTTGTTCTTTATTAATTCCCTATGCATGCCATTGATTATTGTCAGTTTTATATAATGTGTATGTATGTTTGCTAGCATCTATCTTGCAGAAAATCCTCAGTTACATTGGTGAATCCGACATTTTTTTTGATACGTTTTTGCAAGTTGTCATATGTTTTTTTGTCATTTTGTAGGTACAGGTACGAAATGATGCATTTTTCATTTTATGCGATGCAACTACTTTGTTGTACGACATCTGATACCTCAAGCAACACAACTACTCTTCTGAGTCGCATATGACAAACTGAGCGACATAACTAATACAACAAGTCGCATCTAACTTCTCGGGACACATCTAACAACTTGACTCGCATCCGATAGACAAGGAGCCTCATTTGACATACCGAGCCACATCTACAATCCCAAATGATGCATATGCTCTATTGCGATGCAAGCAATTGGTAAATAAGGTTTTTATTTTTATTTTTTGCCTTTCGGATTTCTATTTTTAATTTTTAATTTTTGTTATCTTTTTTTTTTAAGATGAAAGATGTTTTTTATACTAATTTGTCTATTGTAGCATGTGTCAAGATGGAATCTATCCCTTGGTTATTATTTATTTTTGAATCATTCATTTCACTCATTATTCAAAATGAAAAATCATGCACTTGCATGAGGTTAAAAAGAACAATCATGCTTTCATGGGTTTAAAATGAACTGTTAGATAGCTCATAGTACAAATGGTTAAAATGAACCCCTTTGCTTGATAACACTACAAAGAGTTAAAATGAATGTGTGTCTATTTTGTCTTATGATCTAGTTAGTTATCATGCTTTTCATATTTTAATTTGGGTTTTAAAAAGAACAACAATGAGAGTGTGAGTCAAACATATTGGTGTGCTCTCTCTTTGTTTTTCAACAAAGATTGATTGAACTACAAATATGTTTGTTTGCTTTTGTTAAATTTAGAAACTGGGCCTACTTTGGTGGGAAAAAGTACTCACCCCAAAGCGACTCAAACCGAAAACAAAGCTCTTTAGCCGAGCTACTCGTGACCGGTATATACATGTGAATCATAAGGGAAACCCTAGGATTATGAGTGCATATATATCATACAGACCAAGTAGTACTCCCCAAAACCCTGTTGAGCTTAACCTCTTCAGGCTGGAGTGCCTCCTTAATGGATCTTAATCTTGTGCCCCATTTATGACCACTCGAATGGGTGCCTGAACTAAAACCCTTGTTTTTAGTGACCAAAACCCTTCTATTCTTTGGTGCAACAATGATTGTTGCCAAGGCAACCACACCTGCGTAGGTTTTTGTAGAGATGATAAATTTTCCATGGGAGTTTCATAGAGGTTGGAAGCTTGGTTTCCTTGAGAATTTAGTGCACTATAAGGGGGAGCCCTTGGGGCCAAGCTTTTGAATTCATCCACTAAGCTAGAGTAAAATCCATGTGGGATCCAAAAGAATATTGTCTTTTTAGCCATGGGATTTTGTAAATGCTTTCCATGTGGTTGTTTTTTCATTTTACAACATCATGTGTTTGCCAAGTTTATTCAGACAATTTGAAAAAATGAACATCAATCCTAAAATCTAAAACAACACTGCCAAATTGAAAACAAAATCCTTGCAATCTGTTGAATTTTTTTCAAAATCATCTTTCTGCAACACAACTACTATTTCCAACCACAAATGATAAATTTTGAGCCACACTCACTCTATTGCAACGTATGTTAAACTTGAAATTTTGCAATTGGTTGTCTTTCACCGCAATCACTTTATCTAATGCTGCATTAACCATTTTGAACTGCATATGTTATTTCAGACTGCAAGTGCTAAATCCTGAGCCGTAATAGCTCTGTTGTAACACATGTGCATCTGAAAACACCACAATTGACTATCTTTTGCCACAATTTCTTGATCAAACACCACAAATGCCATTCTTAACCACATCTTCTTTCTTGAAAATCACAATCGCCTTTACTACAACACATTTTATTTCCTGAGACATAATTTCCGCAATGCATTTGCCAGTTTCCAAAATTTTCCATTTCATTGTTAGAAAACTGAGACTCCATTCTGTCCATAAAAGATTCCAATCATCTTTCTCTGTTTCTATCAAACCAGATATTGAATTTCTCAACTTCCCTCAATTTTTCAATATAGGTAACATTCTTAGGTCTCCATAGGATTCCATTGCATTTCATTAGTTGCATTGTTAGACTTTACCATCCTCTTGGACACTCATTTTTTGTAGATTTTAGGAGTAGATTCCTTATCACCCTTTATCAAACCTTTGCATTCAAAATTAGGTTATCATTGGACTCAATCAACCTTTTGTCTTTAGTCAATACCTTTTGTGAATTATTTCCCACTCATTAGTCTAGTGTGGAAATTTCAGTTTGTCCTCCTTTATCCTTTTACAGTCCATTGCTATTCCAAACCTGAAGCATTTCCAAAGCTTTGAGTGGTCAAGCTTACATCTCCTTAGATTTACCATTAGTAAGTGCATCTTAGAATCCTTTCAATACCATTAGTCTCTTCACTTTTGGTCTCATACCATTTGCAGTAGTGTGCTTTGCATTTAAATACCTTTAGTTTCCTTTTAGTCTCATTTTCATTACCACTCACCATCATTGCATAGTATTATTTATTCCAAAAAACCCCAAAAACATATAGTTTCATAACATTTGCATATTTAGATCATCCTCCACCATTTCCCAAAGTTAAGCAAAAAATTTTATGGTTGAAACTAGATTACAGAGGCAAAGAAGACTCATGGGTTCTTTTAGTCAAGACACCAACCTTTGCAACTTTTCAAACAACATGAATGTTAATACCAACAATTTCCCCAATAACATGAATGGAATGAATACAAACACCAACATGGGGAATTCGTTCATTAATCCTTTCAGTGATATGTCCATTCCATCCTCTTGACACAATCCTTTTGAATAATTTGTCTGCAGAGACCAAAATGGGGAAGTTGTTGAAGAAGACATACAAGTTAGTGCCCAAAACCCAGAAGTGGCCTCTTTTGTGGAAGAACTCATTCTAAATGACTCAACCAGATATCTAGCCATGATACTTGACCAAGGGGCTAGGTTACCAAAAGGATTTAATATCAACACTATTAGAGTAACATATCCTGATCCCCAATCACATAATAATTCCATGGGAGCCACTTCACAAAATGTTATTAATGCTACCTTCCTTGGTCATCCTACCACCACAACCAATGCATCCACCATGATCAACACAACATCTATTAGGGGATCATCTACCCAAACCAACACCACATCATAATCCATCCCCCAAAAAACATCTACTATTCCTTCACAAACGTTTGGATCAACAATGGGTGCAACCACCTCAAACCTCTTTGAGACTTCATTTAGTTCCATGAGTACATCAACAAGACTTTTATTAGGTTCTTCATATGCTATGGAAACCAACTCATCAAACCCTTTTGGGAGGAATAAATGAAAATTTGTCATTCAAGGCATCCAACCTAATTCCTCACAGTTAAATACCAACATTCCCTTGAGCGAAAATACCAACATTCCTCAAGGCCATAATTACCTATTTGGGAAAGGAAATAAAGGCACCCAATTTTCCACTCAATTTGGGAACCAACATGCTCAAGGCCAAAAAGGACCCCAAATTCAATCCAGCATGGCGAGATCCCACATCCCAACTTATGCATCTCAAGTATATACACAACAACACATCCCTCATAAAAACACTCATTTTTCTCAGTAACAACAAATCGCAGATCCACACATCTCATCACAACAGGTGGGAACTCAATCCATACCTATCAGTAACATGTTTGATTCTACCAACAACCCAATTGTGGAGGCACTCACACTCAAACTTGTTTCTCTTCAAACACAAGTGGAGACCTTGCAAGATTCAACCAAAAACTCTTACATGTCACATGAATTATGTCCATATTTGTTTGGCACAATATTGTATATGCCATCATTTCCTCATGGATATGTGGTGCCACATTTCCATAAATACAAAGGCAAGACAAACCCCATTGAACACTTAAGACAATTCACCACCAGTTGCATGGACATTGCATATGAACAAACCTATCTCATGACACTCTTCTCTAGAAGTCTCGCAAGCCATGCACTCAAGTGGTTCTCGCTATTTCCTAAAGGAATCAAAACTTGGGATAAATTGGAAAACAAGTTTGTTGAAATATACGCCTATAACATTGACATAGATATTGGCATTGCCTCCTTTTGCAGACTTACCCAAGAGGAGGTAGGAGAGACTTTTATCCCATTCTTTCAAATATGGAGAACCTTAGCAATCAGATGTCCAATAGAAATACCTAAAAAGGAGAAAGTAAAAATTTTTGTACAAAATCTCCTAGGACTGCTCAAATATGGCTTACAAGTCCATTGTTGTACCTCATTTGTTGATCTTGTTGAGAAAGGTGTTCAACTTGAAAAAGCCTTGATCACCAAAGACAAATTAAAATATGGTGGCAAAACAATCAACACCACCATGAACACTAACCCAAGTAATTGCAATGAAAAAATAAAATACTGTGTTGAGAATAAACACATCACCAATGATGTTGTGGTTGATGCAAAAACTGTTAATGCAATAGGTCATGTAATCACCATCAATGGAGTTCAAAATCAAAATGCACCTGTGACCACACCCACACCAACTGCTAATTCTATTCAAAATAATCTTTCTCAATCTAATCAAAGGCAGTCGCATTAACCACAATAATTTGAAAAACACACTTACATTCCCTTAGGTGAGCCTATTGAAATTGTCTTAAAGAAACTTATCCAAAATGGCATCATGACTTTGGAAGAACCTAAACTATATGAACCTGGTCAATTCAAGCCATCATGGTGGGATGATAACACATACCCTGTCAAAGGGCACAAAACTTCCTCTTTTGGTTTGTTACAAAATCTTGTGCAAGACCTTATTGAAAATCATACCATTGAGTTAGGAGGTCAACTGTTTACATCTAATGTAGACCATATAATCCACAAGAACCCACTGCAGGATCATGGTTCTTGTAACCCCTCCTCATCTAACATGAAGAATAAGAAATGAAATCCAATCACATTTGTCCTGCCTTCTATTATTTTGGTGGTACCATCATTAAGAATCTTCATGCTGCTGATGAAGATAGGTGTGTCAATACCATTACCATTATAAAGTCCCCAGAATGCAATGTCACAACACGTAAAGGGAAGGTCACCATCACAGATCCCTCTACTCATTAGTTTAAAATTACTATACATAGTTTGTCTGCCAAGCTGCAAAAACCTAAGCCAGAGTTCAACCTTATCGAGCAATTGAACAAAATACTTGCTCAAATATCCATCCTTGAATTTCTCCGCATCTCACCCACACATAAGGCCATCCTGGATAAAGTCCTACAAGAGTCTTCCATCCCAAACATCATTTATGTCAATAATTTCAAAAATATGGTTGGATATTTGACTTCACCTCACCACATTACCTTTTCAAACACTGACTATTCCTCACCCAAACCATCTCATAATGATGCCCTTCATATTGAGGTTTTTATCCATAAACATAAGGTTAGATGAGTCTTAGTAGATGGAAGAGTAGGATTGAATATCTACTCTCTAAAATTGGTTAAAGCTCTTGGCTTCTTTGATGCATGTGTTGATGCTACCAAGAGCATTTTCATCAAGGAATATGATGATGAAGAATGTGCTTCTAGAGGTGTCATTACAATTCCAATTCGTGTGGGACCAGTTATTATAGATACAACATGTCAGGTCTTGGATCATGACATACATTACAATATCTTACTTGGTCACCCATGGATTCATGCCTTAAAGGCCGTTTCTTCCACATACCACCAGTGCCTGAAGTTCCCTTTTGATGGTACTGAAATTACTATCCCAAGAGATCTTGATCTATTTCAATACTATACCAATGTGAGAGAAACTATTGAGCACTAGGTACCCATTAATTGGGAAGCCTCAACTTCCACCCCTTCAAATATATTGACCCATCTGCACTCACCAAATAATCCATTCCATCGACTTCCATTGAACCATCCTCCTTGGTCTTCATACCAAGTAATGACCTTCAGATCTAGTACCTTGGTTGTGGAGAATTCAAACTGAATACGGCTTACTATATTACCATAATACCTAAGCCACCTAAAGTCTATGGTAGATCCTAAAACAACTTTCAAGGTTCCACCAAAAAAAGTATTCACACTATGGGGTGATATGGGTAATGAATTCATTATCGACATAGATAACAAAAATCTACAAAGACCCAAAAGGATTACCTCCACTACCGATGCATCTCTATGGAAAAGGATATGACATATGCAAGGCACTAGGTTTTGACGACACAAGTGTTCTTGGAAAAGCCAACAATGGAAGGAGGGAACTTGTCATTGTCTTTGCAAGACCAAGGTACACAGGGCTAGGGTTTGACCAAATTGGAACCGACGATCGACGTATCTATGACCTTTCAAGTGAGGATGTAATGGCTAAAGAAAGTGTCGAGACATGCAAAGAATCCCTTAGCAAAACTGACTCTAATGAATGGGAATGGGAATCTAAGAAAACCCTAAGAAACTATGATATTGATGAACTATTCATGGAACCTGACCAACCCCCCTTTGAAGAAAGATTCTGACAAGAATACAACATTGATCCTATTGACCATCATTCTAAAAATAAGGAATGGGTAAGCATTACTTGGGATCTATAAGAACATAAATTATCGTCAGCAACATCTAAATTGTCTTGCCCCATTCCCGAGCCCATCCATGAGCCTGACATGCCTAAACCTATTGTCCATGCCTCTAAACTACCAACCACTAGTCATGATGTTGATACTTTTATCCCCTATTATGAATATGAATACAACTCATCTGAATCTGAATATGGTCCATCCATTGGATCTGACACAAATGTTGAAATTGACAACTTTCCCTTCACACTTAAGGCTTCAATTTGCATGTTTTCTGCATATTCCCCATCTTTTACCCACACTAATGATGGGATTTCCCTTGTTTACCCACAACTGATTGACTAGGACCAACAAGAGCCACTTGCTATGGATATCTCTCAGAATGATGAGGCCATTGCAGAGTTCATGGGACTCCGAGAGGACATATCATGGGGTGATCATAAAGCAAGACTACCCATTGACCTAGATTGTGCAGCTTACTTTGGGGAGACTATGCAATCCTCTAGTCACAAGAATACAAAGAATAAGATAAATAAGAAATGTCTTTAGGTGAAAACCATAAGGCGCCTTCTGACAATAAAATAGTAAAAATAAAGGACATATCCAAAGGTGAAAACCTCTCTGAGGTGCCTAAGGATGGAGGAATGGAATTTCTTCCAGTAACATAGGAAAAATTGGCTATGCTTATCGAAGACACCATAGAAGTTAACATATCTACACTAGAGAATCCAAAAATGGTTCTCTTGGCCGCTTCATTATCAAAAGAAGAAAAACCTGAATTTCAACAATTCTTCATAGAAAGGAAAGTTAACTTTGCATGGTCATATGTAGACATGCTAGGCCATGATCAAGAATTGGTATTGCATCATCTTTCTCTAATCCCGAGTATAAAACCAGTCAAACAAAAATTACAAAAAATGCATCCACAGATTGCACTACCTGTAAAGGTTGAACTAAAGAAGCTACTAGATGTTGGACTCATAAGATCAATAGACTATGCTGACTGGATATCCAACATTCTCCCTATCACAAAGCCAAACAGAAAAATCCGCATCTTTATGGATTTGAGAGATTTAAATAAGGATTATTCAAAAGATGATTTCCCATTCCTGAATATAGACATGATTGTTGATCTCACATTAGGGTATACGATGTTGTCTCTCATGGATGGTTTCTCAGGCTATAACCAAATCCACATTACAGCCATGGATTAGAAAAAAACTACATTTACATGCCCATGGGGAACATACTGTTGGAATGTCATGCATTTTGGTTTAAATAATGCAGGCGCCATATACCAAAGAGCTATATATGACAACAATCTTTCATGCCATGATGCATATCCTAATGGAAGATTATGTGGATGAACTTTTGGCCAAATATTTGACATGAAAAGATCATATCAAGGTCCTAGATTTTTTTTTAGATAGCTAGAAGATTACAAGGTTCATTTGAACCAAAAAAAACGTGTCTTTGGGGTTACTTCGGGAAAACTATTGGGCTACATAGTTTTAGAATAAGGCATAGAGGTTGATCCTGCAAAGGTGAAAGAAATACTGAAAATGCCTCCACCAAAAGGAATTAGCGAGTTAAGAACACTTCAAGGAAGACTGCAGTCCATACGACGCTTCATCACACAGTTGATAGAAAAGTTTTAACCATTTCAATACTTGTTATGCAAAATTATCCCCTTTGAATGGATAGAAAAAGTCCACACAACCTTCGAATAAATCAATGAATATATATTGACACCACCTATCCTAATGCCCCCCATTGAAGTCAAGCCATTGATCCTATATGTCTCAGCAACTACAAATACACTGGGAACATTATTGGCACAGAATGACCATGAGGAAAAAGAAAGAGCCATATACTATATCAGTCGCACATTGATAGGATATGAGATGAACTATACAATCATTGAATGTGCATGCCTTGTAGTTGTATTTTTAGTACAAAATCTAAGACATTACATTTTGAGTCACCAAATACACCTAGTAGCTAAGATTTATCCACTAAAGTATCTTCTAAGTCGAGCAACATTGACAGGTCGGTTAGCAAAGTGGGTCATGACTTTAAGTGAATATGACATACAATATGTTGAGCGAAAGGAAATAAAAGGGCAGGTAATAGTGGGTCAACTTGTAGATGCACCCATCCAAGGTAGTCATCCAATGATAATATATTTTCCTGATGAGTCTATCTTGCATGCAGAGCCTACGTCACCATGTAAACTATATTTTGACGAGTCTCATACTGGTCACGGCTTAGGGGTTAGTATCTTGTTCATCACACCACAAGGGGATTCCATTCCTAAGGCATTCCAAATCACCTTTCCTTGTACTAATAACATTGCAAAATATGAAGCACTAGTCACATGACTCAAAATTGCAATTAAATGGAAAATTCAGACATTGCTAGTATTCGGGGATTCTCAATTAGTTATCAACCAAGTGAATGATGATTATGAAACAAAAGATGAAAATTTTCTCCCATACAAGCGAATGGTGGATAGATTCCTAACATATTTCAAAATGACTGGCTTTGAAAAAATCCCAAGGACACAAAATAAAGCATGTGATGCTATGACAACTATTGGATCTCTCTTAGACATTCCCAAAAAAGTGTTACAATTTGAATTCTTAGTGGAACAACTGCTGATGCCTGCACATGACATCCCAGAGTCAAAAATGGTTTACAAGATTGTTGGTCCTAGTTCACCTTGGTACCAAGACATCTATGATTATCTTAAGTCCCAAACCCTACCACCCAACCTATCTAGTAATCAGAGAAAATACTTCATCCAAAAATCCGCCTGACACACCATCGTCAGTGACACCCTATACCATCATGGCTTTGATAACACCATTCTTCATTGTCTCGAAACTGATGAAGCCTAAACAAATTTACGAGAAGTACATGAGGATATATGTGGATCTCATTCGAGTGGCCCAAATTTAGCTAGGAAAGTCACCAGACTTGGATACTATTGGCTGACACTAGAAAAAGATTATGTTCAATTTGTCAGAACATGTTGGAAATGTCAAGTGCACAACGACCTAATCCACACACTTGCATAGGAGATGATACCGATCACCTCTCCATGGCCCTTTGTGCAATGGGGAATTTACCTCATGGGAAAGATCCATCCATCCTCCTCTAATGGCCATAAATTCGTAATCACCACCACTGAGTACTTTACTAAGTGGATTGAAGTCGTCCCCCTCATTTACATCACTGGTAACCAGATATCCAAGTTTATCATAAATTACATCATCTGTCGGTATGGTGTTCTGTAGTCCATCATCACATATAATGGGAGTCCATTCAAAGATCACGACATTTATGAACTCTGTGAGCGATTCCAGATCCAACATCATTTATCCACCCGCTATTATCCATAGGACAATGGTCAAGTTGGGGCATAAAAAAAACAATTCTTCACATTCTTAAGAAGACAATCAATGACGCTGGTCAAGATTGGTGTTTACAACTCAATCCTACCTTATGGGCCTACTAGACCAGCATTCGTACACCCACTGGAGCCACTCCATTTTCCCTCATCTATAGATCTGAGGCCATATTTCCCAGAGGGTCGAAATTGCTTCTCTCCAAGTCTCCTTGAAGGGAATGATCAATGATGAAGAGTACAAATAGTATTGCTTGCATGAGCTAGAAATATTACAAGAAAGATGAAAAAATGCCTTGAATCACTTGCAGGAATATCAAAATCATATCTCCAGGAGCTATAGTAAAAGAGTGTTGGTGAGAAAATTTGAAATTGGTGACTTGGTCCTCTTGAAAATCCAAGAAATCAGGTTGACCGTGACAAGCCTGGAAATTTTGAGCCTAATTAGCTCGGTCCTTATATTACTACTACAACATTCAGTTCTCGATCTTATCAATTGGCCACACCTGATGGATAATAGTTGAAAAAACCCATCAACAACCTGCATCCATGAAATTTTTACACATAGCATCAGAGAGCTTGGCTAAAAACCTAAAAATACAAAAAATGGAAAAATAGAAAAAAATCATCCCTTGATGAAAACCTTGCAAATAGGCATCTTGGTGACACCAAAAAAAATAAAAAAGGCACAGAAAACATTAAAAAGAAATAAATTCATCCAATAGTGAAAACCTGCCAAACAAACACTTTGGATAAGTACCATGGTGAAAACCTTGCAAACAGGCGTCATGCGTAGTCGATCGTTTCTCTGCCATCTACTGCTACTCTAATCGACCTTTATCCACTTTCCATAACCACAACAACCTAAGACATTCATGACCCTCATCATATCTCCTGCTAATTCCATCTGTGGCTAGCATTGGTTGACATCACCCCTTGCATATCCTTGCATTTTGTCTTGTGTCTACTTCTTTCCATATCATTCGGCCTGGATAATCCTTGACCTACCTGGGGGTAAGAGCTTTATCATACAACTATAGTGGGTATCACACATGATCCGAAATTTGTAAAAGATCTTGAAAAAAGTCCTAAAAATCTGAAAAATTCCTTAAACAAATCCCAAAAATATGAAAAAGTCTTAAAAAAATCATAAAAATCATAAAAAGTCCTAAATAAAGACCTAAAAAATTGAAAAATATTCTAAGAAAATACAAACACATTCAAAAAGTGTCAAAAATATCAAGGCAGAGTCAAGGTCAATTGTATCTTGTCAAGTCAATTAGAAACATCAATCAATAAATTGTCCTGGGTTGAACTACGTTGTCTCTACGTATTTGCTATGTAGGAAAGATTCATCTTTGAATCCCCGAGACATTAGGTCAGTCCTTGTAGGTTTGTCAAAATAAAATCATGGTTCAGTCTTATGTCCTTCAGACAAATTCATTGGTCATGTCGAACTATGAGGTCTCTGAGTGCACGACATAGGCAAGGCCATCAATCCATGAACCCCTTAGGCCACACTAGGTTGGTCCATTAGGGTTCATGGGACTACACTTACACACACATCAAAAATATTCAAATCAAATTGTCTCTCAATCCTAAACGAGCAATCTACCAACAAATCTGTTTCATCAACATTTCAATCAAGTTTGCATGTCAAGTGATGGCATGTCGTAAACTCTATCATTTAGTCAAATTCTATCAAGGTAAATCAACCTGTCAAAATTTGGGTTCTTCTTTAGATGTGTCCTTCTGAGAAGCAACTCCCATCATTTCTTTATGCTTTTGGATGTGTCCTTCCTAAGCATCATCATTATCACTTGGCATTTTGATAGATTCTCCTAACTATGAGAATCAATCCTCTTGATATCAATGTCATTCAGGATGTGCCCTTCCTAAATCTGGTATCACTTGACATTTGAAAACTTTAACCTCATCAACCTTGGCATTTCAACATTAAAACACGACATTTTCAACACTTGGGAATTTGTTCACTTGGAAAACGCTTGGAACACACTTTTCTTTTTTATGATTATCATGATATTAGTTCTTTACATAAGAAGAACCATGACATATCATGATGATCATCCTTGTCCTTTTGATCATCCTACTATTGGTTTCTCAAGGATGTCCTTACTTTAGGATTTAGAGAAGCAACAATGTAGTACAATACTTTTCTTGTATGTTGTTGGTTGTCATGTGGCTAGTTTCTCAAGAATGTCCTGACGTTAGTATTTAGAGAAGCAACAACGTCCCATGATTAGTCTTTTTTGTCTTCGACTATTGATCTAAGTGATGGTTCAAACTTGCACACTATTGATCTATGTAATATCATAGTGTTTGTTGGCCATCATGATATTTTTTCCCAATGATGATTAAAGAGCAACAACTAGGATATTACTATGGAAAATGTTGAAGGATTTGTGTTTCTGCACTAACATGCACATATTTCTCCACACTAAAATCCATCTTCATCTTCTCCTCTCTCGTCCTCTGATGATATCCTATGACAGACAAAAATAGAGTTGCGTGCATGATCATCCGAGCATTACATATTCACATTTCACATTTGCATAAATCAAATACCATAATTCACATTGCATAACATCATCATCCATCCATTTGGCATACATAAAACCATCATTTGCATTAAAATATAGACATCATAAACATCATTTGCATTATCATATAGGAATCATATCATCATACATTGCACAATGCATACATACATAACCATATCCATAATTGCATTCATAAACATAAAACATGATATCCATAAATCTCATAAAATCATAAATGCATCACATCATATAGCATCTGATAAAGCATAGAACACCATAGCACATAAATCATAAAGGTCACATCAAAACTAAATCACATATATATATAATCTCAATCAAAAAAAATATATCATGTCACAAGATAGAGTCATGAGATATCCCAAAAATTGAGCTCGCAGGTTCGAATGCTAATATATGCAAATGTCTAATACAAATATCAAAATGAAACTCCTATGTTGTCCCCCCTTCATCCCATGGAGGTGACTCGTGAGGTGGTTGTGTCTGACTCATCACATGAAAGGTGACCTGGATAGGAGTGGTGTCTAGAGTTTGACTCTGGGATCCCGAGGGGTCAACGATAGGAGGTTGGCTTTGCTCTGCCTGGTGTCTTGATGACACTGATCTATGACTATGCCCTGACCTATGGTTGTGGCTTGATGAATGCCTATTTGACCTGTGGCTTGATGATTGCCCTGATGAAGTGGACCCCGCAGTACTAGTATGACTACTACTATGTGATCTGCTACTGTTGTGGGTCCAGGTGCCACTACCAATCTTGTTGTATGATCGGGACAATCCTGGGTCACGTCTCTCTGGTGGAATGACCTACTCATATAACAACCTATATCGGCCCCTGTTCTTTGCCATCTTGGTGAGCTCCCTGGCCATATCCCCTGACGGTTTGACAAACAACTCAGAGAACTCATTCAACCATCTATCTAACTCTTGTCATTGAATAATGGCCTGGTCTCTCTCCACTCTTGTAACCTCCAACTCCGCTACCAGGGCCTCATTTTGAGACAAGGCCACATCCAATCTACTCTAGAGATCTATGATCCTTTGATCAATGGTGGAATATGTAACATAGAATTAAAATCTGGATTAGGTATCTGCAAACTAGAATAAACAATATTAATCTTAATCTAGCCAATATTAATCTAAATCAAACAACAAAGAACGAGGAAATAAACATAACAAAACTAGAAAAATTAATGGAAAGCTCTCACCAAATATGCATTCACTCCTTCGAATTATCTTGATTGATCTTCTCCATTTTGTTGTTTCAGTATTCTTGTCCTCAGATTTCTCAGTATTGATGCAAACATAACTTCATCAAGTGTCTAAGAAAAATATCAAAGATAAGTTTCTTCTCAAAAGTGTATGATTTCGGGAGGAGGAATAATGATTATGATAGGCCATTTTATAGATTTTGGGTTTTTGACCGATCGGCTCAAATTGAAAGAGAGATCGACATATGAGATTGATGAATGCCATGCGATGTGAGTTCTATCTTAGTTAGAATATGAGTTAGAAAATACTACAAGATAAAGACTAAGTTAGAACGTGAGTTTGAACACGAGTTCAAGATTTTAATCTTCAGTTAAGAGTCTTCGAAAATAGAAGAAAAAGACTTTGAATGTCAAAGAAAAAGTTAGAAGCTAGAGAATATTGCATTCGAATGCAAACATGAGTTAATTAATTAAATAAATATATTTAATTAATAAACACATCATGCATATGATTTGGAACTAGTTAACTAACTAGTTGTGACAAAGAGTCCTCTCACAGAGATAACCAGATTTTGAATCCAAAGATAATTGGAGAACTAAAAATAGATCTTGGGTCAGAAGGTGAGTGAATGATTAGTCAACTAATTGATAGAAGAATGTGACATAAATAATTAAACATGAATTAAATTTTAATTTAATTCAACATTTGAAAGTGAGAAATTTAATTAAATAAATAAAGATCATTTATTTAATTTGACTGTTGTAAAGGATAATATGAATAATTAAATAATAAATATTTAATTATAGATAAAGGGGGTTAAATGAATAATTAAATAAAGATATTTAATTATAATTGAAATATGACAAAGGGGGTAATTAAATAATAAATTATTTAATTAAGAAGGAAGAATTAATTAGTTAGCGACATAATTAAACAATTATGATTTATTTCATTAATCAAGGTTGAATAAAGGCTATTTATGAATTAATGAATTAATTAAAAAGGGGCATTTAATTAATAGAGGAAATATGTGTTAAAAAAAAGGGTAATTAAATAATTAACATTATTTAATCATGGCCATGGATAATAGAAAATTATGTCAAAAGTAGTGTTCACAAGCCTAGACCAAATTTTGGTGTCTACAACATCAATTAGAAAAATAGGTGGCTTGCCCCCCTCCTTGTCCCCATCAATCATCTGCTCTTGCAACCTCCTCTTGGCCTCATCCTCCCTCTCCTCCTATCTTCATACCTCCTCGACATCAATGTCAAGAGGATGATGCTTTGCAATTAGATCCTCCTCTGCTAGCATCTCTCCCTCTACTCGGACCTCCACCTCCTCCTCTACTCAGAACTCCACCTCCTCCTCTCCTCGATTCTCTGCCTCCTACCCAATTGGTTGGTCTCCCTCCTCACCCTCCTCCCGGATGGGTGACAATGGTGTGCCACCCACTCTCTGTCTCACTCTCCTAGGCTGCCTCTGCCCTCCATCACCCCTCCTCCTCCTCACACCCCTCCTGTCTTTTCCATCACCTCCCCCCTCGCCACCCTCCTCATCTCCTCCATCTCACCCTCTGGCTCCCTATCATCTCTGCCTCCATTTCTCCCTCCCCCTTGCCATATTTTCCTCCATCTCTGCCACCCCGACCTCCCCTTTGCACGTGCAAGATAACTTATCTACGGTCTATAGGAGGAAAACTATCTAGATCTTTCAATGGAATGGGCCTATGAATCTACCACCAGATGTCAAACTAAGTAGATGTCCCTGCATTTGTTGGACCTCCTCTCCATAACCACTATTGTGCAACCAGACTGTCTGTATCTTTCTCTGATACTGCCACTACTATTAGTGGCCCCCATACGGTCTCCCTAAATGACCTCGCATACTCTGATGTACCCACTGAAAAAACTTGCTACTCACCAAATTTTCATAGTACTCGTTGGGGGAAGGTAGATCTCAATGATACGCTGACTCTACACTGTATGACCAATCAAGTATCTGAACTGTTTACATAATGAAAGATGGTTGTCCTCATCTGACCACTAGGCATAATCTTTGTACGACCTCCAGAAAAAGCTAACCAATGTGTGGATCTGATGTCGCCAGTACCCGGTATCTCCTACGTGGGTCTGGCTAATTGAACCAACATATAGAAAAACATAGGGTATCCCATCACCTAGCTGCTGAATCTATACCACTGGTTGAAAAATGGGAATGTGCTCCCATGCCCAGATCATAAGTAGGGTGGTCCCACAACTGATAGTTTATCTCTCCTGGTAGATAACCTCATGAAGCTGATGATATAGCATAGTTAACAAGCAGGGCCCCCAAGCAAATACTTTCCTTTGCACTCGCATGTGGACTAGTAAATCCCCCCATCCAATCAAAAAACCATGACCGCGATGATCTGGCATCAACACTCCAACAATCAAGGTCATCAACATGGAATCCCATCGTGGATAGTGGTCAACCACAAAGTCCCACCCGATCTTATACTTGTGAATGCCTAGATTAGCACCACTTGCATCTACATACATCTCTCCCAGGGCCTGTTGCCCTTTGTGGGGATCATATACCACTCTCTCCCCAATGATCGGGATGCGCAAAATATGATACACATTCTCCAGGGTAATGGTAGCCTCTTCAATGGGTAAATGAAATGAGCAGGTCTCTGAGTGCCATCTCTCATAGAGTGTTGTCAGTAATCCACCATTTTCCTGAATAATGGGCATGTAAGTGACGTAGTATAACCCCAATCTCATCAACCAGTGTCTCTCCCTCTCACTCAGCCAATCGTAGAATGCATAGGTAGTTGGTTTGAACTCTAGTGTATAAATAGGCACTAATCATCTATGCACATGTAGAAACATGGGTTAACACACATGGATTAGCAATTCGACACATTACTACTATCTTAGAAACAAAAAATGCATCTGAAAAAGGAGCCTACACTAAGTCAAATTTGGTCAACCTTGGTCAATGAAAATTGCATCACATTGACTGCAAATGCGTTGCACTAAGTCAAATGTGGCTCGACATTTCGCAGTTGTGTCGCACTTTATCAAATGCATCATTTCAGTTGGAAATCATGCACCTTTACATCGATTGCGTCTTTCATTATTGCAATTGCATCATTCCCTAACAATTACGACATTTGGAATATCGTTTGCATCGCAATATCTCAATTGTGTTGCTGATTTCCACACTTGCATTGCATTTTGACACATGCGTCGTTTGACCTTGCACTTGCGTGTCTTTAAACTTTGACCGTTCCACCCATTGAAATCGCATCATGACACAATCAAATGTGTTGAATGTGAAGGAATTTACGATTTACACGACATCATTTGCATCACACCGCATTTTTTTTCTCCCCTAAAACCCTAATAAATGCATGAAAATAAAAAAATTGAAAGTTAGATAGTGTACTTACTGATGTCGTTGTGCCCTTGGGTTGTCAAAATTTCTGCATGCAGTAGCCAAGATGGTTTGTCACGGGAATCACCATCTTCTCCTAGAGCTCTGATCTCCAAATTTCTGAATAACAAATGTGAAAATGACGCTTGGTTTGGCTTTTTCAACTTATTTATAGGTTGAAAATTAGGGTTTTGACTTGATCGGTTTGTATTGGATACTCATTTGACCATCTTTGACTGGCATTTTCACCGGTTCAACATTCTCCATTTCGAAACCGATCACGCCATTGTTTTCCTAGTCACCAAATTGACTAATCAAGACACTTTACAAATTTTTCTGACCCCAAGCCAAAAATTGAAAATTTTCCCGAGCGGGCATAAGCACTTCGTATCTTCATTGGGGCATATTCTTGATTTGTTTTCTTTGCCATAACATGGTAAATTTCATTATGACAAAGAGGGGAAAATGTAGACACATAAAAATGACCTATCCTACAAGCTCTATTTTACCACTTTCATCCTAGCATAATTATTACATTTTAATTATGTCTTTTGTCCACCTTCGACTATTAATTAAATAATTCATGTCTTTTTATTCTTCATGATTATTAAATAAATAGATCTTATTTATTTATTTAATGTGTCACTAATGATCTAATATCTTCACATAATTAAATAAATTTCTCAATTTATTTAATTAATCTTTTCCACTTATGTCCTCTTGATAATTTAATAATTATATTTTATTTATATATTTATGTCACTAATTCTCAAAATCTTCTTATAATTAAATAGATTTATTAATTTATCACCTTCTCTAAATTAAATAATTATCTTTAATTATTTAATTTTCTTATTTGACATTTCCCTCATTTTAAATAAAACAATTTATTTAAAATGGCCTCACATGGTTAACCACTACTTCTTTTAGTAAATCATCTTAAAATCAATTATTTACTATCACACTAAATCCATATTTTGAATTTATTTTAATTCAAAATGGTAATATTCTTCTATAAATCAAGTAATTACTAAAATTCTCTATTTTTCAAATCTCATCTTCTTGTTCAATCTTTATCTTATTGATTTTTACTAATTTTCATCTCACTGTCACATTTATTCTCCATCCCTGATTTAATTTCTTAAATTAAATCTTGTCCACTCATTTGGGAGTCTTACCCTAACCTTAATTGACAGTTGCCATTTTGAATCTTGACCATTGATTCTAGGGCATTTCTCAATCCTCAATCTTATCCGTCCATCCAAAATTGCATTTTCTATAAAATGTCAATTTTTTCCTCATTTCAACATCTCTTAATTTAATATCTTGCATTTTCTTGAGTTGTAAGATTATCTTGTTTTTTAATTTATCTATTTTCATATAATAATTTAGTTTCTTTTGCATAGGCATTAAGAAAATCCTTCAACATTTTGCTTAGGTCCAATTTATAGTATAGAGTTGCTCATCAAATCTAAGGGCACACTTTACATTTCAGCAAGCTAGGAGGTACAATGGAAGCCAACCATGGAGGATGAAGGACTGGGTGAGCTCGTTTCATCTTTGTTCTTTATTCACTTCCTATGCATTCCATTGATTATTGTGGGTTTTATATAATATGTATGTATCTTTGGTAACATCTATCTTGCAGAAAATCCTCAGTTACAATATGCACAATTTACATTTAACCTAGAGTGAATTTAAAAATGAACATTTAGAGCTAAGAATTCCTTATCTATTTCCAATTGCATTTTTATGTTCCAATTAAATAGCATTGAATCTTGTAGTCCAATTGACCTAGAACTTACATATTTGCATTCAAATTATTTATATTTCTTGACCTATTTAAAGACAAATTCATTTCTATAATTAATTGTACATCCATCTTTTTAAATTTACAAATAGAAACCATTAGATAGTACAACATTTTAATTTCACAATGTAAATATATGTACAAAAAGTGTTCAAACCATAGTAAATTTAAATAAAGTTACAAACTTGCTAAATAAATAAAACCATAACAATTCAAGCACAACGTAAATAGATGTAACAATTGTTAAAACCATAATCATGTGTCTAACAAACCTGTTCAAACCATGGTAATGTATGAATGTGATGTAAATCATACCAAGTGTATACCATAAAACATAAATGTATTTAATGTGATGTAAATCATAAAAAGTGTCTCCAACATAATATTCTGATCTCAAACCATAATGCTTATAAATATCTCTAAGAGAGGGATATCTAGTATGAATAGAGTCATCAAATCTTTGGCCAGATCTCTCCCTTGATCTCTCCCTCGATCCATGGCCCAATCCCTCTCCAAATCCATGTTGGAATCCCTCTCTTGATCCAATATGTGTGGATCCACGTCCCGATCCAAGCACTCCTGATCCATTTCCTCAGCCTCGTCCCAAGCTCTTCACAAGTTAAAGTACACACATATAATTTAATTTTGAATACATGTATACATGTATACATAGATGTAAACTTATCTAAACATTATAATGTACAAGTTCAATTTGTTGAAAATTACATCAATTAATTTAATTTTTTATTATTTAAATGTACCTCAGTTGTATACTGCATGGGATCATCATCATTTGCTAAATTTCCAAACTTTGACAAATCACCATACTACTAAAAAAATTCAAATACACGATTTCAATCAGAAGTTAAAGAACTAGAATTAAAATAAACTATGTATGTACGAAATTTTTTAGAACATAATTGTATATATATATATATACATATATTATTCAAGTACCTATCATGCCTCCTCGAAGGCTCTACCAATGTCACTAAGATCATGAGAATGCAAAGAAACCGCAAGGGGATTTGTAGTGATGTAGTGACGGGGTTCACCAAGACTTAAATTGACACTTTGACCACTTTTCTTCACTTTTTCATGACTCTACACCATGGAGAATTTTCAACACTCTTTCCAAACACAAAGGCACACCCACAAACATTTTTAATGACATGGGAAAACCAAAAAATGACCTTAACAACTTCAACTTTCACACAAAATACAAACTTGTTTAAGACTATCCCTTTATACCCTTCATGTGCTCTAGACTCCAATCACACAAATGGACTCAAATGGTTTCAAAGGATTAACCAACTCAAAATAGACTTTGCACAAGTTATTTCCAACCCAACAAAACTAATCCAACCACCCAAGAACCCAGGGTTAACCAATACATTGCCCTTAATCTAGTAGGTTTCCATTATAGGAGAGTCCATGATATATTTTGATCGAAAAAAATATTTGAGTACCCTTTATTGAGTTAGAAGACATACAAAAAGGATAGAATAAGTTCCTTTGAAGAATCCTTTCCAAAATAGGACTACCCCGTGAGGCTAGAGGCCTATTAAGTAGCTCCAATGGAAATTTATTGGTTCAATCACTTACTCATTTCAACACTCTCAACTAAATTCTCAAAAACATAAAACTAGACCTGAAAATTCTTAACCAACCATTATCCATAAGTTTTCAAGTGGATTTATTCTAACCTTAGCCATGAGGGTCTTCAAAAGAGAAAAAAACACACTATGATGGCCTAACACTTTATCAGAAGGCATAAAAACTTTTTTTTTACCCTAAAATTTGGAGAATCTTGAAGAGTATTTCCTCATAGACCTTCACATTATTTTTTATGAGATTTCATTGGAGAAATTAAGACTTATTGAATTTTGATTGCTTGCTACCACCTTCAAATCTGAATCTTAACCGCGTGGAGTAAATTTCAAATATCTAGAGAAAAAATTAATGAAATTGAATGAAAAAAAATGGAATGGAGAGGGGATTCATATTAAAATATTAAAAATCAATTTCAAGCCCTGGTCAAGCCATACACACATGTTCCAAATGAAATTCCAGAGCAACAAGTTGGAAAATGCTCAAAAAAAATATTCTTTATTGAAGTGTTCTTCCATACACCAACTCCCTTGCCTTACAACAATGCAAGAGGCCCTATTTATCCCTTTTCCAACCAATTAAAACCACTTCTAACTTAATTTTAAACTTCTAAACTAATTTGACCCTACAACTTCCCATTTTGCAACTTTTACAATTTTGCAATATTTGAGCAACACTTTTAAAATGACTCCCTTGGACCTAAAGTGACTCAATTACATCAAATGTGGTCTAAATAGACCTTATTACATCTTTAAAACATCAAAATTAATCCAAAACTAGAATTTCCTCATGGAGGCTTAAAACTCACAAGGTGCTCCTGCACCATACTTCTGACCAAAAGAATATTCCAAGCCCTCTTGAATTGAGGGAAAAAATATGAAATCAGCCCTAGATTCTCCTCCATGATTCCTTTGATACTCTACCTCTCAACTTCCTTGAAATAGCTGAAAATTTTCTTCATTTTCACCTTTGGATTTAGTTTGTCTATGCCAAAAAATTTCCACTTTGTCTTGCCTCCTTGAATTTTCTCCTTCATGCTCTAATGTGTCACAACCTCCCTTTTTACTTCTTCTATTTTCTACATCTCGACCTTTAGTTTGTACCCCTTCCAAAGTATTATCACAACAAGGAAGTGGTACATTGTCTCTACCACAATACAACCATGTTTCTTCAACTCATTTTGACTCTTCAAGATCAATTCATCCTTAATCGTCTTTGAATCACACTTTTACACCAACTCAATATCATTTCCCTCTAATACCAGATCCTTTACCTTTGTTGCACCTTCACCTTCATGCTTGGGAATGGCTGAAATGTCTTTGTCTTCTTCATCCATCTTGGTGAATGATTCTTCTTCCACTATCCTTCCAAACTCTTCTCCTTCTTGCTTGGCCTCTATCATCTTCACATCTGATCTTGATGTCTTCTCTTTTATTCTCTTTTGGAAAATCCTTTTAATAGGCCGTACTACCTTATTTTTGATTGGTAGATGCCACTTTTGCAACTCAGATTCCATCCTCCTTCCTAGCTCTTCTATTTCCTTACTCATATGCTCCATGGCTTGTCTCAATTACTTGATCTCTTGAGAAATCTTCTTTTTATTTCCTTTTGTCTTTTCTTCTTCATCTATTCTTCTTCCTTTCTCTTCTTTTGTCTCTTCACTTGTGAACTACATGCCTGCAAGTACCTCTCAAACAAATCCATCTTCTCTTCAAGCAAGTCCCTTTAACCTTGTTTCCACTTGTCTTTGCCTCACCTAGATATATTCTCTTCTCTACCTAATCTTTTGGAAACCAGGTTATCTTATCAACCTGCAAATACACACAAACACAAATACCAAACTCTTTTGCCTAGAACTTCTGAGCTCTGATACCAATTTGTTGCAATAGTGGGGTTTACCAAGACTTAACTTGACACTTTGGCTACTTTTCTTCACTTGTTCATGACTCTACACCATGGAGACTTTCCAACACTCTTTTCAAACAAAAAGGCACACCCAATAACATGTGTAATGAAATGGGAAAACCAAACAATGACCTTAATAGCTTTAGATTTTACATAAAATACAAACTTCTTTAAGACTGTCCCTTTATAACCTTCAGGAACTCTAGACTCAAATCACAAAAATGGAATCAAATGGTTTCAAAGGATTAACCAGCTCAAAAAAAACTTTGCACAAGTTATTTCCAATCCAAGAAAACTAATCCAGCCACCCAAGAACCCTGGGTTAACCAATAAATAGGCTTTCACCTATACACTACCCTTAACCTAGTAGGTTTCCATTATAGGACAGTCCATGATATCTTTTGACACAAGAAAAATATGGTGACTGGAAAAACATATTTGAGCACCCTTTATTGAGTTACAAGATACACCAAAAGGATAGCACAAATTCCTTTGAATAATCCTTTCTAAAATAGGACTCTCTAGTGAGGCTAGAGGCCTAATTAAGTATCTCCAATGGTGCTTTATTGGTTCAATCACTTCCTCATTTCAAAAATGTCAACTAAATTCTTAAACATATAAAAATAGACCTGCACATTCTTAACCAACAATTAGCCATAAGTTTTCAAGTGGATTTCTTCTAACCTTAGCCATGAGGGTCTTCAAAAGAGCAAAAACCACATTGCGACGACCTAGGGATTTCTCAAAAAGGCATAGATTTTTTTTTTAACCTTGAAACTTGGATAATCTTGAATAACTAGTATGTCCTCACAGGCCTTCACACCAATTTTGAGTTATTGAGTTTTCATTTCTTATTGCCACCTTCAATTTTGAATCTTAACTGCCTAGAGTAAATTTGAAATACCTGGAGAAACAATTAGTGAAATTGAATGAAACAAAATGGAATGGAGAGGTGATTCAAAATACATCTTAAAAAAAAAATTACAAGCCCCGGTAAGGTCGTACACACATGTACCAAACCAAATTCCAGAGATGTTTTTTAGAAAAAGCTCAAAAATAGTGTTCTTTATTGAATTTTTTCTTCCATACACCAACTCCCCTATAGTACAATGATTGAAGAGGCCCTATTTATCCATTTTCCAATAAATTAAAACCACTTCTAACTGAATTTTAAAATTCTAAACTAATTTGATCCTTCAACTTCCCATTTTGCAACTTTTACAATTTTTCCATGACAACTTTTGGCAATTTTGCAATATATGAGAGACTTTTATAAAATGACCCCCTCAGGACCTAAAGTGACTCAATTGCATCAAATTTGGTCTAAATATACCTTATTACATCTTTAAAACATCAAACTTAAGCCAAAACTATAATTTCCTCATGGAGGCTTAAAAATCACAAGGTGCTCCTACACCATACTTCCAGCCAAAAGAAGATTCCAAGCCCTCTTGAATTGAGGTAAACAATATGAAATCAGCCCTAGATTATCCTCCATGATTCCTTTGATAATTTTCCTCTCACCTTCCTTGAAAAAGCTACAAATTGTCTTCATTTTCACCTTTGTCTTTAGTTGGTCTATGCCAACTTGTTTCCACTTTGTCTTGCCTCCTTGAATCTTATCCTTCATGCTCTGATGTGTCATAACCTCCCTTTTTCCTTCTTCTATCTATTTCATCTTGATCTTTAGTTTTTTCCCCATCCAAAGTATTATCACAACAAGGAAATGGTACATTTTCTCTACCACAATACAACCATGTTTCTTCAACTCATTTTGAGTCTTCAAGATCAATTCATCCTTGATCTTCTCTGAATCACACTTTGACACAAAATCAGTATAATTTCCCTCTAACATCATATCCTTTACCTCTGTTGCACCTTCACCTTCATTCTTGGGAATGGCTGCAATTTTTTTGTCTTCTTCATCCATCTTTGTGAATTCTTGTTCTTCCAGTATTCTTAAAAATTCTTCTCATTCTTTCTTAGGCTCTATTATCTGATCTTGATGCCTTGTCTTGTCTTATTTTTTGGAAAATCCTTTTAATAGGCCATAATACCTTTTTTCTTATTGGTATATGCCACTTTTTCAAATCAAACTCCATCCTCCTTCCTAGCTCTTATATTTCCTTACTCATCTCCTCCATGGCTTGTCTCAATTCCTTGATCTCTTGACCAATCTTATTTTTATTTTCCTTTTCTCTTTTCTTCTTCATCTCTTCTTTTTGCCTTCTCTTCTTTTGTCTCTTCACTTGTGAACTACCAGCCTGCATGTACCTCTCAAACAAATCCATATTGTCTTCAAGCAATTCCCTTTAACCTTGATTCCACTTGTCTTTGCCTCACCTAGGTCTCTTCTTTTCTCAACCTACACAAACACACAAACACAAAAAAAAAAAATATTTTTCCTAGACCTTTTGAGATCTGATACCAATTTGATGCAGTACTAGGGTTCACCAAGACTTAAATTGACACTTTGGCCACTTTTCTTCACTTTTTCATGACTCTACACCATTGATTCTTTCCAAAACTCTTTCCAAACACAAAGGCACACCCAAGAACATGTGTAATGACTTGGGAAAACCAAATAATGACCTTAACAACTTCAAATTTCACACAAAATACAATCTTCTTTAAGATTATTTGTTTATACCCTTCACGCACTCTAGACTCCAATCACACAAATGGACTCAAATGGTTTCAAAGGCTTAACATACTCAAAAAATAATTTTCAAAAGTTATTTCCAACCCAAAAAAACTAATCCAACCACCCAAGAACCTAGGGTTAACCAATAAATACACTTTCACCTATACATTACCTTTAACCTAGTAGGTTTCCATTATAGGATAGTCCATGATATATTTCTAAGAAAGACAGATATTAGGACTGAAAAATCATATTTGAGTACCCTTTATTGAGTTACAATACATACAAAAATTATAGCACAAGTTACTTTGAAGAATCCTTTCTAAAATAGGATTGTCTCGTGAGGCTAGAAGCCTAATTAAGTAGCTCCAATGATGCTTTACTGGATAAATCACTTCCTCATTTCAAAAATATCAACTAAATTCTCAAACACATTGAAATAGACCTTCACATTCTTAACCAACCATTAGCCATAATTTTACAAGTGGATTTCTTCTAACCTTAGCCATGAGGGTCTTCAAAAGAGAAAAAACCACACTCTAACGGCCTAGGGATTTCTCAAAAAGGCATACAAACTTATTTTTTTCCCTAAAAATTGGATAAAATTGAAGAGTGTGTCCTCACAGACCTTCACACCAAATTTTATGAGATTTCATTGGAGACATTTAAGAGTTCTTCAATTTTTATTGTTTGCTGCCACCTTCAAATCTGAATCTTAACCGCCTAGAGTAAATTTGAAATATATGGAGAAAAACATAATGAAATTGAATGAAAAAAATGGAATGGTGAGGAGATTCATAATACCATCTTAAAAAATCAATTACAAGCCCTATGGAGGCCATACACACATGTGCAAAACCAAATTCTAGAGCAAAAATTTGGAAAATGCTCAAAAAAAGTGTTCTTTATTGAAGTTTTTCTTCCATACACCAACTCCCCTACCTTACAAAAATTAAAGAGGCCCTATTTATCCCTTTTAAAACCAATTACAACCACTTATAACTGAATTTTAAATTTCTAAACTAATTTGACCCTTCAACTTCCCATTTTGCAACTTCTACAATTTTGTTATGACAACTTTTGGCAATTTTGCAATATTTGAGAAAATTTTATAAAATGAATCCCTAGGACCTAAAGTGACTCAATTACATCAAATTTGGTCTAGATATACCTTACTACATCTTTAAAACATCAAACTTAATACAAAACTAGAATTTCCTGATGGAGGCTTAAAACTCATAAGGTGCTTTTGCACCATGTAGCTAGTATAGTATCAGTACCAAAAAGAAGTTGACTATATGTGCCATAGATAAGATCAGGTGCTATAATAACCTCAACATGATTTTTAACATCCCAAGGACTTGGATAAGCTAAAATATTGATAGAAACATGATGCACATGGGATCCTATAGGCTAATGTGGAATATCCTCTGAAGTTTCCACCCCATGGCTTGTATGTGTACCAAGATATCATTGTCTAATAAAGGCATGTACCTAGTCAAGAGGGATCCCATGGTACTCACTGATGACCTGAAAATAAGCTAGTAAATCTAAAATTGATACTCTACACATATTATGTAAAGTCAGGTGCCTCATATGCTCGACATCTGAAGGAGTAGGTAGATCGACATGAATAAATGCATCAGAAGATGCAAATGTAGGATCAATGGTAGGAAGGGTGATCTATAGGCATAATAAGTATCTACTAAATCGATCAGATGGCATGTGATCGATTTGTGTTGTAATAGTGGAAATACCTATAAAAAATATGGGATTGAGTGGAGCAAGCTACTGACTCCCCTACTATTGCCAATTCCATTTTTTTGGTAAAACCAAAAGGTTTGGGAAAACTAATGCCCTCTTATTCAGGGGTGGTAGAAAATATGGACTTCTAAACTCTTTTTTGTCAAAAAAATGGCCTTTATCTTTGATAGCATGCTCAGGATAAGATGTATAGTCCACATCTCTCTATATATGAAACTTTGCATATAATTGTTTGAAAAAATATAGTGACAACTCATCATTGTGAGGCCATCTAGGATATATGAATGGTACACCAAAAGGATCTACACTCCTCGTCACTGTATATCCTCTAATTTGATTTTTTCTTCTCTAAGAAAGGAACATGGTAAAAAATATTTTCTTATGAAACTAATTTGCCAACATCTTTCCATTTCTTTGTGTCAATAACACTCCTAGCAAGAGACAAATAAAACTGCTCAATACTGATATCATCATAAGGATTGAATAATTGGATTGTCCCAATCATTTGTATAATGTCGTCTCTAATTTTGACTAATCGATCTTGATTAGCCAAATTAGGTGAATTTTGAATTGTTTGATCCAAACATCTTAATGCATTTTGTAATCTAGCAATACTCTCTTGATATATATTGGATCTAAATTGAGCATGTTGCTCAAAATGAGGAGAATGATGAGATCCCTCATCAACCATGATATATATGTATATAAGTAAAGAGATATCTACATACCATTAAAACAAAATATACATGATAAACAAATTTATCAAATTTTAAAACTAATATATATATATTTAAATTATACATTTTTAACTTTATATCTAATGAGATAGTTCAAGTTATATAGATATATATGTTCAATAGTTCACCTTCTACAACTTAGAGGACTCGTTTCTTGATGCGATGCATATTTTTTTGTAATTTTTTTCCAAGTAAATAATTAATTATAATTTTAGTATGAAAACTTTTAAAAAGTATAAAGACTCGTATGTCTGACCACCTTAACTTGGTCAAAACTTCATGAAATTGTTTTTTTTTCTTTTTTAATATTATAGTATGCAAAGCATAGAATCCGATGCATGTTTTGGACTCAAAAAATATGATATCATTTGAAAGCTATAGATTTTTTCAATCAACCTAAAAATCAGGACTTTAGTCATAATTCAATACAAAATGAATAATAATTATTTATTAAATTAAAAGTAAATTATAATTTATATTGGTGGAAAACTGAGAATCTCTTTTAAAAACCCTTTTCGTTTCATCAATTTTGGGTAAAAAAAAAGTCATCGGCCACATACTCATCATATTGCCACTTTTTGGCCCATCATGATCTTGCACATACCCACCAGATGATGTTAATCTAGAAGAATTTGTAATAACTAATCTAGAAGAATTTTTAACATTTGACTAAAGATGAATTTTATCAAATGATTTTAATCTAGAAATAATTTGTAATAACTAATCTAGAAGAATTTGTAGTGACTAAAGATGAGCTTTCTAGAGAAGATACCAACTCATATTGAAATGTTATCAAATTTAGTGATTGTCTCGAATATGATTTGAATTTAATGAGGGTTTTGAAGTTTTCTACTTGACTAAGTAGCAAATAATCTTAATCTATAAGAATTTGTAATGACTAAGAATGAGTTTTCTAGAGCAGATATAAAACAAAAATGTCTTGAACTCATATTGAAATGTTTTAATGAGGGGTTTGAATTGGCAAATGATGTTAATCTAGAATAATTTGTAATGACTAAGGATGAGTTTTATACATATATAAAATAGATAGAATCTAGTGATTTCCTCAAACAAAAATGCATTGAAATCATGTATTGAAATGTTTTAATGAGGGGTTTGAATTAGAAAATGATGTTAATCTAGAAGAATTTGTAATGACTAAGGATGACTTTTATATAGATATAAAACATCCATACATATATATGTACACATGTATATATTTATACATTCATACACATACATGTATGTGTATGAGTTATATATATGTATATATATGTTATGTGTATGAATGCATAAACATATATATGTACATGTACATATGAATACATATAGAAGGTGAACTAAAGAAAAAAATGTGTGTGTTCACTTATTGTCCTTAGACTATTCAATAATGTTCTGGGAATTTTAATTGGATTGACTATCAACCTTCAAGGTGAGTCAATTCTCAACAAGGAAGACCTAGGAATGGTTCTTTTAAGCTTTGAGGGGTTCACCACCAAGAAAAATCTTGGAAAATATAAATAAGCATTCACCTCACAAAACCTAGTAATGCCAGCTAAATGAATGATGCAAATGATGAAATTATGCAACAACATGTTAGGGTATGTGTATGTGAAGTTTTGGAAATGCAATTAGAATTTTAGAAATGCAAAGAAGTTGTCAAAAATTGCTATGGAGGACTAAGACAACCTTACTATTGTCTTAGTCTCGCTGTTGTTTTTCAAGGAAAATACAAAATCTTCGGATGTTGGAGCTGGATCTGAAATAGTCTCTGAAAAATAACCCGATGATGACTAAGATGCCCTAGGTGGAGACTTAGTCCCGTTTTTAATTTTTGAAATCTCTAAATGTGGTCCTTAGGTCCAAGGTATGCACTTCCCTTTTCTTAAATCTCAGGTTCTGAATCTTTCAAATCTATCATATAGGTGAGTTTCCGTGAAGATGACAACTTTGTGATGAAACTTGGTAACTTTTCACTCCAAATGATCTTCAAGTCTTCAACCTAAATTTGCAGTCACGAACAAACGAGAGAAGAAAAACTTGTTAATTGTTAATTGTAATTAAACCTTGAAATGAAATGAATGGAGGGAAATGATGAATGAAAAAGATGCAATGTTCCAAATCACCAACCCTTGTTATGAAGTCTGCAAACTTGTGTGAAATGGTTAGCTTGAATGTAGATCTTGAATCCAATGTATGCTTGATAGATATGGACTTGAATTGATTTCTTGAATAAAAATCCTACATCACAAATGTTAGTTCAAAAACACACATGATGCCACAATCTCCTTGATATGATTCTCGAATCTTGATGATGGCTCCAAATGCTTGATGATTTTCTCTTGATCTCATAAAATTTCCTTAGGAATGAATACTTAAATTCTTATATTTCTTAGATATGAAAATTAATGAATGAACCTTGTATTTATACCTATTCAACATCAATATCCCAAAATTATACCTCAACAAGCCAACACATGAAATCATTAACTAAAGGAGGCCAAATCCGACTAGATTTTGAAATTAAATCTCAACAAAAAGCTCAAGGGGGACTAAGATGCCCTAGGTGTTTCTTAGTCCCAAGTCCTTAAAACTTGGGGCATAGACTCCAAAAAGGGGCCCATTTAAGGTTCCATTGACAAGGGGGTCCCAAGACCTTGGGGGGGCAAAGAGGCCCTAGGTGGCATCTTCGTCCTGACCTAAAAATTAGGGACACTTACCTAGAATAATTAAATTATCATTTATCCATTAATGTTTGTCGAAATTTTCTAGAAAAAAGATATAGTTTACAAGGATTTTGGATGTAAAATAGGACCAATTAAGACATAAATAGGGATAAATAAAGCAAGGAAGGTCCAAACAAGTGTGAAAATGCAAGGGTATGTATTTTTATACACTACATTTAGCCAACACTTTAGTGAGAGGATGAATTTGCTTCAAACTCACACTAAAGTAGCCAACCACATAATCAAGAGGGGTTCAAATATACAAATGTTAGTAATATAGGTGACAATAACCAAGAGGGTGGCCAAGCCCCCAATATCAAAATCCTATGGAAAACAAACATGAGCACAAAGGAATGCACATGTGGATGACATATGAAGCCATAAGCAAATCATAAAAATACACCATGAAAGACAGGAAAATAAATGAAAAAGGAAAAATGAAATGGATCAAGCTTTTTTTTGGCCGTCCAACGTGTTGTGGACTAGGTCCAGACTATTTTTCCAAAAGGGTTTACAAGTGGAAAGAACTTTCAACTATGAAAACAAAGCGCATGTTCATGAGGGCTAGTGAAGCTAGTTGTTCACTAGGTGAGTCCCAAGAGGCACATATCAAAGTCATACCTCCATGACTATGATAAGGAAAAAAAGAAAATGCACTCTCATAAGGGCTGGTGAAGGTAGTTGTTCACTAGGTGAACCTTAGGGGACCATATCAAAGTCATAGCTCCATGACTTTAATAAAGTACAAAAAGAAAATGCATGCAACAAGAAAGGGGGATTTTCAAAGGGAATTTTCTTAGTTTATGTGAGTCCTTAATCTTTAAGGACATCATTCCTAATGTCTCCAAGAGAGGACCAATCAAAGGATTAAAGATTCACAACTTAGGAAATGCAGTGTGTCATATTACCACTAAGAGGGATGTAATATACTAAGATAGATCAATCTCTTGAAGTGCATTACTCTCAATGCACCACAAAGAGAGAAAAAAATTGTATGAAGTAAGAAAATTGCATCAAGGAACATGAAAAATAAAAATGAAAATGCAAATATTCCAAAATAATGCCAATGTATGGCTCCAATTTAAAGAAATTGCTAAACACCATGCCATGAGAAATTAATTTAAAGTAGCCAAACATGAAAAAGAAAAAGGAAAAGAGGGTTTCCCTTGGAAATAGATAATGGATCTATGGACTTGAGGTCAATATTTGTCTTTGTTGCAATGATATTAGCGAGCTTGGAACTATCATCATTCCCGAAATACACATAGAACTTGAAGAATGACACAAAGCGAGAAAAAACAAAATGAAAAACCTTTTGGTTCAACATGGAAGAGACATTGGATTTTTTTACGCCTTGCATCATCCCCAAAAGGAAAAACACAAGACACCCTAGGTGGTGGCTTAGTCCCATTCTGAATTTCTAAAATCTTCAAATGTGGTCCTAAGGTTCAAGGTCTGCACTTCCTTCTTCTTAGATCTCAAGTTCCAAATCTTCTGAATCTATCCTGTAGGTGAGTTTCCCTAAAGATGAATTTTTTTTTATGCAACTTTGAAACTTTGCACTCCAAATGATCTTCAATTCTTCAACCTAAATCTACAATCACAAACACACAAGAGAAGAAAAACTTGTTGATTGTTAGTAAATGGGGGTTTGCCTTGGTCAAACCCCTTGTTGGTAATATACCTTGAAATGAAATGAAATGGAGGGAAATGATGAATTAAGAACATGACATGTTACAACTCACCAAAACCTTGTTATGAAGTTTGCAAACTTGTGTGAAATGGATAGATTAAATGTAGATCTTGAATCCAATAAATGATTGATAGACATGGACTTGAATTTTTTGCTTGAAACAAAACCCTACATCACAAATGTTAGCTCAAAAACAAACATGATGTCATAATATCCTTGATATGATGCTTGAATCTTGATGATGGCTCCAAATTATTGATTATTTTCTCTTGATCTCATAAACTTTCCTTAGGAACAAATACTTGAATGCTTAGATTGCTTAGATATGAAAATGAATGAATGAGCCTTGTATTTATACCTATTCATGCTTACTATCTTGAAATTACACCACGAAAAGCTGACACATGAGATGATTAATTAAAGGAGGTCAAATCCTGACAGAATTTGAAATTAAATCTCGAAAAAAAGCTCAAGAGGGACTAAAATTCCCTAGGTAGTATCTTACTCCCAAGTCTTGAAAACTTGGTGCACATACTCCAAAAAGGGACCCATTTAAGGTTCTACTGAAAAAAGGGGGTCCCAAGACCTTAGTGGGACAAAGATGCCCTAGGTTGTGTCTTAGTCCTGACCCAAAAATCAAGGACACTCAACCAGAATCATTAAATTATCATTTATCTATTAATGTTTGTTAGGATTTTCCAGAAAAGTTAGTTTATAAGGCTTTTGGATGCAAAATAGAACCAATTAAGATATAAGAAGGGATAAATAAAGCAAGGAATGCCCAAAAAAGTGTGAAAATGCAAGGGTATGCATTTTCCTACACTACAAAAGGTAATTAAAGTAGCATAGGCAATGGAATTCACAACTTGTGAATAAGACCTAAGAACTGTCAATGGCTTAGAGAAGAGGGAAGTTTGTCTTTTGACTTTCCCATGCAAAAAAGGATGGTATAGTTAGGAGAAACAAGAACCTAATGAAGGGAAGATTTTGCATAGATGAAATTCAAAAGAAAAGACTAAAAAAGGGATTACTGAAAGATTGAAGAGGGAAAAACTATGTTAGAGGTTTAACAAAGATTTTATCTCCTTGGAATGTATATTTCAAAATAATATTTTTTAAACCATCAATAAGAAAAGGCCTATCAAAATAAGAAAAGATAGACGTAACTAAAGTATCATATGCAATAGAATTTATAACTTGTGAATAATACCTAAGAATTGTCAATGGCTTAGAGAAGAGGGTAGTTTGTCTTTTGATAGTCCCATGAAACAAAGGATGGTATAGTTAGGAGCAACAAGAACCTAATGAACGATAGATTTTGCATAGATGACAGCCAAAAGAAAATACTGAAATTTTGTGCCAAGTCCATTAGTAAACTTTGCCAATAGTGAAAAGGTGAAAAACCCCTTAGTGATTTCCATCTACTATGTATACCTAGAACTAAAGAAAAAAATGGCGTTAAAACATGCAATCCAATGCCTATATAGGAATGTTGTTCAAACTTAGTATTCAAAACATTAGTAGGGATTTCATTGTCCTATTTTTACATGTCTATAAGGAGGTTTGAAATGACATTTTTGAAGGATTTTCAAAGAGAAGTAGTAGTGTTTCAAGGAGTCAGGTCAATAAAATCCATTTGTATTCTTCCTTTCTTCGCATCTTTTCTCTATTGTCATACGGTTCTTAAAATGATTTTTTTGTATGTGTATGTATGCATTCACATATGTGTATGTTTGTATGTGTATATATTCCAATTTATATGTGTATCTGTGTATGCATGTTCTTTCATTTTAGGCACACAATAGTGGCCATATGGATTAATTTCAGGTTTTCATATGTTTTTTTTAATGTGCATGTACATGTATGTATGAAAATGTATATAAACCATAAATTTCCATTTCATTAAACCCAAAACTGAAAACCCCAAATTTCCATTTCTATAAACCCAAAACTAAAAACCCAAAATTGAAAACCCCAAATTTCAATTTCTATAAACCCAAAAAAAAAACCCCAAATTTCCAGTTCACCATTGAAGGGTTTATTACACATTTTACCACGTTTAAACTATTCAAGACAAAAAACCATTCCATTACAAATTCGTGGAAAATATTCTAATCATTTCATGAGTACATAATTTTCCATTCATCTATTCCACCAAAAAAAAAATAGACACAACCATTGTCACATATTATTCCCAAAACCAAGACTTTCACAATAACATTCAAACTAAAATACATTTATTTCACAAAAAACACACAAATCTATATTTCCAGAGAATTGGCCGATAAAAAATAACAACTTATTCTTGAGCTCAAAAAAATTAACCCAAACCACAAACACGAAAGCGTTACCCACCAAGAGCACAAGAGTAAAAATGGTAGAAGAGAACTTGTGAAATGCATTGAAAGCCTAGGGTCTTGTTTCTATTTATCCACATTTCAAATCCCTTCTTCGACTGAGGTCCTCTCATTTAAAAGCTATTTCACCCGAGCATGCAAAATGGTCAAGCCCTCTTTTTTTAATTTTATTATTCATGTTTCCAGCTGGAAGGATTTTAGTTGAGTGGTGCTCGGCCAAAACTCCTTCAATCAGAAAGATACTACCACATCAGTGCCATGTCACTACCATGTGGTTTCACCTGAAAGCTACTTAGCCGAAAACCTTCCGGTCAAAAATAGTTTTCTTGAAACTATTTATTTGGCCAAAATTGTGACACACTATTATGCTTTTACCCTCCCTTGTGTGCCTAGTTTAGACAAACACCTCCATCAGTTCTAGAACAACCCATTGTGTAGGAGGCACATAAGCATTAGTTTGTGAGTTTCAAGAATCCTAATTAGCCTCTTGAAACTGCAATTGTTCCTCCTGAGCCATCTAACAAACCTCATGTGTTAAATATACCAAGTTTTAAGAGCCTTCATTCTTCACATGAACCTATTCTTTAGGAGGCTCAACTATTTTCTCCTATTAAATAGTGCCCTCTAGAGCTCCAACAAAATTTTCAATGGTTTTTCTAACTATTTTGCTCTCTCTATTGCTATTTCACTTTTTAAAGGTGGACCAGTTGGATGTGATACAAGTTGGTTAGAGGAACAAAGGAAGTAGTTATTCCATGCTAGGGGTGAAGAAGTGGTTGTTGAGGGGCCTTCATATTCTCCAAATAATGAGTGTCTTGAACTATTTTAATAAACAATTGAAGATGACCAGTTGTAGCAGCAAGACACTAAACAAGTGGAGATAATTGATGGAGTAGAGGAATCAATCCTCTCATTTGATCTCCTCCCCTTTTTTTTGAAAATGAGGAGAGATTTCTTATACCTACATTAATATAGGGCTTTGACCATCTTGAGTCTGGCTTGATGGATGAAGAAAACTTCAAGGTTTTGGAGTAGCAGCAAAAGACATGTTTAGCCTCTGTTATTATGGATGAAGATCCCCAATCTATTGAGGTCTATAGTTCTGAGGTTGAGGACCTATTCTAGGATGACTTAGAAGATTTTTGTCCAAGCTTGGGTGTCAAACCTTCATCCCCAGAGGAGGAGATTTATGGGAAGCATAAGAGTGAGGAGACAACAAAGGATCTGGAAATCATTCCATGCCAAGAGTCTATTTCTATTACAACTAGTTACCAAGAAGAAATCAAAATAGAGAGACAATCTGAAGAATTCTATTCTTCATCTGAAGTGTCTCACAAATTTGAGTTTTATGTTGATTAAGTGTGCATCAATACAAATAATTAAATTTTTATTGAGCAGCTATACATCTTTTGGTAGAGTGATGCTCCTATTGTTCAAGTTTATAGTATGCCTAAGCTTCAAAGATTTTCATTTAAGGTGCATGAGGAAGGTCTTTCTTGTGAAAATCAACAAAAAGGCTCAACATATTTTGCATCACCATGTGAGCTGGAAACATTCTCTTTTTGTTTTAGTTCATACAATAAGGAGGTCAATGGTCATGACATTGACCTATCCTTTTGTGAGGAGAGTTTTGTTCCCTCTATAGAAGGTTTGATTTTGAATGCTGACCTATTCTTATAAAATTTCACACCTATTGATGTATGTTTACCTGAGGCACCAATGCCAAATGAATCTAACATTTGCATCATATGGTTCCCTTGCAATGGAAAAGTTTATAGTGAAGTGATCCTTTGCCTTGCAAGAATTTTGTGCAGTTTCATACATGCAGAGAAAAAAATTTAGTGGTTGCAATTGGGTGAGGTCTGCAACTATGGTTTGAGGGACATCAACTCCTTCAAAAGGTTTATCTTTTTCCATTTTTCTCTTTCTATTAGTTTCATGTACATATTAGTTAGCTATATTGCTCTCCATAAAGTGATTTTTCACACCCTGCATTCTCCTTAATGGAATGCATGTTTCTAACTCCTTGTTTTCCTCTAAATGTAGCCTGCACATGTTTTTTTATCTCATGAGGCCCAGGTATTGAATATTTTCCCTTATGAATCTATTCCCAATGGATTGATAAGTCCTGTGGATTCTATGATTAGCAAGCAATCATCCCATAGAACTCACCAAAAATATTAACATTTCATGCCACCCTTTGATGATCCATCATTGATGGCCGATCTAAGAGATCCTACATGGGCCATCTTGCATGAATTTTCCTTGAGGAGGTTCCTAAAATTGGCTAGGTCCTAAGTTTTCATGCTTTTAGGCTTTCCCATACCTCTCTTCTAGCATATCTACTCCATCACCCTCGATCTTCCTTCTCTTTTACTTCTTTCTATTTTCTACTAACTATTTCATAGTTCAGCCATCTATCTTACCCTTTAACCCTTACCACTCTCTCTTGGTAAGTCCTAAGCCTTACCTTTGATCACCAAAGTTCTAAAGATTCTTTTCAAAATTTATCTAAGTCTTGAATTTTCAGACTTCAAGGGTTGAGCTTCCCTCTTTTTCCTTCCACATTTTCATCTTAGGCATTAAGCCTTCCTCCTGATCCTTGATCCTTGAAATATATTTTTACATGTTGGGAATTGGAAATTTTTTTCCCACCTTTCTTCCTTATCACCTTCACTCCTTCAAGAGATTGACTAAGTTTCAAGGTTTCAAACTTTCAAGAGTCGGGATTCTCCCTTACCTCTTACTTGTTGCAAGTATGGATGTGTATGATGGTGTTGTCATCAATGTTTACATTGATGTCAACATAGTTCAGGCTGATTGTAGATGGAATTTATACTATAGAAGTGATTATAGTACATGGAGCTATATTTATGAAGTTGTAGTTGTGCTTTTTCCAAGTTCTTTTGAGAAAATTTGAGAAATGATGAAGGCACTATTGAAGTGTGTTATGAATGTGCTCTAGTATTATGCTCTGCATTTCTTATATGTCAATCATATGCCTATGTAAATGTGTTCATAACATTCAATGGATAATATATTTTGAGTTTTACCTTCTAGTTCAATGGAGAGTAAATATAAGTTCACTAGTGTGTGAATTGGTTTGGAAGAATTATCTGATTATGGACTAGGATAATTTTTTTGGCTCTACAATCTTCTGATATGTGGTTTTTGATCTTGCGTATCTAGGAGATGATTATTTTTTATGGTTTTTGTGTTCTGAAAAACTTTCTTATGATTTGGCACTCTAGAAGACCTGCTCTAAACCTCTTGTGTTTCATTGGTTGGCTCGGTTGGACTGTTGAAGAGTTTTATATGAATGAAGTTTGTTGTAATTGATGTGGATGTACCTGAGGTATTCTCAGTGATGAAAAATGTCTAGTGAAGTGCTTGATGTGATCCATGTGTGATCATCTTGCTGGAGATGCATGTACTTCAAAGATCATTGGTATTTTCATTAGGTTTTCTCGACCTAATGTCTACACCTTACATTAAGATTTTTCATCATATTTGAGGAAGCATTTGATTGATCCAAGATTTTTTTGGGTCCTAAATTAAATATGTAATTGGTCCTCTATCATTCTTATCCACCGGAGGAATGTTGAGTAGCTGATCTAGTTTGAATTTGTAAATGAAATTGTATAGTTGACCTTGGAGAATGTTTCTAGGGTTGAAAATGGTATAAAATGAAATGAATTTTTAGAGAATTGATCATCCATCCATCCATAATTTTATCAAGAAAATAAGTGAAGTGTGCAAACAAGTGCGAAAAGTAGAGTGTGCAAGAGTGAATTGAGGCAACACTGCTTTATTGTGTTAGATTCCTAAAAATAGTGAATTGATGGTGTGTAAAATATTTTGATCAAGTTCTGAAGTGTGTGAAACCCTTGTGGTGGATCTTTATTTATCTCCTTTTCATTTTCTATAGGCAGTGAGCCTCTTTATGGACAATGGTTCCTTCTTAAGGAAATGAGCCTTTGTATTTGGGAAGTGAGTCTTTATATCCAGTATTGCATTACTACTATATTGTGAGTTAATCTCACCATAGTTTTTCCATCATTGGGTTTTCCGCATAAATCTAGTGTCTTTGGTGTTTGATTTATGTTATTTTCATTTCATGTTCACACTTAATAATATATTGATGATTAGGTGAAATAGATTAAGTTTAGAAGTAAAGTAATTTGATACAACTGATTCATCCCCCCTCTCAGTTGTCTTGTGCATTTCAACAATTGGTATCAGAGCTCTGGTTCCTCAGTGAAAATATTAACTACTTGAGGTAGATCAGTTGACGCACAAGTTGCAGATCCTTATTTTTGATGGAGCTGAGTACAATGATTGGAAAGAAAAAATGAGAGCTTATTTGGTTTCAATTGGTTTCAAGACCTAGCAAGCTGTGGAGAGAAATTATGTTAAACTTTCCATTGGTCCTTCCTCTACTAATGAGATTGCAACTTATGAGGAGAATGAAAGGGCAAGGTATGCTATCTTAAGTTCTCTATCCAAAACTAAAAGAAAAAAAATTATTTCTCTAGCTATTGGTCATGAAGTATGTGAAAAATTGAAAGGCATTTATGAATGTAGTGATAGAGTAAAGTTGTCCAGGAAACTAACTGCTAAGAAACAATTTGAGAACTTGAGAATGGAAGATGAAGAAGATATTGCAAGCTATTATCATAGAGTTGAACTTATGAAAACTGAAATGAAGAATCGAGGTGGTACCATCTCAAATGAAGATATAATCGAGAAGATCCTGATGACCTTATTGAACAATTACAATGATAAAGTATCTTCTCTTAAAGAATCATATGATCCAAATACATTTACTAAGGATCATATATTTGGTGTCTTGATTGAATTTGAAATGAGAAAATTTGCAAGATATAAGGAGAAGACTGAAACAAATTTTAAACCAATGAAGATAAAAGATGACTCGGATGAAGATGATACAAAATAATTGGAAGAAAATTTCACAAGGATATTGAAGAAAGGTACTGGAAAATATAAAGGTAAGTTGCCTCTTTTTAAGTGTTTCAGTTGTGGAAATATTGGTCATTATGCATCAAGATGTCCTAATAGAATGTAAAGAGTGAAACTCTTTAATTCCAAACAATGAAAAATCCTTAAATAAATTCATTTATATTCAAAAGAAATTCGAAACTTCATTCATTCAAATTTTATAAAAATCAAAAGATTCCAAACATATTGACTTAAAGTCTACAATAAGATTCAATAATACTTCCAATTAATTACATAAACATGCCATTTTACATGACATTTAATATTATAAAAGCATTTGTAACAAAATTACAATTCGAGACTTAGGCATTCTATTGCCTTAAGTTGTACAATAATCATACAAGACTTAGGCATTTTGTCGCCTTGAGTTCTACAATAATTAATTCAAGAATAAAATAATACATATATGAAGAAATCATCCTTTGATCTTCAATCCTATTGCATATCTTCAAACATGAAGATGAGAACAAGAATCATATGATTTTTCCACCCAATCTTGTACCTTACGCTTCCTCGGAATTCCTTATTCATTCAAAGAATACCCAACCCTACATGAATCGCTTAGCAAAAAGCAGTCGACAAGCAAGATGGAATTTGGTGCGTGCCTAGTAGAACCAGTAAATCCACAAGCATTTTCATTTTTCTGATTCATTTAAGAAACAATCAAGTTCGATACTAGGATATGGTAGAGATTTAATTTCATTCCATCTATTTCAATGGTCCTCAAGTTACTTGGCCAAGTAAAATGTCATGCACGACAAATAATAGTAGTTTTGGAAAAGAAAAATTACGCTCTCTAAAAACCCATATTCGACACCGGTCCTAGAAGGTAACTTTCCAAACACATGTCATGTGCATTCAATTATCAAGCATGCATGGTTCCATTCAAAATAAGAAACAATCTTTCTCAAACACATGAAATGCACTTTCATTTTCAAGCAAACATGGTTTTTAATGCAGTAATTTCATAGTTTTAAGTCATAAATAACATAATGTTTATATTCAAAATAAATTGATTAATTAAAAGAAGGTTTATCTCAAGTATGTATCTAAGCACATATTTAAACAAGAATAAATGAGCACACATTCTTTCGATTCATTTACTCATGAAATTTAATCACAATTCAATATAATCCTCTTCTAATTCGTTTAATTTTCAAGTAATTATATTTTTACCTTACTTCCTCTCTTTTATGTTTTACATATTTCCCTAAAATCTTATCTTTTCAAAACATAAAAACCTCATGTTCAATTTTGTTTCAAAGGAAATTTTAAAATCATTCCTAAAGATTTATCATATTCAACTCTTACTTTTTAAGCATTTTTAAATACACAAAAGTATTTTTATTTAAACCAAGAACTTTCAGCAATATAATTCTAGAATAATTTCACTATCTTTTTTGTTCTTTTTGTTTTGAAAGTTTTATATATCTGACAATTTTGATTTTTGAAGCATTTCTAAATTTAAATAGATCTAAAACAGTATGTTTCTGTTTGCATCTTTTCAATATATTAAATCACAATTTCCTAAAATAAATAAATCTACTATTTCTTGATATTTTTCAGTTCAAGTTGTTCAACAATTTTATGTTTAAGTTATTCTTTTTCACCATAAAATTTTAGTCTGGTGTTTGATCTTTTTCCCAAATTTGATAAAAACAGTGACAGGTTTTCTTTTGATAAAATACAAAAATAAAAGAAAATGATTCAAATTAAACATACTAAGATTGTGAATTTGGTAAATAATGTTTTCTTTGAATCTACCTGGTAATTTCTTATAGCTGTGTGTTTCCTAAATATGACAATGTTTATTTGTTTTCATCTATCAATTTTCTGCTGGGTGCTTCCCAAGTCTTCTCCTTTTATCTCTCTCTATTATGAATTCCCTCTGTGAATTTTTCGTAGCTTCTCTAACTTATCCCTTCTCTTCTCTAGTATCTCCTCCTTACCTCTATTCTCCTTACATCCCACGCACCCTTCATAGTTCTCTTGTTTTTTTTTTTTTTTTTTTTTTGAAACAAAACCCAACTCCCTCCTTCCTGCTAGTCGAGCCTGTCTCTCTTTACCACTTCTCTTGCACACCTCTATGCTTCCTAATAATCCCCTCTGCCTACTCTCCTTCCATGTGCGCGTGGGATTTTAGATGAATAAAAGATCAAAAATATCAAACTAAAAACTACGCTAAACTACTCCTCTCTCTTTGGCTGCACATGATGGAGATAAGATGTATGGGAAAATAAAAATAATCTAAAAGTTGTTCTCCTTCTCCTGGTCGTGCAATGGAGGTGTGTAGAATGGAAACTTAATAAAAATCCCAGCTCTCCTTTCTAACTCTTCCTTCAAAAATGGATTTTACTCTTCCCAATTTCATGTGAATGATGTAGTTGTCATTAAAATTAGATCCACTTTTCTATGCTTGATCTCCAAAATATGGTGGACATCACTCCAAGTTTCATTTGTGATTGCATGCAAAATTGATTGAAAGGTGTTTGTTTTCAAATTGTTATTTTTTGTTCTCAATTCCATTTCAATTTCCATTGCAAATGTATTGCTTCTTCTTATTGTTTCTAAATAACTATTTTAATATTTATATATTTAAACATATATTTCCTCTCTCATTTATTAAATGAGAAAATAACAAATAAATCAATAACACAATTTTTACATTATATATATTTTCACAATTAGAAGTTTATTCAATTAATTTAGAATAAAAGCATTATTATTTTTAACTAACATAATAACCATTAAAATTAAAACCGTTTAATCATCATGAATATACATTATAATTAACTAAGTGGTGTGTGAGATTCCATCATCCTCATTAACGTCTAATGGCTAAAATGACTCTACCTAATCAATGTTCTCGCCTTCATTCTCGTTCACATGTTCCTGCGTTCACTTGCACTCAATTTCTCATCAACAATGACAAACCCCGAATTTCATAATAATGAATTTCAAATCATTTCATTTTCATTTAAATTTAAATTTCACTTTCCATTTCAATTTAAATAATCATCTAAACTGAATTTTAAATATCTCATGATTAGTAATTGCATTTAAATAAATGATAAAAAATAGTACGTGACATCCTTCCCCTCTTGGAAGAGACATTGTCTCGATGTCTTATTAATCAATCAATAAGCATAGTATCTCAATCATAATGAAATAATAACTAACATAATAGTTCTCAAAACATAAACATAATAAATTCATAGTAGCATCCATGCTATCCAAGTTAACAACATGTGAATAAAAAAACCAGAGTATCAAGTATCTATGTATTAAGAAAATACTAACTAAGAAAGCAAATGAGGAAAATGACGGTCAATCATCTCAGAATCTTCCCATGTAGCACTATCCTCAACATACCGGTCGCACTAGACCTTGTACTGAGTATTATCCCTGTTACATAGCTTAATGCTATGCTTGTCTAAGATTCAGATGGGCTCCACTAGCACCATCCCCGGATTCGGTACCTGTAATGAATGCCAATCAAGTATATGAGATGCATCATGATGGTATGGTTTCAACAAAGAAACATGGAATACATTATGGAATCGAGCTAGAACATGTGGTAACGCTAGTCTATAAGCAATTGGATTAATGACTTCCAGTACATCAAAGGGTCCCACAAATCTTAGAGCCAACTTTGATGATTTCCCGAATGATATAGAGCTCTTATGAGGCTTAACCCTCAAAAAGAATTTATCTCCTGCAACAAACTGTCTGAAATTCATGTTTCTATCAGCATATCTCTTCTATCTAACGATTGCTTCCTTCAACCTACTCTTGATCAACTTCATTTTCTCATCCATTTCCTTGAGCATATCTAGACCAATGATGATCCCATCTTCCATCCTATCTCAACTAATGGGTGTGTGAAACTTCCATCCATAAAGTGCCTCAAAAGGTGGCATACCCAACGATGCATGGAATGAGTTGTTGTAAGAAAACTCAACCAATGGAAAAAAAAATTCCCATGTGTATTGTTGATCCATGCAATACATCCTCGGTAGATCCTCAATAACCTAATTGACCCTTTCTGTTTGGCCATCAGTTTGTGGGTGATATGCATAAGTAAAATTTAATTTAGTTACTAAAGTTGCATTCAGTGTTGTTCAAAACCTAGATGTCAACATGGTATCCCTATCAGAAATAATGGTCTTTGGTATACCATGTAATCGGAATATCTCTTGCACAAATTTCTTCACAAGTTTCAATGGTCCATCTTTCAGATTCCCAAGTATGAAATGTCAAACCTTCATCAGCTTATCAACAACCACTAAGATGGCATCATGCCTATTCTTGCTCAAAGATAATCCTTGGATAAAATCCATACTGATTACTTACCACTTATACTTAGGTATATTGTGGGGATACAAAATTCCTGCTGGATACACATGCCCAGGCTTGACCTGCTGACTTTCCAAACATCTAGCCACATACTCCATTACATCTTTCTTGAGCTTAGGACAAAAATACAAAGTCTTCAACTCTGCTACCATCTTCGTAACTCCTGGATGCCCTGAGTAAGGTGCATCATGTACTTTCTCAAGAATCAACCTCCTCAAGTCTCCACCCTTAGGGATATACATCCTTCCCTGGTATCTCAAAATACCATCATACTCCATCACATATCCATCAAATCTATGATCTAAAGGATCTGCCTCTAAGGCTTGCTTGACCCTCTCATAATTCTCATCTATTGGAAGATGATGCAACACTTGTTATCTCAAATTTGACCTTGTGGTCAACATAATAGAGAGATGTCTTCTCTTGCTAAGAGAATTTGCAACTCTATTTTCCTTTCCCTTCATATACTCAATACCAAAATCATACTCACTTAGGAACTCAAGCCACCTCTTTTGTCTCACATTGAATTTTGGTTGTGTAAAGATGTACTTAGGTCCTAAAAGATCTATCTTTAGTTGAAATGGTTTCCCTAGGAGATAATGTCTGCACATCTATAATGCATGAAAAATAGTTGCAAGATCAAGATCATGTGGTGCATAATTCAATTCATATTTTTTTAGTTTCCTAGACTCATATGCAACCACTTTCCCTTCCTGCATCAACAAAAATCCTACACCTTCACTTGAAGCATCTGTAATCACTAGGAAGTTCCCATTAGGATCTCGTATAGTCAAAACTGGCGTTGATGTCAAATTCTATTTTAAGAAATTGAAATGCCTCCTCGCACTTCTCAGTCCACTCAAATTTCCTTCCCTTCTTCTGAAGAGAAGTAACAGGTGTTGCTATCCTGGAAAAAACCTTCAACATATTTCCTACAATATCCTGCAAGTCCCATGGAACTATGAACTTTAGTAACACTCTGCGGTGTTGGCCAATCCACAATGGGTTCTATCTTAGCAGGGTCAACTGAGATTCCCTCAATAGATATGACATGACCAAAATAGTGACCCTTCTTTTGAAGGAAAGTACACTTTGAAAATTTACCAAAAATATTTTGATCTCTTAGTTGTTGCAAGACTATCATTAAGTGATTCTTATGCTCTTCTTCCATCTTAGAGTAAATAAAAATATCATCTATGAAAATAAGCACAAAATCATCTAAACAATCTCTAAATATATTGTTCATAAGATTCATGAATGCCACTGGGGCATTTGTTAGACCAAAAGGTACCATTGTGAACTCATAATGTCCATACCAAGTTCGGAAGGTTGTCTTTGGAATATCCTCATCCTTAATCCTTAGTTGGTAGTAACTTGATCTAAGATAAATCTTAGAAAACACTGGGGCCCCTTTCATCTGATCAAATAACTCATCTATCCTAGGTAAAGGATACCTATTCTTAATGGTAACCTTGTTTAACATTTTGTAATCAATACACAGTCTGAAGGTCCCATCCTTCTTCTTAACAAAGATTACCGGTGCACCCCATGGAGATACACTTGGTCTAATGAATCCATGCTTCAGTAACTCCTGCAATTCAACCTTTAGCTCATATAACTCTATAGTAGTCATTCTGTATGGAGCCTTGGATTGAGACTCAGTTCCAGGTAAAATTTCAATCGAGAAATCAAATTCTCTCTTCAGTGGTAACTCAGTAAATTCTTCAGGAAAGATATCCAAGAACTCCTTGAGAACTAGATAGCCCTTTGAACTTTGCTGGATATTATCCAAGTCACTCACCAATATAGAAAATATGGAGCATCATTTTTGTTGTGCTTTCTTTAGCTACATTGTTAAGATATGTTTCAACTCTAAAGGCTCTTGAGATCCAAAAATATCAGATGGGTGTCCAAAATCATCCAGACAACTCACAATTCACTATAGCTTTAAGCTCAGTTAACTAGTTGATCACCAAGATCACATCATATGAACCCAACAGTGCTACATATAGGTTAACTTGGGTTTTGAAATATGGTAGCTCTAAATCGCTGCAAGATAGACATAATTCTACCCTCTTCTCTGCTCGTTTTGCATATTGAACCATCCATGCATGTGACATATAACCAGGTCTAATAGGTAACTTAGCAACTAATTTAGGATCAATAAAGCATTTAGTAGCTCCTGTATCTATCAAAATGGAAATTGATTGACCAAAAATCTTATCCATCATCTGAATAGGTGAAGCCTAAAAATCTGCTTGACAGTTGTCAACCATTGCATGAATCTGGTGTTGTGATTCTCGCAGATCATTCCCTCCTCGCTAACCTCTTGTATGCTAAGTGCAATTGGAGGAATAGTGATCTCCTCCACAATTGTAACATCCACCTCATGGTCCTGGGTGACCACCTGTCCTATTCTTGGTATTAGAGAAGTTGGTGTTATTATTATTCACTTTCTTGTTTCCACCATAGCTTCCTTCTTCTTTTTCTTGAGAGTTTATTCCTCTCTTTAGGTTTCTTATATGTTGATTGTTGTTACCCCTCTGGTTATTAGTGTTATTATTTTAGAACTTCTTGTTTCCAAATCCATATTTAACATTGACATTCTTTCTGTATTTTCCACTTGTTGCAACTTCTGTTCCTATTTTATGACCTTCTCAAAGACTTCATCCATAGTCAATGGATTGTGAATATCCACATCACCTCCTATTGGTGGCCTTAATCCTAGGATGAATTTCTGAATACACTGTCGCTCATCCATCTGATACTGTGGTACGTACTTCGGGAGATTAGTGAATCTCTCCCAGTACTGAGTAACTATCAAACTACCCTTGGTCAGATTCTGAAACTCTATCATTTTTCTATCAAAGAACAATTTTGGGAGCCATATCTTCTTGAAAAGTTGCAAGAACACTTCCCAAGTAGTCCCACCTAGTAGTAGCTTCTTCTCAATCTTCTCATTATCTGACCAAGTAGCAGCTTCTCCAGTAAGCTGATATGCAGCCCAAACTGCCTTGGTCTCATTACACATATTCCTGAGCTCAAAATATTTTTCCATTTCAATTACCCAAGCTTCAACTCCATCACCAATGGTCTTACCATCAAACTTGGGTGGGGCTACCCTTTTCAAGTCTTTTTCCAACTCCCCTTCAATCCTAGCTTGAGGATTTGGTATTTCTTCAACCCTTGGATTTTCATTAGTGGGTTGCTCTTGATTTTGGGGAATTTCATTCTGAGGGTTTTGTCCTTCTCTCACTCCTCGAACTTCCTATTCAAATAATCCATTCTGGAACCTTGCTGATTCAAAAGATTCAGAATCTTATCCAACCCGTCATTCTCATTACTTGCAACAACTCCTTTTCCTCTTGTACCCATTATGTATCAACAATTCCTGCATCAAGGAATGTTTCTTTAGCGTAATGGACAAAGGACCCTATTGTTCAAACCTAGGGCTCTGATACCAAATGTAAAGAGACAAACTCTTTAATTCCAAACAACGACGATTCCTTAAATAAATTCATTTATATTCAAAAGAAATTCAAAATTCCATTCATTCAAATTTCGTAAAAACCAAAAGATTTTCAATATATCAACTTAAATTCTACAATAATATTCAATAATAATTCCAATTAATTACATAAACGTGTCATCCTACAAGACATTTAATAATACAAAATAATTTGTAACAAAATTACAATTCGAGACTTAGGCATTCTATCGCCTTAAGCTCTAAAATAATCATACAAGACTTGGGAATTTTTTCCCCTTAAGTTCTACAATAATTAATTCAAGAATAAAATATTACATATATGAAGAAATCATCCTTTGATATTCAATCCAATTGCATATCTTCAAACATGAAGATGAGAATGAGAATCAGGTGCATTTTCCACCCAACCTTGAAGCTTATGCTTCCCCATAATTCCTTAATCATTCAAAGAATACCCAACCTTGCTCAAATCGCTTGGCAAAAAGTAGTCGACAAGCAAGATGGAATCTAGTGCATGCCTAGTATAACTAGTAAATCCACAAGCATTTTCATTCTTCTAATTCATTTAAGAAATACACAAGCTAGATACTAGGATATGGTAGAGAGTTAATTTCATTCCATCTATTTCAATGGTCCTTAAGTTACTTGGCCAAGTAAAATTTAATGCATGACAAATAATAGTAGTGTTGAAAAAGAAAAACTACGCTCTCTAAAAACCCATATTCGGCACCCATCCCGGAAGGTAACTTTCCAAACACATGTCATGCACATTCAATTACCAAGCATGCATGGTTCCATTCAAAATGAAAAATAATCTTTCTCAAACACATGAAATTCACTTTCATTTTCAAGAAAACATGGCTTTTAATGCAGTAATTTCACAGTTTTAAGTCATAAATAACATAATGTTTATATTCAAAATAAATAAATTAATTAAAAGAAGGTGTATCTCAAGTATGTATCTAAGTACATATTTAAACCCAACCTTGAAGCTTATTCTTCCCCATAATTCCTTAGTCATTCAAAGAATACCCAAGCCTACATGAATCGCTTAGCAAAAAGCAGTCGACAAGCAAGCTGGAATTTGGTGCGTGCCTAGTATAACTAGTAAATCCACAAGCATTTTTATTTTTCTAATTCATTTAAGAAAAAATCAAGTTCGATACTAGGATATGGTAGAGAGTTAACTTCATTCCATCTATTTCAATGGTCCTTAAGTTACTTGGCCAAGTAAAATGTCATGCACGACAAATAATAGTAGTTTTGGAAAAGCAAAACTATGCTCTCTAAAACCCATATTCGGCACGAGTCCAAGAAGGTAACTTTCCAAACACATGTCATGCATATTCAATTATCAAGCATGCATGGTTCCATTCAAAATAAAAAATTATCTTTCTCAAACACATGAAATGCACTTTCATTTTCAAGCAAACATGGTTTTTAATGCAGTAATTTCATAGTTTTAAGTCATAAATAACATAATGTTTATATTCAAAATAAATTGATTAATTAAAAGAAGGTGTATCTCAAGTATGTATCTAAGTACATATTTAAACAAGAATAAATGAGCACACATTCTTTCGGTTCATTTACTCATGAAATTTAATCACAATTCAATATAATCCTCTTCTAATTCGTTTAATTTTCAAGTAATTATATTTTTACTTTACTTCCTCTCTTTTCTGTTTTACATATTTCCCTAAAACTTATCTTTTCAAAACATAAAAAACTCATATTTAATTATGTTTCAAAGGAAATTTTAGAATCATTCCTAAAGATTTATGAAATTTAACTCTTACTTTTCAAGCATTTTTAAATACACAAAAGTATTTTTATTTAAACCAAGAACTTTCAGCTGTATAGTTCTAGAATAATTTCACTATGTTTTTTGTTCTTTTTGTTTTGAAAGTTTTATATATCTGATAGTTTTGATTTTTGAAGCATTTCTAGATTTTAATAGGTCTAAAACAATGTGTTTCTATTTGCATCTTTTTGATATATTAAATCATAATTTCCTAAAATAAATAAATCTACTATTTCTTGATATTTTTCAGTTCAAGTTGTTCAACAATTTTCTGTTTAAGTTATTCTTTGTCTCCATAAAATTTTAGTCTGGTGTTTGATCTTTTTCCTAAATTTGATAAAAATAGTGATAGGTTTTCTTTTGATAAAATACAAAAATAAAAGAAAATGATTCAAATTAAACATACTAAGATTGTGAATTTGGTAAATAATATTTTCTTTGAATCTACCTGGTAATTTATTGTAGCCGTGTGTTTACTGAATCTGGCAATGTTTATTTGTTTTCCTCTGTCAATTTTTTGCTGGGTGCTTTCCAAGTCTTCTCCTTTTATCTCTCTCTGTTATGAATTCCCTCTGTGAATTTTTTGCAGCTGCTCTGAATTTTTCCTTCTCTTCTTTTGTCTCTCCTCATTACCTCTATTCTCCTTACTTCCCACACACCCTTCACAGTTCTCTTGTTTTGTTTTCTATGAAACAAAACTCAACTCCTTCCTTCCTATTGGTCACGCCTACCTCTCTTTACCTGTTCTCTTGAACACCTCTATACTTCCTAATACTCCTTGTTGTCTGCTCTCCTTCCATGTGTGCATGGGAGTTTAGATGAATAAAAGATCAAAAATATCAAACTAAAAGCTGCGCTAAACTCCTCCTCTCTCTCTGGTCACGCATGATGAAGATAAGATGTATGGGAAAATAAAAATAATCTAAAAATTGTTCTCCTTCTCCTGACCATGCATTGGAGGTGTTTAGAATTTAAAAATAATAAAAATCCCAGCTCTCCTTTCTAACTCTTCCCAATTTCATGCAAATGATGTAGTTGCCATTAAAATTAGATCCACTTTTGTATGCTTGATCTCTGAAATATGGTGGACATCACTCCAAGTTTCATTTGTGATTGCATGCAAAATTGATTGAAAGGTGTTTGTTTTCAAATTGTTAACTGTTGTTCTCAATTCTATTTCAATTTCCATTGCAAACCTATTGCTTCTTCTTATTGTTTCTAAACAACTATTTTAATATTTATCTATTTAAACATAAATTTCCTCCCTCATTTATTAAATGAGAAATAACAAATAAATCAATAACATGATTTTTACATTATATGTATTTTCACAATCAGATGTTTATTCCATTAATCTAGAAAAAAAGCAATATTATTTTTAACTAATAATAAAATATTTACAGAAGGAATTAATTAATTGAATAAAAACAATTTCCTCACAAAAATAATCAAATTTTCATTTAAAACAAACAATTTTTTTTTTTCACAATTACGCTCAAACAAAAGCATAGCCATAATAACCATTAAAATTTAAACTGTTTAATCACCACGAAAATACATTATAATTAACTAAGTGTTGTGTGAGATTCCATCATGCTCATTAACATCTAATGGCTAAAACAAATCTACCTAATCAATTTTCTCGCCTTCATTCTCGTTCACCTATTCCTATGTTCACTTGCACTCAATTTCTCATCAGCAATGACAAAGCCCAAATTTCATAATAATTAATTTAAAATCATTTCATTTGCATTTAAATTTCCATTTCAATTTAAATAATCATCTAAAATGAATATTAAGAATCTCATGATTAATAATTGCATTTAAATAAATGATTAAAATCAATATGTGACATAGAACTACACACAAGAAGAACAAGGACAATAACAATAATTACAAAGATAAAAAGGATAATAAGTTCAAGAAGTTGTACTATGTCAAAGAAGATGCAAGAATTAATGATGACGAGTTTTACTTTGAGGAGGATAAGGATGAATGTTTGTTTCTAGCTTTGGAAAGTAAAGTTGTATCTACTAACCCTAGAAGGTGTGCAAAGGAATCTAGTCTAGAGAGAGAGAAGGATTAATCAAAAGATACTCTAGTGACTGCTTTTCATGCTAGACAAGATAAAGAATTTTGGGTAATTGACAGTGGATGTTCAAATCATATGACTAGATATAAGATTAAGTTCACTAAACTATATAAGTATGATGGAGGAATAGTCATGTTTGGAGATGACTCTGGTGCTAAGATTGTTGGTAAAGGAATAGTTAGTTTTGATGGAAAACACAATATTGATGATGTCTATTATGTAAAGGGTTTAAGACATAATATCTTAAGTGTTGGAAAAATATGCAGCAAAGGTTTTAATCTTGTGTTTCAGGATAACACTTGTGAGATCATAAAAGGATCTGAATCTATGGTAGCAGCTGGAAGAAGAACTCATGCAAACATCTATCAACTTAAGGGTGGTGATGGTCAGTGTTTTATTTTTTAGATTAATGAGAGTTGGCTATAGTACCAGAGGATGGGACATGTGAATTTTGATATTCTGGTCAGGATCAGTTCTAAGGAAGTTGTCAGAGATCTTCCAAGAATCACAAAGCCTTCAAATTCAATTTGCAGAAGTTGCCAGTTTGGAAAATAAACAAGAAATAATTTTAAAGGAAAGGAACAATCGTCTACTAGAATCCTGGAATTAATTCATAAAGACCTTTGTAGCCCTACAAGAACAATAAGTTTGAATGGTGACAAGTACTTTATGCTCTTGATTGATGATTGCTCTAGGATGACATGGGTTACATTTCTTAGAGAAAAGGATCATGTTGTTGATAGATTCAAGGTGTTTAAGGAAAGAGAAGAAAATGAGGCGAACCTGAAAATTAAATGACTAAGGTCTAATAGAGGTGGAGAATTTACATCTGGTGAGTCCAATGCATTATGTGAAGAACATGGCATAAAGAGACATTATTTTTCTCCTAGAACCCCTCAACAAAATGGAGTTGTGGAAAGAAAGAACCAGACTATTCAAGAGGCTACTAGAACTATGATGAAAGAAGAAAATGTTCCTAATGTGTATTGGAGAGAAGCAATCCACACTGTTGTCTACATTCTTAAAAAAGTTCAAATAATAGGTAATGACACTAAGACTCCTAAATATGTAAAAAGAAATCACCCGGAGGAACAGATAATTGGAGACATAAGTGAAGGAGTGAAGACAAGAAGCAAAGTGGTTGAGGTAAACTTGTTTTTACTTTCTAAGATAGAACCAAAGACTATGAGTGAAGCATGTAATGATGAAAGATGGGTTAGAGAAATGAAAGAGGAACTACAATAGATAGAGAAGAATGAGACATGGGAACTAGTCCCTAGACCTGCAAACAAGAATGTAATTGGTTCAAAATGGGTATTCAAAAACAAGATGAATGAAGATGGTGAAGTGGTAAGGAATAAGGAAAGACTTGTATGTATTTAATATATTCATAGGCTGAAGGAATATATTTTGAAGAAAATTTTACAGCAAGAATGGAGGCCATTCAAATGTTCTTGGCATTTTTAGCTCATAAAGACTTCAAAGTATATCAAATGGATGTCAAGTCTACATTTCTGAATGGAGAATTAGAAGAAGTATATATGGAGAAATCATAATTTTTTCAACTATCAGACAAACTGGACATGGTTTGTAAATTACAGAAGGCATTATATGGATTGAAGAAAGCTCCCAGAGCTTGGTATGCTAGATTGGATATATACTTGAGAAAGCAAGGTTTTAGCAAAGGATCCACAAAACAACAATCTTTACTGCAAGGTTGAGAAAAAAGAATGTTGATAATTGTGGTAAATGTTGATGACATCATCTTTGGTGGAAATGAAGGTATGTGTAAGAAATTTGCTGAAGAAATGCAAAAATAATTTGAAATGTCTATGATGGGTGAATTGAATTTCTTCCTTGGACTTCAAGTAAATCAAATTGACAAAGGGATATTCATCTCACAATCTAAGTATGTTAAGGAATTGTTAAGTATTTCATACTGATACCTTATTCTTTTTTGGAATTCCTATATTTCATATTTCCTACCGCTTCACCATGTGTAGTCATCAAAAAGCATGATGTATGGTAGTAGCAGTTAACAGGCAGGCATAAAGCACTTACCACGCCACCACATGTGGTCTAAACATAGACCATGGTAGCGTGGTGGGCGGTAAGTTACCAACTAGGCTATGATTAAGAGAACCCACTGTGGTACCGCAGGGGGTCATCTCACAGACCATAGTGGCCACAGTGAATAGGTAACGGTCAACGAAAAATAGAGGTAGCAATCACCGTGGTACCGCCATCGATTTACGGGGAGACTGCGGTGATAGCAGTAAACTGTTAGCTGACAACGAAGGTGATACCGCCACACCGTGACTAGACAAAGAATGGATTACGATAGCAAGGTAACAGAGCGGGAAGTGGCTAATGGTCACACTGCAGTACCGTCGGAGAATAAATTATAGACCACAGTAAGGCAGTTAGCAGCGAGGCAAAAGGTCAATGACGAACACCACCATACCGTTGGTGGCTAAAACAAAGTAAGTGATTGAGCGGTCAAAGTCAAGGCACCACGACACCACAAAGAGGTAAAGGGTAGACCGCGGTAGAGCATTAAAGATAAAATAAAACCACGGGGAAAGGAAATATGAAGGATGGTAAAGTATTAAAGAAAATTAAAGGCATAACAATAGCTAAAATATTTAATTTGACGATAAGGCAATTCAATTAAATATTTTAAAATTTTATTGTAGAATTCAAACAGTTGTAATAGAAAATGAAAAGTCATGACTGTTGAATTATATGGTATAAATATTTGCAAAAAAGAGGAGAGTGGGGTGTCAGAACCGGGAATTTTTTTCTAAGAAATATAGGACTGGGATAAAAAGAAGAAGGGATGAACAATCCTTCTTGAAATTGGGTGTAATGGAGTAAATAATTTTAAACTGGTGCAATATTTTCTAAGTTCGATTGTTGAGATGTTGTAATTTTGTATTTCCTATCTGGTTATCTCTAATTAGAAATTTTAAAATCATTAAAATCATGATATCTAGTAATTTTGTGATTTATCATAGTTCATTTGTCACTTTGTGTGGTTTGATTAATAGGTGTCTAGAAAGTCAAAACTAAATTATTTTAAGCAAGTCACAGTGATTTTAGTTTTTTTTTGTTCGATGATTAAAGAAGAATTTGGTAGGAAAAATTTCAAGCATAATTTATGCCAGTCATAAATTGATGAAGTCATATGCCAGTCATTAGAACTTTATTCGTTAAAGTGTCTAACAAATTGAATTGTGTCAGAAAGGAAAATATTATAATTGGTGATACTATTGACTCTATTGCCCAATAGATAGAATGCACTATTCTGCTATATCCCAAAGGATAGAATTCATAAAAACTAATATATTAAAATATTTTATTTTGTGTAATAGGTGTAGTAGCAGTCATTTTGTCTATCCATTCCCAATTGCCATTGTGGGTAGACTGTTTAGCAGGAAGTTCAGTTTAAATCTGTATGTTTCACATAGGTTCACCCACCTAGGTCTAGTAGAACCTAAAGAGTAGAAGTTTTAATTGTATAATTGGCCTTGTATGTTGTCTAAGAATGTTGTAAGGTCCTAGAAAACTCTTATGGTTATAACCTGCATTTTTGAGAACCAAAAGTTTGGCGACTCTGTTGGGGAACTATATTGAGGAAAGTTTTTTCAGCCTATCCATTTATAGAGTCAACAAAGCTTTTCATTTTTCTTTTTGGAGATTCTGCTCGGGGCAAACCAAAACAATATCATAATATTTTTTATTTTCCTACTTTTGGGAAAAGTAGGTGGTGACTCTGTTTCATTTGATAAATAATGCATGGATATTGTGGAGAAGTAACATTTTGTCAAGATGGAAGAAGTAGAAAGAGGAAATAAGTTAATAAGAGAGTTGAAGGAATTGAGACAACAAAGGTTGCAATTGGAACAACAATGCTACAAGTGAACCAACAATTTCTGCAATTGAGAGTTGAATGTGCTCCAAGTACATCACCAAATAGGCCATCATAATTTAAGAATGAAGACACAAATTCTAGGAGATCTTGGACACCAGAAATACCATATGATGCAGTTAAGAACTTTGGTAATAAAGGTAATGTACTCTATTCACATCAAAAAACTTTTGATGAGTATACTCAAGTTCAAGAGAGAGGTACAGGTCTTGTGGATTACTTTTTTGACATAAGGAAATATAAGGGATAATCTGTAAGTTCTTTGTACAACAGGATGGTAGATATTTGTATGCAATTACCTCCTTATTATAGGCTTGCAAGACCCACATTTGTTGCACAACTTCTGAGAGCATCAAAGCCTGAATCAGTTTATTGGCCAGAATCATCAAAACATTGTGCCTTGGATGCAGTGAATAAAATTATTGATTCCATGCTTGGGAAAAGGTACATGGATACTAGAAATAATAAATCTAGTAGTGATATCATGGATGCTTAAACAATGCAACAAAAAAAGGAAGCATGTGCTTCTATAATTTCTAATGATAATTTTTTAGATTTGGAAGATGATTGCAGCATTAATGATATTGGTGGGGACACATCATTTGGGGAGTACATCAGTAATGCTTCAAAAGCTAAAATAGAAGAAGGTACCATGCCATCCAATAGTGGAGATATGGAGAGTCTATCTTGCATAATAGATTGTGATTCAAATGGTGAAGATAAAATTGTGGATGTTGATCTTCAACAGAGTGATTGTTGCAGTTCTTATGAAGATCAAGAGGTTGGAGACATGGTAGAAGATATGGAGGAAGAGACCTGTTCACTTAGCAGTGAGCAAGTTTCAGATTTACTAACTCTTGAATAGTAGAAGTATGCACATAAAGATGATTCTAGAGTTTTTTTTCCAGCCTATATATGCTTTGAGAGTGAAGATACTATGTGTAACAATTCATATAACCCCTTGTGCATCTCTCAGATTGATGAAGAAATCATTGAAACTAATATGAATTCATTTGTGTCCAAGAAGAGGTATGCGATTTGAATTATTTTGGCCTACAAGAGGAAGATATTGGTTTGCATATCATTGATGATGAGTGTCTAGCCTTTGTTGATTCAATTATGTATAAGGATGGTTATATGGATCAAAAATATGTGTCAATGCCAACTGGTAATATAAAATAAATGGAAAGTTATTTTGATTTGATTATTTTAGAAAATGCTGATGAGATAGAATTTTTTGATTTCCAAGAAAAGCTTTCAGATTTGCAGGCCCCAGTGCAGTTGTTGGATCATTCAACAACATATGATAATGATCAAGCCTATGAATATTTTGTTGAGTGTGGATACACCTTGTGTGCTGAAGGTAATACAAATTTTTTATTTGATAATAAGAATGATGAAATGCAGAGTGATGAAATGAATATGAATCAAGTTGAGTACAACTTTTTCTTGAAGGTCTTCAATGGAAATGTATGTAACAGGGTAGGTGGGATGGATAGTTTCATAAGAAACCTGATGAGCTCTAATTAGAACAAACTCTATGATAGAGAAAAGTGTATTTTTTTCTTTTTGGGGTGGCCTAGGGCCATCCCTTATGGTTTGATTTTTGAACCATAGCAAGTGCAAAGGATTAAGTATTTTTAGTGCATGGACAATTCTTAGCAAAACCTCTTTAAAAAATTATTTTCCATGCACAGTAATTTTAGGAATAGTTGAAGGGTTTGGGTTTGTCAATACATGGACATTCCCTGAAGTTCCCTTTTTGAAAAAGTTGGTTTTCTTTCTGTGTACAGTAGTGTAGGGTTTTTCTCCTTCACTCTTTCACTCCCTCTATTTGACATTACCTTCATTTTTCATATCATTTACTTGGTCTTCTCTCCCAAAGAATTATGGATTCTTGCAGTGATTGCACAATCACTCATTCCCAATAGGAGCCATTGTTAGAACCCAAAATTTCATTAAAAACCCTAATATTTCTAATTTATTTTCCATAAAAAATCCATTAAAAAAACTAAGGGTTTCCCCATTTTGATCTAACATTTTCACTATCTTTTCATAAAAATTCATTTTCCCCCATCCAAATGCTAAAATACCCTATATTTCATACCGATACATTAGTATTTTTTGGAATTCCTATCTTTCACATTTCCTACCACTTCACCACATGTAGTCATCAACAAGCCTACGGAATGGCAATAACAGTTAACTAGCAGGCATAAAGCACTTACTGTGCCACCATGCGTGGTCTAAACATAGACCATGGCAGTGTGGTGGTCGGTAAGTTACCGGCCAGGCAACAGTTAAGAGACCCCATTGGGGTACCACAGGGGGTCATCTCATAGACCGTCGTGGTCGTGGTGAATAGGTAACGGTCAGCGATAGATGGAGGTAGCGGTCACTGCAGTACCGCCACCGATTTATGGGGAGACCATGATGACATTAGTAAACTTTTAGTTGATAGCGAAGGTGATACCGCCACATCGTGATTGGCTAGAGAAGGGATTGCAGTAGCGAGATAACAAGGGGGGAAGCGACTAGTAGTCACACCGCAGTACTACCGAAGGATAAAGTATAGACCACGGTAAGGCAGTTAGCAGCGAGGTGAACGGTCAACGACGAACACCGCCATATCGTTGGTGGCTAAAATAAAGTCGACAATTGAGTGGTAAAGAAATAAGAGACAAAGCGGTCAAAGTCAAGGCACCATAGAGAGGTAAAGAGTAGATCATGGTAGAGTGGTAAAGACAAAATAAATCCATGGGGAAAGGAAATATGATGGGTGGTAAAGTATTAAAGAAAATTAAAGGAAGAACTATAGCTAAAATATTTAATTTTCCGATAAGGCAATTCAATTAAATATTTTAAAATTCTGTTGTAGAATTCAAATGGTTGTAATAGAAAATAAAAATTCATGACTATTGAATTATATGGTATAAATATTTACAAAAAAAAGGAGAGTGGGGAGTCAGAACCGATAATTTTTTTTTGAGAAACACAAAACTAGGATGGAAAAAAGGGATGAACAATCCTTCTTGAAATTGGGTGTAATGGAGTAAACAATTTTAAACTAGTGCAATCTTTTCTAATTGTGGTTATTAAGATGTTGTAATTTTGTATTTCCTATCTGGTTATCTCCAATTAGAAATTTTAAAATCATTTAAATCATGATATCTTGTAATTTTTTGATTTCTCACAATGCATTTGTCACTTTGTGTGGTTTGATTAATAGGTGTCTGCAAATTCAGAACTAAATTCTTTTAAGCAAGTCACAATGATTTTAGTTTTTTTGTTGTTGGATGATTAAAGAATATTTTGGTAGGAAAAATTTCAAGAATAATTTATGCCAGTCATAAATTGATGAAGTCATATGTCAGTCATTAGAACTTCATTCCTTAAAGTGTTTAACAACTTGAATTGTGTCAGAAAGGAAAATATTATAATTGGTGATACTATTGAATCCATTGCCCAACAGATAGAAGGCACTGATCTACCATATCCCAGAGGATATAATTCATAACAACTAATATATTCAAATATTTTATTTTGTGTAATAGGTGTAGTTGCATTCATTTTGTCTATCCATTCCCAATTGCCATTGTGGGTATACTATTTAGCAGGAAGTTCATTTTAAATCTGAATGTTTCACATAGGTTCACCCATCGAGGTCTAGCAGAACCTAAAGAGTAGAAGGTTTAATTGTATAATTGGCCTTGTATGTTGTCCAAGAATGTTGTAAGGGCTTGGAAAACTCTTATGGTTAAAACCTGCATTATTTAGAACCAACATGTGAATCTGTAGATGTGTTCATAAGCTTCAATGGATAGTATATTCTGAGTTTTAACTTCTGGTTTGATGGAGGGTAAAAGATAATTTCACCGGTGTGTGAACTAGTTTGGAAGAGGTATTTGATTATGGACTGAGAGAAATTTATTGGCTCCATAGTATTTTGATATGTGGTTTCAGATCTTGCGGATCTAGGAGATGATTATTTTTGATGGTTTATGTGTTCTAAAAAACTTTCTTGTGATTTGGCACTCTGGAGGAACTGCTCTAGAGCTCCTATGTTTTACTGGCTGTCTTGGTTGGACTATTGAAGATTATTTTGTAAATGAAGTTTCTTTTAATTGTTGTGAATGTACCTGAGGTATTCTCAATGAGGAAAAAATTTCTAGTGAAGCATGTTATGTGATCCATGTGTGATCATCTTTCTAGAGATGCATGTAATTGAAAGATCATTGGTGTTGTCATTAGGTTTGGCCGACCTGGTGTCTACACGTTACATTGAGATTTTGCATCATATTTGAGGAAGCGTGTGATTGATCCAAGATGTTGTTTGGGTCCTAAATTAAATATGTAATCAGTCCTCTCTCATTCTTATCTACTGCGGTAATGTTGAGTAGTAGACCTAGTTTGAATTTATAAATGAAATTGTATAGCCGACCTTGGAGAATGTTTCTAGGGTTGAAGATGGTATAAAATCAAATTAAGTTGTAGTGAATTGATCATCCATCCATCCATCATTCAATTGAGCAAGTAATTGAAGTGTGTGAACAAGTGTGAAAATTAGAGTATGCAAGAGAAAATTGAGGCAATAGTACTTTATTGTGTTAGATTCCTGAAAGTAGTGAGCTGATGATGTCTACAATATTTTGATCAAGTTGTGAAGTGTGTGGAACCCTTGTGGTGGATCTTTATTTATCTCCTTGTTATTTTCTATAGGTAGTGAGCCTCTTTCTGGACAATGAGTCCTTCTTAAGGTAGTGAGCCCTTAATCTGGGTAGTGAGCCTTTGTATTTGGGCAGTGAGCCCTCTGGCAGTGAGCCTTTATATCCAGTGTTGCATTACTACTATATTTTGATTTAATCCTCACAATGGTTTCTCCCTCATTAGGTTTTCCACGTAAATCTGGTGTCTATGGTGTTTTATTTCTATTATTTTCATTTGATGTTCACACTTAATAACTGATTGATGATGAGGTGGAATTGATTAAGTTTAGAAGTAAACTAATTTGATACAACTGATTCACCCCCCCTCTTAGTTATCTTGTGTATTTCAACATTACTTAATTTTGGTAAGAGGTAATCCTCCCTATGAACCTTGATGTTTTATTTCCCCTTTTTGGCTTTTTGTGGTCAAGATTTCCTCTTATCTCTTTGTCACTTGTACAAAAAGAAGTAATCCTCTCTCCCAACCCCCAACGTCCAATAGTACCTTTCAAACAACAAGAATTGGCTTTGTCCCTTACCTCTTACCTTTCTTTTTTAAGAGGTAGATCTTCTCCCTGACCTCCGATGCTCGACAATAGGCAAGCTTTCAGACTTCACAATTCACTCTTTCTTCTTTCTTTCTTCTTCCTTCTTCTACAAGTGGTATGGTGTAAGCCAAATGCCTAGTTCCCAATGGCCTGATGCCAAAGAAGCATAAATTTTGAAGCAAGCCCGATGTTTGATCCTCGATGAATATTCTCTTTCATTGCTCCAAACAATTTAATACATCGAAAAGGCTTTCTTTCGGGCTTGAAAGCCTTGATATTCAATGAATTTGACATGTTTTTTAAGGCAGTGACATTAATGCTTGATCTACCTTTTTGAGTGACCTTTTTTAATTTCTAAACTTTAAGGACCATATTTATTGCTCCCCTTAACTTTTTCAAGTGTATTTTATGGCTTCCCATGCTCATTTATTATTGTTGTTGACCATTCTGATAGATCCATGCCTTACCTCCATCCTTTCACGCACGAGTTTCATAGAAACATTCATTGCTAGGGCATGGTTGTTGAGTGTTTCTAATCTTCTTGGGCACAAATTTTAAGTTATGTCTGATCTATAAAGTAAATATTTATATTCCTTTTTAGGGGTTATTAATCTAGCTCCTCTAGGGTTTTTCTTTGGCATACTTATGCATTTTTCATCTTTGTAGTTGTAAAGATTATTTTTTGCCTCTGCATCAATGAAATTGATTAGTATTACCTCTTCTCATCTTGTTTATGTTTGTGTCAGTTCATTACCTTCATATATAAGTGTTTTCTCTATCTTTGCATGCATATATGTTTGAGTTAAATTGTTTACAGTTTCTACTTGAGAATATCCCTTTCCTTCCAACACCCTATCAAACCCTAACCTTCATGTTTGCATCTAGGAATCGATTAAACAAAGATATTTGTTAGTCCCTTGGTCCCTCTTCAATGGTGTTGTTGTGTGATCTCGGTGAAGAAGAAACAAATTTTCCATCTTGGTGTACCACCTCCAATTTCCTTTTATGCATTCCTTCTTCCCCTTTTCCTCTATGAGTCGTTAGAGTCTAGGGTAGTGGTAGGATTTCATGTGATAGGTTGGACCAACACATTGCACTTGGATCAAAAGAGGAAGTTGGCCTCCTCCAAATATTCAACCTCATACATGCAAGGTCCCACACCTTGAGTTTGTTTCCATTATGTCATTGGAATGTTAAACCTTGTGTTTAGTAGAGTACGATTTCATGTGACAACAAGACCACTACCCACTACCATTTGTGGAGAAAATCTTACAAACTATTGTAAGTTTGGAGAGGTTCATTTTCTTGGATGGTTTTTCTAGTTATAACCAAATCTTGGTTAAAGGGGAAGATTAGTTCAAAACAACCTTCACTACAAAATGGGGATCCATGGCTTGAAAGAAGATTCCTTTTAGATTGTCCAATGTTGGAGAAATTTTTCAAAATGCCATGGATATGGCTTTTCAAGGCCTCATGAACAAGATTGTACTTGTATACTTAGATGATATTAGTATTTTCTCTAAGGATTCAAATGGGAATTTCATTCACCTAAGGCATATTTATAAAAGGTGTAGAGAGTTTGAGGTATCACTCAATCCAAGAAAGTTTATTTTTATTGTTCATGAAGGTAAGTTACTTGGCCATGTGGTTTCAAAACATGATGTGAAAATTGAACCTAAAAGAGTGAGTGTTATTTTGGCCTTGCCTCTACCCAACCATATTTTTTTTTTTACAAAGTTTCTTTCAAAGAATCTATTTTGTGAGGAGGTTTTTTCCTAATATTGTTGATCTATTGAAGCCACTAACAACTATGTTGAAGAAAATGTAGTCTAAGTTGGTCCAAATAAGGAAAGGATAGTTTTGAGGCCATTAAAGAAGCCATAGAAACACCACCAACACTTATAGATCTTGATTTTTCCAATATTTCATATTGTATGTGAAACTAATTTGCCAACATCTTTCCATTTCTCTGTTCCAATAACAATCCTAGCAAGAGACAAATAAATCTGCTCAATACTCATATCATCATAAGGATTGAATGATTGGATCGTCTCAATCATTCGTATAACCATGTCTCTAATTTTGACTAATCGATCTTGATTAGCCAAATAAGGGAATTGTGAATTATTTGATCCAAACATCTTAGTGCATTTGTTAATCTAGCAATAGTCTCTTGATATAAATTGGATCTAACTTGAGCATGTTTCTCAAAATGACGAGAATAATCAGATTCCTCACCAACCACGATATATTTATGTATATAAGTAAAGAGATATCTACATACCATAAAAAAAAATATACATGATGTTAAACAAATTTATAAAATTTCAAAACTAAAACATATATATTTAAATTAAAAATTTTCAAGTTTCAAAACTAAAATATTTTTAACTTTATATCTAATGAGATAGTTCAAGTTATATAGATAGATATGTTCAATAGTTCACCTTCTACAACTTAGATAACATAAAAAAAATTGACAACTCCAAAGAGACTTGATATACATATATATCTATGTGTACATATACATGTACATGTATGTATATATTGAAGGGAAAAGAATGCGGATCTACTGACCCAACAATGTGGAATACATTCCCTTAACACCTTTACTTTAGGAGAGAGAAGCAAAAAATGAAAAACTAATAGTTTCAAAACTTATAGAGATGCATACAATCATGGCAATGAGAAACCAAAAAAATAAGCAAACAAAGATGACACAGTATTTACGTGGGAAAATCCTTTCAGGTAAAAAACCCACCACACAAAGTCAAATCTATTGTATTAAAATAATGAATTGATTACATACAATATCCAGACTTCTTTGTTCAGCTCACAATCACCTAAAGAGTTTTAGATCCACTGTTCCAATGTTTTCACAACATACAGTTCAAAAACCCTCTTCAAGAACTCACGTCCTTCTTGTTCTTCAACACGCAACTTCAACTTGCTCTGTAACCCACGACTCAAGCTTAACTTGTCTAACTTCTGAGAAATAGCATATTTCTCATACATATGTAACCGACTCAGAAGAGCAATGAAGTCCATCCTCAAATCACGCAACTGGTCAGATCTGACAGATTTCCTGCAACGAGCCAACTTTGCATTCAAAGCCATTACTCAAAATGGTTGAGCTCGCCACCCTTTGTTGACAAATGCAACTGCCACAATAACTATCTCAGTATCTATCCAATCACTATTCAACCAGGTGCCACGCGTCCAAGACCCATCAGCAATCGCAGCTGATAGAGCAACCAAAACGGTCAAACAGACATCCGGTGCGACCAAGACTTCAAGTCATTAATAACATTGCTAGAGTTGGAGTCAGAATAGGAGTCGAAATAGGACTCCACTGAAAATACATACTGCCAGAGTCAGAGTCGAAACAGGAGTCAAAACATGACTCCACTAAAAATACACACTATCGGAGTCAGAGTCAGAACTGGACTCCACAGAAAATCCAAGAACAGGAACCAATCTGGCTCCAATTCCGCCTCTGCCAACTATAGGAAACAACAATCCAGAACTAGGACAAGGTGGAGGAAAACACCTTGAGTAGAATCCAAACATCCAGAAGAACCATATCACAAAAGCAGGAGTGGGACTCGGAGTTAGAACATGAACCTAGCAAACGAATATTGCCAACTTCCAAAACTAGTTCCGCCTCCACCAGAACCTGCGAAGCGAAGTGAGAAGAAATAGATGGTAGGAAGTGGAGTAAGAGTCATAATGAGAATAGAAACCTGGAACTTAGGCAAACAGAACTATGCCCAGTTCCATCCCGGTTCCGCCTCCGCTAGAGACCCGGAACTTAGGCAAACAGAACAATGCCAAGTTCCATCCCGGTTTCGCCTCCACCAGAACTTTGCAAACAACAAAAAATCACCAAGGCATGAAAATGAGGACTTCAAGCTGGAAGTTGAGACATAATTTCTCAACAATCTCCCACTTGGTGAACACTTCCAACTTCCTCAAAATATCAAACCTTACTGTTTATCATAGGCCCCAAGGCCCATCGATTTTGTGCACCATCTGAACTTGTCTGTGCTAACCGGCTTTGTCAAGGCATCTGCAACATTCTTCAAGGTGTCAACCTTATCCATACTAACCTTGCCATCTTCAACCATATCCCTCACGAAGTGATATTGCACATCTATGTGCTTGGTCTTGGCATGGAAGGTCAAATTCTTTGCCAAACAAATGGCACTTTGACTATCACAATGGATTGAGATCTGCTTAGCATTAAATCCAATGTCTGAACACAAACGCCTCATCCACACTGCCTCCTTGCAAGCATGAGTTTCTACCATGTACTCAGCCTCTATCATGGATAAAGCAACTACAGCTTGTCACTTGCTCATCCAACTGATTGCTCCAGCATTAAGCATGAAAGTGTATCCATTGGTGGATCTTCTGCTCTCAATGTCCCCTGCCCAATTAGAGTCAACATATCTCTGAATGCAAAGAGCCCTTTGTGATGCAAACATATTGCCATGGTAACACAAAGCATAATCTGAAGTACCCTTCAAATACCTGAACACTCTCTTTATAGCATCCCAATGTGATCTCCCTAGATTTGCCATAAAACGGCTTAGAACTCCCACTGCTTGGGAAATGTCTGGTCTTGTACAAACCATAGCATACATCAAATTGCCTACTGCACTTGCATAAGGCACATTGGTCATGTCCTCCATCTCATTAGCAGACTTTGGATAGCCTTCAGCAGATAGTTTCAATCCTAGCATGATTGGAACAACTAGCTACTTGCAATCAGTCATGTTGAACCTCTCTAGAATGGTTTTCACATACTTACTCTGATTGAGCCAAAGCTTTCTGCTTGTTCTATCCCTGGTTATCTCCATTCCAAGAATGTACCTTGCTACTCCAAGATCTTTCATTTCGAACTTAGCAGACAACTGAGTTTTAAGGTCAGAAATCATAGCCTTGCTATTACCAATGAATAACATGTCATCCACATACAGAGTAATAACAAGCACATGATCATTCTCACATTTATAATAAATGCAATGATCAAATTTTGATCTAACAAACCCAATTGACAACACAAATGTGTCAAATTTCTGGTACCACATTCTAGGAGATTGCTTTAGACCATAGAGGGATTTATTTAACTTGCAAACCAGATTTTGTTTGCCTCTTTCAACAAAATGCTCAGGCTGGGACATGAAGATTTCTTCTTCCAGCTCACCATGGAGAAATGTTGTCTTCACATCCATCTGCTCAATTTCAAAGTCATACACAGCTACCAATGACAACAAAAATCTGATGGATGTCAGCTTTGCTACAGGGGAAAAAATTTCTCCATAATCAATTCCCTCAACTTGGGAAAAACCCTTTGCAACCAGTCGTGCCTTATACTTCTCCACACTGCCATCAAGGCCTGTCTTCCTTTTCAATATCCACTTGCAGCCAATAGGCTTTCACCCTTTAGGTAGTGGTACCAACTTCCAGGTATCATTCTTTTTCAAGGAATCCATCTCCTCATTCATGGCTTCCAGCCAAGACTTTGAATCAGCCATGCTGATTGCTTCTTTCACAGTCCTAGGCTCATCAGTGCTGGTAATTAAGGCATAAGCACAATTTGAATCTAACATAGAGAAACCATACCTTTCTGGTTGCCTTCTTTCTCATGTAGATCTCCTTAGAGGCTGAGGTTGTTCTTCATCATCAGAACTTCCAGAGCTGCTTGAGCTCTCCTCAATCTCAGGTACACCATGTAGCTCTTCCCTTTTTGGAGTTTGGGGAATCTCAACTGCATCCTTCTTCTTGTCACTCTGATAGCTGTTGATCACTTACTAGAGGTTTCAGCTCACGAAATATCATGCTTCTACTATACAAAACCTTCTCAGTAACAGGGTTCAAAAGCTTGTATCCTTTCACACCAACTCCATAACCGATGAGAATACATTTCATAGCCTTGTTATCCAACTTTGATCTATTTTCATTTAGCACATGAACATATGCCTCATAGCCAAATACCCAAACATGCCTTAATGAGGGTTTCTTACCTGACCATGCTTCCAAAGGTGTCTTATCAACAAGCGCTAAACAAGGAGATCTATTAATCAAATAACATGTTGTAGCAACAGCCTCAGCCCAGAACTTCTACTCCAGACCAACACCACTCAGCATACTCCTTGCCTTTTCCATCAGTGTCCTGTTCAACCTCTCAGCAGCTCCATTTTGTTGTGGAGTGTAGGGGGTTGTTATTATGCCTTTTAATTCCATGATCAGTGCAATACCTTTCAAAATCTGCAGAACAAAACTCACCTCCATTGTCTATCCTTAAACACTTTATTTTCCTTCCAGTTTTATTTTCAACCAAAGATTTGAACTCTTTAAACCGACTGAACACTTCTGATTTACTTTTAAGAAAGTATACAAATTTCCTTCTCAAACAGTCATCAATAAAAGGAACATAATATCTAGACTTCAATAATGAAGGAACATTAACTGGACCAAACACATCAGAATGAACATAATCCAGTATACCAGAAGATTTGTGAGGACTAGAGGAGAAAGAAACACGGTGTTGCTTTCCATAGATACAATGTTCATAGAAATTGAACTCAAGGTTACAATCATCGAGCCCTTCTACAAGGTTTTTGTTCTTTAATGTTTTTAAACCTTTCTCATCAATATGACCAAGTCTATGATGCCATAACATAGTCTTCTCTACTGGGAGTTTTACCTCCAAAGCATTTGCAGATAGTGAAGAGTCTTCATCTTTCTCTATAGGTGTAGAAATACATGACTTTACAGAGACACTGTTGCAAAGAACAGGTCGTGCATCTAGCTTGTATAGAGTGCCAGTATGAACACCCTTAGCTAACACCATTGAACCTCTAGCTATTTTGCATCCCTTACTAGAAAAAGAAACTTCTACACCAGCATCATTTAACTTACTAACAGAAAGAAGATTTCGAGCCAAACCTAGGATGTGAAGAACACCACCAATTCCTTTGACTCTCCCGTCAGGAAACTGAATTCTGACCCTTCATCTACCAACAATCTCCAGCATTGAATCACTTGCTAAGTATACCTTTCCACCATCATACTTCTCATACTTTGAGAACCAATCTCTATTGGATGTCATGTGAAAAGAGGCACCTGAATCAACTAACCAAACATCATCTGATGCCTGAGTTGTCAAGGCTGCTGCAATGAAGGCATCTGCATCACTTTGAGAAGATTCATTATCAGAAGCATTCTTCTTCTTCTTCTCCTTGCAGTCCTTCCTGATATGACCAGGTTGCTCACAGTTCCAGCACTTTATCTTGAACTTTTTACAAGGAGACTTTGATCTCCCTTTAGACTTGGATTTCGACTTGTTGTCTTTCTTCTTGCCTTTCTCCTTTGTTCTACCTCGAATAAAAAGAGCATCTTTGGCCATCTCAGAAGATTTCTTTTGCATTTCTTCAGACATAAGCGAAGCAACCACATCATCAGTCTTGAAAGCAGTGGTTGTGCTTCCAATAGCCATCACAAGATGATCCTAGTTGTCAGGTAATGAACACAATGGGAGCATGCAATGATCTTCCTCCTCAATCTTTACACCTATAGATGCCAGCTGAGTAACACTCATATTGAATGAGTTCAGATCATCTACAACAGATGCACCTTCGTCCATCTTCAAGGAGTACAACTTCTTTCTTAGGAATAACTTGTTTACCAGAGATTTTCCTTAGTAAATATCACCAAGTTTCTTCCATAAAGTAACTGCAAATGTCTCCTCATGAACATTCAAGAGCACAAAATCAGCTAGACTCAATCTTATCAATCCTCTTGCTTTTCTATCAACAATATCTCAAGCTTCTTGGGTTGTAGTTTGTGGCTTAGTTCCAGACACTACAATCCAGAGGTCTCTATCCACAAGCAAGTCTTCTATCTTGAGTTTTCATAACTCAAAGTTGTTGCCACTAAACTTCTCAATATCTATCCTACCAGATGTACTCACCATGTCACAACAGAAACAAGTTTAACAATGCAAGTCTCCCACTGAAACAGTATTAGTGCAAAAAAATAATTTTCCCTATCAAGGATAACACGAACTGGCCAAGCTCTGATACCACTTTGAAGAGAAAAAAATGTGGATCTACTAACCCAACAGTGTGGAATACATTCCCTTAACACCTTTAATTCATGAGAGAGAAGCAAAAAACTAAAAACAAACAGTTTCAAAACTTATAGAGATGCATACAATCATGGCAATGAGAAACCAGAAAAATAAGCAAACAAAGATGACACAGTATTTACATTGGAAAACCCTTTCAGGTAAAATACCCACCACACAAAGTCAAATATATTGTATTATAGTAATGAATCGATTACATACAATATCCAGACTTCTTTGTTTAGCTCACAATCACCCAGAGAGTTTCAGATCCACTGTTCTAATGTTTTCACAACATACAGTTCAAAAACCCTCTTCAAGAACTCACGTCCTTCTTGTTCTTCAGCACGCAACTTCAACTTGCTTTGCAACCCACGGCTCAAACTTAACTTGTCTAACTTCTGAGAAATAGCATATCTCTCATACATATGTAACCGACTCAGAAGAGCAATGAAGTCCATCCTCAAATCACACAACTGGTCGGATCTGACAGATTTCCTGCAATGAGCCAACTTTGCATTCAAAGCCATTACTCAAAATGGTTGAGCTCGCCACCATTCGTTGACAAATGCAACTACCACAATAACTATCTTGGTATCCGTCCAATCACTATTCAACCAGGTGCCACGCGTCTAAGACCCATCAGCAATTGCAGTTGACAGAGCAACCAAAATGGTCAAACAGACATTGGGCACGACCAAGACTTCAAGTCATTAATAACACTGCCGAAGTCGGAGTCAGAATAGGAGTCAAAATTGGACTCCACCAAAAATACACACTGCCAGAGTCGGAGTCAGAATAGGAGTCAAAACATGACTCCACCGAAAATACACACTACCGGAGTTGGAGTCAGAGTCGGAGTCGGAACTAGAGTTGGAACTGGACTCCACTGAAAATCCAAGAACAGGAACCAATCTGGTTCTTATTCCACCTCCGCCAACTATAGGAAACAACAATTCAGAACTAGGACAAGGTGGAGGAAAACACCCCGAGTAGAATCCAAACATCCAGAAGAACCAGATCGCAAAAGCAGGAGTCGGACTCGGAGTCAGAACAGAAACTGAAATAGGAACTTGGCAAATGGACATTGCCAACTTCCAAAACTGGTTCTCCCTCCGCCAGAACCTGCAAAGCGAAGCGAGAAGAAACAGATGGTAGGAAGTGGAGTCAGAGTCAAAACGAGAACAAAAACCTGGAACTTAGGCAAACAGAACTATGCCCAGTTCCATCTCGGTTCCACCTCCGCCAGAGACCTGGAACTTAGGCAAACAGAACAATGGCAAGTTCCATCCCGGTTCTGCCTCCGCCAGAGACCCAAAACTTAGGCAAATAGAACAATGCCAAGTTCCATCCCGGTTCTGCCTTCGCCAAAACTTTGCAAACAACACAAAATCACCAAGGCATGAAAACGAGGACTTTAAGCTGGAAGTTGAGACATAATTTCTCAACATATATATACATGTGTGTGTATGTTTATTTATATATATATGTACATGTACACATGTACATGACATATGTATATATATGTATATATACATACATACATACATAGACATGTACATGTATGCATATACATTCATGCATACATATGTATGTATAGATACATACACACATACACATATATGTACATAATACATACACAAATGTATAGATAGATGTACACATACATGCGTGCGTAGATGTACATATACATATATATACATATGTACACATGCATACATACATACACACATACACACATATACGATTAAAATTAGGACCTTATTTATTTAGAGTTAGATTAGGTAAAGGTTACAATTTAATTAGGGTTTAATTTAGGTTCAACAATAGTTAGAGATCAATCAGGGTCGAGTAAGATGAAAAAAAGGTTAGAGTTAATTTTAGGGTTAAGGTTAAAATTCAAATAGTGTTATATGAATGGGACAAGGGGTATATTTTAGGGTTTAGCATATCATGTTAATCTAGAATAATTTGTTATGACTAAAGATGGCCTTAGCAGATTATGTTAATCTAGAATAATTTGTAATGACTAAAGATGAATTTTAGCAAATGATGTTAATCTAGAAATAATTTGTAATAACTAATGGAGAAGAATTTGTAATTACTAAAGATGATTTTTCTAGAGAAGATACCAACTCATATTCTAATCTTAGAAAATTTAGTGATTGTATTGAGTATGAATTGAATTTAATGAATATTATTTGAATTTAATTAGGGGTTTGAATTTTTCCACTTGACCAAGTAGCAAATAATCTTAATCTAGAAGAATTTGTAATAACTAAGGATGAGTTTTCTAGAGTAGATATAAATAAAAAATGCCTTGAACTCATATTGAAATGTTTTAATGAGGGGTTTGAATTAGAAAATGATGTTAATCTAGAAGAATTTGTAATGACTAAGGATGAGTTTTATACAAATATAAAAAGATAGCATTCAGTGATTGTCTCAAACAAAAATGAACTCATGTATTGAAATGTTATAATGAGGGGTTCCAATTAGTAAATGGTGTTAATCTAGAAGAATTTTGAATGACTAAGGATGAGTTTTATACAAATATAAAACATTCATATATATATATATATATATATATATATTTATACACTCATAAACATACATGTATGTGTATGATTTATATATATATGTGCATGTACATATACATACATATAGAAGGTGAACCGAAGAAAAGTATGTGTGTGTTCACTTATTATCCTTAGGCCATTAAAAAATTTCTTAGGAATCCTAATTGGATTGAATTTCAACATCCAAGGTGAGTCAATTCTCAACAATGAATACCTCAAAATGGTTCTTTTAAGATTTGAGGGGTTCACACAAAGCAAAATCTTGGAAAAGATAAATAAGCTGCATTAAGCTCACAAAAACTATTAATGCAAGCTAAATGAATGATGCAAATGATGAAATTATGCAACAAAACGTTAGGGTATATGTACTTGGAAGTTTTGGAAATGCAATGAGGATTTGGGAAATGCAAAGAAGTTGTCAAAAAGTGCTATGGAGGACTAAGACACCCTTAATGTTGTCTTAGTCCTACAATTTTTTTGGGGAAAATGCAAAATCTTCGGATGTCGAAGTCTAATCTGAAAGAATCTCTAAAAATTAACCCTAGGAGAACTAAGATTCCCTATGTGGTGACTTAGTCCCATTTTTAAATTCTGCAATCTCTAAATGTGGTCCTCAGGTCCAAGGTCTACGGTTTCTTCTTCTTAGATCTCAAGTTCTGAATATTTTGAATTTGTCCTATAGGCAAGTTTCTATGAAGATGACAACTTTTTGATGCAAATTTTCACTCTAATGATTTTCTCAATTTATCTCATAAACCTTTCCTTTAGGAATAAATAATTGAATGCTTGAGATATGAAAATGAATGATACGAATCCTTGTATTTATACTTTCTTATTCATGCTTAATATCCTAATAATTATACCATAACAAGCTGACACATGAAATCATTATTTAAATGAGGCCAAATCCCGTCAGAATTTGAAATTAAATCTTGAAAAAAAAGCTCAAGGGGGACTAAGACTCCCTAGGTGGCATCCTAGTGCCAAGTCCTTAAAACTTGGGGCACATACTCCAAAAAGGAGCCCATTTAAGGTTTCACTGAAAATGAGGTCCCAAGACCTTAAGGGGACAAATACATCGTAGGTGGCATTTTATTCCCGACCCAAAAATCAGGGACACTTAGCCTAGATAATTAAATTATCATTTATCCATTAATGTTTGTCGGAATTTTCCAGAAAAAATATATAGTTTATAAGGCTTGTGGATGCAAAATAGGACCAATTAAGATATAAATAGGGATAAATAAAGCAAGGCAGGCCCAAACAAGTGTGAAAATGCAAGGGTATGCATTTTCCTACACTAAATGTAGCCCCCACTTTATTGAGAGGATGAACTTGCTTCAAACTCACACTAAAGTAGCCAACCACACAGTCAAGAGGGGTTCAAATGTACAAATATTAGTGAGATATGATGACAATAACCAAGAGGGTGGCCAAGCCCCCAGGATCAATATCCTATGGAAAAACAACATGAGGACAAAGGAACATGAAAATTACATTAGAATCCATAACCATATCACAAACATACACCATCAAAGACATGAAAAAAAATGAAAAAGAAAAAATGCAATGGATCAAACTTTGACTGGCTGTCCAATGCACTTTGGACTGAGTCTAGGCTATTTGTGCAAAAAAGGTTTACAAGTGGAACACAATATCCACTATGCAAACAAAGTGCATGCTCATGAGGGATATTGAAGCTAGTTGTTCACTAGGTGAGTCCCAAGAATCCCATATCAAAGTCATACCCCCATGACTAAGATAAGGAAAAAAAGGAAAATGCATGCTCACAAGGGCTAGTAAAGCTAGTTTTTCACTAGGTGAGCCTTAGGGGACCATATGAAAGTAATACCTCCATGAATTTAATAAGGTACAAAAATAAATTGCATCCTACAAGAAAGGGGGGTGTTCAAAGGTATTTTTCTTAGTTCATGTGAGGTCTTAATCTTAGAGGAAATTGTTCATAATATGTCCAAGAGAGGACCAATCAAAGAATAAAAGATTCACAACTTAGGGAATGCAATGTGTCACATTACCACTAAGAGGAATTTAATATGCTAAGATAGATCAAGCTCTTGAAGGAAAATACTTCCAATGTCACCACAAAGAGAAAAAAACATTGCATGAAGTAGGAAAATCACATCAAGGAACATGACAAATAAAAATGCAAATGAAATTTTACCAAAATAATGCCAATGTATCCCCCCGCTTTAAAGAAATTGATAAACACCATGCTATGAGAAATTATTTTAAAGTATCCAAAGATGAAAAATAAAAAGGAAAAGAGGGTTTCCCCTTGGAATCACATAAGGGATCTATGGATTCAGCATTAGTATCTATCTTTTGTACAATGATATTAGAGAGTTTGGAACTTTAATCATTTCCCAAATAAACATAGAATTTGAAGAATGACACAAAGAGAGTGAAAATAAAATTAGAAACCTTTTGGGTCAACATGGAAGAGACATAGCGTGTCTCGACACCTTGCATCATCCCCAAAAGGAAAAACACAAGAAAAAATAAAAGATAATGAAAAATCTTTTGGGTCAACATGAAAGAGACAGAGGGTATCTCAACGCCTTGCATCATCCCCAAATATATAAGGATTACTCTTCTTTATAGAAGCTACTTGGGTATCAAATTGTTGGGTAGGTTGAGAGGAGGAGTTTAGCTGGAGGAAACTTTTATTGTCTTCTAAAAGGCTGATAGGTGTTTTTGGTTTGAAGGTTCATACTTTTCAAGACAGGTAGAAGTGGATTTAGGTTCACAATTACCTACAAAATTTTGATAGTCTAGAAGGGTTGTGCACAAGTGTATGAAGGAAGGGAATTTCATCATGGTAATCTTGTCTCTTATCTTACTTCATAAATTCTCTATGAAAATATTTTGAAGGTAAGAATCGAGAATCTTCACACTGATTTGCGAATAAAGTGTTTGGTAACATGAAATAAAGTCACTGACCTTTTCTAACTTGTATTTTTTACATCTCATCAAATCAGCTAATGTCATTTCAACAACCATATGCAATTGGAAATGGTTAATAAAGGCTTCAAAAATTTTAGTAAATGAATGAATTGAGTTATTCGATAATGCAGAAAATCAATCCAAGTTAGTGTCTTTTAGGGACCAGGGATAAAGCTTAGCCAAAAGTTTGTCCTCAATGATAACTTCACTACATAAATAAGTAAATGAATTAACAAGATTAGAAGGATCTCCCTTTCCTCCATATTTCTCAAATCTAGGGATCTCTATACCTTGTGGCACCAAAATTCTCAATATCTCCAAGGATAGTGGGTTACTTTTGACATAATATGAAGGTGGACCATTTTTATTTTGCTTGATGGTGGAAACTTGACGCTAAATGGATGAAAAGCTTTGTAAAAGGTGGTTAATGATAGGGTCATTTCTTGTGGTTTGAGATGGGGGTGAATATGGTGGTGGTGTGTATGTGTTTGAAGGACAAGTGAATGGATTGCTTATGAGAGGAGATATAAGATTAGATGCCACATAAGTATAAGGAGAACTAGTGGAAATGTTCGAGGTAAGAAGTATATTGATAGTTGGTTGCATCATTTTGGGCACTTGAGGATTGGTATAGGTGGGAATTGAGGTTATGGTTGAAGAGGGAGGAGTTTGATTTCCACCTTGGATTTGCACATTGTTTGAAGTTTGAGCACCGTTGGTGGTGGAAGGAATATTTTTCCCAAAAATGTGGGCTATGTTATGCACAACTTTCAGTCCTTCATCACTTTCCATCATGTGGTGAATACTATCTATGCTAGGTATAACAGTGTTTGAAATGTTTTCAGTACTCACACTGTCTTGTAAATGGGCTAAATATTCATGCATTTTCATTTTTTTTCTTGAGGGATATGATCAACCATTGTTTAAAAATATGGCATAGCACTTGTAGGTAAGGTAGGCATGGAAAAAGAGGTATCAAAGTTATGGTACATACCTAGTGAACTAATACCAACACTAGGAGTAAGAGAGTTTGATGATCCAAGATCCACAACGAATGTTTTATCGTGGGATTCCATGAGACTCACACTTCATCTAAGAATAATATTAGTATTTGGAAACCAAGTAGTACATCTTATGAAAGGGATAAACCAAAGAAAGTGCAATGAACACAATATCTTATGCTTGTAATTACACTTGAAATGAAATAAATTGGAATAAAAACAAATTTTCAAACTGAAACAAAAAATTGAAGATAGCCCACAAAAGAATAGAAAAGAAATTGCAAACCCTAAAAATTGGAAAGTCAAAGTTAGCAGGTACTAAGACGCCAGTAAGGGCATCTTGGTTCTACTAGTGTGATTTTGAGGTTATAGGGGCTTGAAAATACAACAAACAACAGAGAGAGGATTATGAGCGAGAAACCCTTAAAGGGACTAAGATGCCAGGAAGGGCATTTCAGTCCTAGCAGAGATTTTGGTCAAAAAACTAGAAAATTCAAGATTTTCTTCAGTATTCATAGGTTTCCTATTTAGGGACTTGGTATTTGGAAACAAAAAAAATTGGAAATGTATGTAAGAAAAATGAACTAATGACAAGTAATTGAATGCAAAGTTGAATGGAATTGTTTCAATTTTAAATGGAATAAGAATGTTTCTAAATACAATTAGGATGATTAACAAAGAACTTTTTAGTTTCTCAATGAGATAAGATGATACAAGAAAGAAAAAATGCAACCTATATGCACTTTCACTAAAGAAAATATGAGAAACCCTAGATGCAATTTCACTAATGTAAGATGCAATGAAAGAATGAATGAAACCTAGATCTAGGATTTTAATGGACTCCAAATCAAAAAATGAATGCTCAAAGATGTCGAGTTCGAAAAAATGAATCGAAGAGAAAATATGTGTGTGTTCACTTTTTCTCCTTAGGCCATTCAATAATGTCCTAGGAATCCTAATTCAATTGACTATCAACCTCCAAGGCAAGTCAATTATCAACAAGGAAAACCTTAGAAGGGTTATTTTAATCTTTGAGGGGCTCACCACCAAGAAATATTGGAGAAGACAAATAAGCATTCAACTCACAAAACCTAGTAAAGCAAGCTAAATTAATGATGCAAATGATAAAATTATGCAACGAAAAGTTAGAGTATGTGTACCTAGAAGTTCTAGAAATGCAAACAAGTTGCCAAAAAGTGTTGCGGAGGACTAAGATGCCCTTATTATTGTCTTAGCCCCGCTACTATTTTTTTAGGAAAATGCAGAATATTTAGATGTCAAAGCTAGATCTGAAAGAATCTATGAAAAATAGCCCTGAGAGGACTAAGACGAAATAAGGTGGTGACTTAGTCCCATTTTTGAATTTCTAAAATCTATGAATGTATTCATGAGGTCCAAGGTTTTCACTTCCTTCTTCTTAGATGTCAAGTTCTGAATCTTCTAAAACTAGCCTGCAGGTGAGTTTTTGTGAAGATGACAACTTTGTGATGCAAATTTGCAACTTTTCATTCCATATGATCTTCAAGTCTTCAACCAAAATTTGCAATCACAAACACACAAGAGAAGAAAAACTTGTTGATTGTTAGTTAATGGGATTTTTCCTTGGTCAAACCCCTTGTTGGTAATTAAACCTTGAAATGAAATGAAATTAATGGAAATGATGAATGAAAAATATGCAATGTTACAACTCACCAAGGCCTTGTTATGAAGTCTCCAAAATTATGTGAAATAGCTAGCTTGAATGTAGATCTTGAATTCAATGAATGCTTGATCGATGTGGACTTGAATTGCTTGCTTTATTCAAAACCCTACGTCACAAATGTTAGCTCAAAAACACACATGATGCCACAATCTCCTTGATATGATGCTTGAATCAATCTTGATGATGGCTCCAAATGCTTCATGATTTTCTCTTGATCACATAAAATTTCCATAGGAATGAATACTTGAATTCTTAGATTGCTTAGATATGAAAATGAATGAATGAACCTTATATTTATACCTATTAATTCTTAATATCCTAAAATTATACCACAACAAGCTGCCACATGAAATCATTAATTAAAGGAGGCCAAATCTCGCCAAAATTTGAAATTAAATCTCCAAAAAAAATCTCAAGGGGGACTAAGATGCCCTAGGTGGTGTCTTAGTCCCAAGTCCTTAAAACTTGAGGCACAGAATCCAAAAAGGATCCCGTTTAACTTTCTAATGAAAAGGGGGTCCCAAGACCTTAGGGGGACAAAGATGCCCTAGGTGGCATCTTAGTCTTGGCCCAAAAGTTAGGGGCACTTGGCCAAAATCATTAAATTATCATTTATCCATTAATGTGTGTCGCGATTTTCCAAAAAAAATGATATAGTTTATAAGGATTGTGGATGCAAAATAGGATAAATTAAGACATAAATATGGATAAATAAAGCAAGGCAGACCCAAACAAGTGTGAAAATGCAAGGGTATTCATTTTCCTACACTACATAAGGTAATTAAAGTAGCATATGCAATGGAATTCATAACTTATGAATAACACCTAAGAATTGTCAACAACTTAGAGAAGAGTGTAGTTTGCCTTTTGATAGGCCCATGAAACAAAGGGTGGTATAGTTAGGAGAAAAATGAACCTAATGAAGGACATATTTTGCATAGATGACAGTCAAAAGAAAAGACTAAAAAGGGATTACTGAAAGATTGAAGAGGGAAAACCTATGTAAGAGGTTTATCAAATATTTTATCTCCTAGGAATGGATATTTGAAGACAATATTTTGGAAAACATCAGTAAGACAAGGCCTATCAAAATAAGAAAAACTAGAAGGTAACTAAAGTAGCATATGCAATGGAATTCATAACTTGTGAATAACACCTAAGAACTATCAATGGCTTAGAGAAGAGGAAAGTTTGTCTTTTGACAACCCCATGAAACAAAGGATGGTATAGTTAGGAGAAAAAGAACCTAGTGAATAACACATTTTGCATAGATGACAGTCAAAAGAAAATACTAAAATTTTGTGCTTAGTCCATTAGTAAAATCTACCAAAAATGAAAAAGGTGACAAAATCCTTAGTGATTTCCATATACTATGTATACCCAGAACTAAAGAAAAAAATAGTTTAAAACATGAAATCCAATGCCTATATAGGAATGTTGTTCGAACTTAGTTTTCACAACATTAGCAGGGCTTTCATTGTCTTATTTTTACATGTCTATAAGGAGGTTTGCAATGCCATTTTTGAAGGATTTTCAAAGAGAAGCAGTAGTGTTTCAAGGAGTCAGGTCAATAAAATCCATTTGCATTCTTCCTTTCTTCGCATCTCTTCTATGTTGTCATACAATTATTAAAATAATATTTTTGTATGTGTATGTGTATATATTCCAATTTATATGTGTATGTGTGTATGCATGTATACATGTTCTTTCATTTTAGGCACACAACAATGGCCATATGGGTTAATTTTGGGCTTTTATATGGGTTTTTTTATGTGCATGTACATGTATGTATGTAAATGTATATAAACCCCAAATTTCCATTTCATTAAACCCAAAACTAAAAATCCCAAATTTCCATTTCTATAAACCCAAAAATGAAAACCCCAAATTTCCATTTCTATAAACCCAAAACTAAAAACCCCAAATTTCTAGTTCGGAATTGAAGGGTTTATTACACAATTTACCACATTTAAACTATTCAAGCCAAAAAATCATTCCATTACAACTTCATGGCTAGTGTTTTAATAATTTCACGAGTACATACTTTTCCATTCACCTATTCCACCTAGAAATAAAATAGACAACCATTGTCACATATTATTCGCAAAACAAATACTCTCACAATAAAATTCATACTAAAATACATTTCTTTCACAAAAATCACACAAATCTATATCGCTAGAGCATTTGACCAATAAAAAACCAACAATGTATTCTTCGGCTAAAAAAATTTAACCCAAACCACAAACATCAATGTGTTACTGGCCAAGAGCACAAGAGAAAAATGGTAGAAGAGAATATGAGAAATGCGTTCAAAGCCTAGGGTACTTTTGCTATTTATCCATGCTTTAAATCCCTTCTTCGGTCGAGGTCCTCTTGTTTAGGAACTATTTTTCCCAAGCATGAAAAATGGTCAAGCCCTCTTTTTTTAATTTTATTATTCATGTTTCTAGCTGGAAGGATTTTGACCTAGTGGTTTTTGGCTGAAACTCCTCTGGTCGGAAAGGTATGACCATGTCGGTGCCATGTCACTACCGTGTGGTTTCAACCGAAAGCTACTCGATTGAAAACCTTCTGACTGAAAATATTTTTCTTGAAACTATTTATTTGGTCGAAAGTATGAAACACTATTGTGCTTTTACCCCCCCTTGAGTGCCTAGTTTCAAAAGAACACCTCCATCAGTTCTAGAACAACTTGTTATGTAGGAGGTACATAAGCATAAGTTTGTGAGTTTCAAGAATCCTAATTAGCCTCTTGAAATTCTAATTGATCCTCTCGATCCATCTACCAAACCTCCTATGTTGAAGATCCCAAGTTTTAAGAGCCTTCATTCTTCACATGAACCTATTCATATGGAGGATCAACTATTTTCTCCTATTGAATAGCCCCCTCTAGAGCTCCAATAGAATTTTCAATGGATTTTCTTACTATTTTTCTCCCTCTATTGGTATTTCACTTTTTAAAGGTAGACTAGTTGTATGGGATACAAGTTGGTTAGAGGAATAAAATGAGGATTTATTCCATTGTAGGGCTGAGGAATTGGTTGTTGAGGGGCCTTCATATTCTCCAAACAATCAGTGTCTTGACCTGTTGTAAGAAACAACTGAAGATGACCAGTTGTAGCAGCAAGACACTAAACAGGTAGAGATAATTGATGAAATAGAGGAATGTGTCCTCTCATTTGATTTCCTCCCCTTTTTTTTGAAAATAAGGAGATATTTCTTATAGCTACATTAACAAAGGGCTTTGACCATCTTGAGCCTGGCTTGATGGATGAAGACAACTTCAAGGTTTTGGAGTAGTAGCAATAGACATGTTTAGCCCCTGTTATTATGGATGAAGATCACAAATCTATTTAGGTCTACAGTTCTGAGGTTAAGGACCTCTTCTAGGATGAATTGAAGCTTTTTGTTCAATCTTGGGTGTTAGACATTCATTACCAGAGGAGGAGCTTTATGGGCAGAAAAAGAGTGAGGAGACAACAGAGTATATATAAATCATTCCATGCCAAGAGTCTATTTCTATTGCAGCTAGTTACCAAGAAGAAATCAAAATAGAGATAAAATATGAAGAATTCAATTCTTCATCTGAAGTGTCTCACAAATTTGAAGTTTATGTTTATGAAATGTGCACCAATACAAGTAATTCTTTTTTTATTAAGCAGCTATACATCTGTTGGGAGAGTGATGCTCCTATTGTTTAATTTGATAGTATTCCTAAGCTTCAAATATTTTCATTTGAGGTGAATGAGGAGGGTATTTCTTGTGAAAATCAACAAAAAGGATCAATATATTTTGCATCACCATGTGAGCTATAAACTTTCTCTTTCTATTTCAGTTCATCCAATAAGGAGGTTAGTGGTCATGGCATTGACCTATCCTTTTGTGAGGAGAGTTATCTTCCCTCTATAGAAGGTTTTCTTTTGAATGTTGACCTATCTTTAGAAAATTTCACACTTGTTGTTGTATGTTCACCTGAGGCACCAACGTCGGATGAATCTTACACTTGCCTCATATGGTTCCCTTGCAATGGAAAATTTTATAGTGAAGTGATCCTTTACCTTGCAAGAATTTTTTGCAATTCCATACATGCAAGAAAAAAATTTAGTGGTTGCAATTGGGTGAGGTCTGCAACAATGGTCTGAGGGAGATCAACTCCTTTAGAAGGTTTAACTATGATAGATGAAACTTTCCATTTTTCTTTCTATTAGTTTCATGTACATATTAGCTATCTATCTTTCTTTCCATGAGTGATTTTTCACACCGTGCATTCTCCTTAATGGAATTTATGTTTCTAGCTCCTTTTTTTTCTCTAAGTGTAGCTTGCACATGTTTTTCTACTCTGATGAGGCCCAAGTGTTGAATTTTTTCCTTTATGAATCTATTCCAAATGGATTGATAAGGACTCTAGATTCTATTATTAGTAAGCAATCATCCCGTAGAAGTCACAAAAAATATTAATGTGAATGGTGAATCTATACTTGCACAAACACAAAAGAACAAACATATAATTAGCTCATTATGCAAATTAGATCAACATTCCCCATGAAATTAGTTTGAAGCATGAAAATAAAAATTGAAATGAAAAACACAATAAAAAATCTATCAAATCCTATTCTAATGAGAAAACTCTCAATCCCATGGGGGAATTGGTGCCATTTTGATGTTGAAAATGACCCTTTCCCAATTCCTTGATGTAATTGTGATGATCTTTGATGATGATTGTGCTTCCTTGAAGAAATTTTCCAATAACCTAACTCAAATAATTACAAAATATGAAAATGCTATGAACTCAAATGCTAAATGCCTATAGTGATTGTGCTTTTTTTTTATCAATCTAAAATCAATAGAGAAACTCTCTATTTATAGATTTGAGGAATAGAAGATTGAATAAATAGGATGAATGTGGGAGAAAAGACCAACCAATAAGAGAAGGCCACTTTTCCACATGTGATTGGATGAGGAATGAACACATTTTGATGAATGTGCAAATAAATATGGTTAGGTGGAATTTGAAATTTGTGAAATGACAAGTTGGAGGAAGAGAAGAATGGAGTAAATGCCACTTGGCTCAAGGAAAAGGACATGTAAGAGGCCTTTAATGACTTGTTGGATGTAATCATCCCTTTTGGAGGGATTTTTGAATTTGAGCAATATTCCCTCATTGATGTCAAGTTGAGAGAAAATAGAAGAATTAATAAATAAAATAAAATGATTTATTGTGCAAGCTGAAAAATCTAAAGGATTTGATGAATTAGGATTAGGATTAATCAAGATTTGATTAATTTAGATGAAGATTAGTTGATTTGAGAATTTGACTTAGATTTTTGGATTAACTTAAATCAAAATTGAGAGGAATATGAATTAAGATATAATTAAATAAAGTTTGATTTATTTAATTAAAGAGGGTGATATTAGATTAAATCAAATAAAGATTAATTAATTTAATTTAAATGAGATGACCTTAGCGATTAATTAAATAAAGTGAATTATTTAATTAAAAGAAAGACTATAGGATTAACTAAAAAAGATGATTTATTTAATTAATAGAAGCAGATGACTTAATCAGATAAATTTGATTTATTTAATAAGAGAGGAAATATGATAAATTTAATCAAATAAAGATTATTCAATTAAATTAATTAGTAAAGGGGATTATTTAGAAAGAAATGATGTTAGTAAGATCAGGATCAGGTGTATGGGATCAACTTGTATATTTTTTGTGTCTACATTTTTCCCCTCTTTGAAGCAATGTACTTATGTTGGTTCAAAGAATAAACTGCCAAGATCAAAATTTAAAAAAAAAATTATTTTTTAGATGCCCCAATGCTTTAACAATGAGAAGGATTATGCTAGTATACTGCCCCCTTCAGAGATCAGACGAAAAAGAGCTAAAGTTGTCTGTTAGGTCCAAAAAGGGTCCAGGATGCCAAAAATGTGCCAAAATGAAAAAGAATGATGAAAAATGACCCTTGGTAGGGAAAAAATGGGATTGAGGGTCCAAAACCCTAGTTGGACAGCTAAACAGGGCTAAAAATCCCTAACTTTAAAGCTTAAATAGACCTCAAGATGTCACTTTCAATTCATTTGCACAGTTAGCCTTTAGAGATTTTACATTTTGAGCTTTGAGTACTCTTCAAGATGGCACAATGATTTCTTCCATGACACATTTATGATCGAGTGTGAGTGTACCAATGGCTACCAAGTGTAGGACCACCGGTATGTGACCCCTACCCAACTTGTTTTAAAAAAAATTTGTGTAATAAATAGGGTCAAAGGTCAAACAGAGTCAAGTGACACTATATAGCACCGTTGAAAGTGCATAATTGATGTCGGGTAGCCTCAAAGTGTGCCACATATAGAAAGGGCATCACCATGACCTATTTTAAAAATTAGGGTTTCGGTCCAATGTTTGCAGCATATGTAAATTACGTCGCAGTTAGATATCAGGAAAGATGCATTTTATGATGTGATGGATCTTTAGGAGATCATCTTTTCCAAGGGGCATATTGATCTTGAGTGGTACAGGGGCATAGTGCCCTCTTTTCGATTGATCATTGTTGCTATCAGGAAAGATGCATTTTATGATGTGATGGATCTTTAGGAGATCATCTTTTCCAAGGGGCATATTGATCTTGAGTGGTACAGGGGCATAGTGCCCTCTTTTCGATTGATCATTGTTGCTATCATTTCAAGACTTGTGGCACCAGATCAATGTGATCAATACTTTAGTCTAGGATGGGGTCTTACTTGGGAGTAGACGCTCCAACAACAAGAGTATTTTTCATGGGGGCCAGTGCTTTTGGCTTCTCTTTACCATGATTTACATGAGTTTGCATACCTAGACAACAAGGCCCTTGGAGCCAGAGTTACTATTTGACATGTCTGGGCCTGGGAGTACATTGCAATGCTCCACCCACAGGTTATAAGGATTTCCCTAGAACTAGATGTTCCTATAGTATGGTGATATGGAGGTGCATTGACTAATTTTACTCGGATAGGGGCAAGTGGCATCCCTCAGTGGAGGAGGGTCATAGATGAGATGACAATGTTTACATGGAGGCCCTGACTCAATATGTGTGCATGGTACAATGATGTACAACAACTCTTCTATGTGAGGTAGGATAGGATTATGCAGGGGAGGGAGCATACCATGATAGAGAGGTATCTTCCAAATAGAGTTACCCAGTAGTTTGAGCAAAAAAAGATTGTCCCAATGACCAGTACATGGTGATATTTGCACGTGCTATGAGGGAGACAACATGGGTAGGCCAATCCCAACCGATGAGGTAGCTACATCCTTTAGATAGTTGGTGGTCAGGCCATGGCCTTATGATTAGGGATGAGGAGATTCAGGGGTTACTAAGGTATATACTACATGGTTTAGACCACCTCTATGATTGAAAAATCCAGGAGTAGTACCCCTATGACGGAGGCCTAGGGGCAGATCAACAAGGCAAGGGCAGGGGTAGGGAGGCAGAGGAGATAGAGATGAGGATGGAGGGAGAGGCCTAGGAGGATAAGGACCACCTCTGCATCAACCAAAGCAGAGGGACCAGGTGCTCGTAGACTAACAGAGATGGGGACAAAAAAAGAGATGATGTCCTGAGAGATCACCAACAACAACCTCCACCACCACCTCATCCAAATCAGAGATATGCCCTGATACAATAGTTGTAGGCACATGTACAAGGTTTACAGGCATAATTGCAGTCATTGACTATTGAGAGGGACCAGGCCAGGTCCGAAAAGGATTAGGAAATAGGTAGAAGATGACAACTAAAGAGTATGGAATCCACTTCTTAGGGTAGGATAGTCTTGCTGAGGATGTATCTTGAGGCCACCCAAGAGGAAAAGTACTACAAGGTACACTATAGGTAGGTGGTGCCAACAGGGGCTCAGGTGCTATAGTTTTCTCAGCACACAAATATGAGATAGGCAAAGGATTGGGCTGAGAGATAGGGGGTGAGGGGTTTAGCCAACAGGGCTAGATACCATTTTGATCATAGACAACATTCTTTGAGATCCATGGGCTCCATTTTATTTGATAGCCCCATGGGCATTTGTATACTTAATTCAAACACATGTTTTTATCTTGATATTTTTACCATGAAATTTACATTTTTGATGATATATATGAGATGATTTGATTCATTTATGAGATGTGTCCTATTTTACTTATGCATGATGGATGTATATATTTTAATTTTCTATATGCTATGTGATGTACCCTATGATATGTAGATGTTTATGGATGCATTTCTTTTTGTATATTTTTTATGAACTTTATGATGACGATGTATGGATGTAAAATGTTATGATATGCAAATGATCTCTATATTATGTCCTAATGGATTAATTGATGCACTATGATTATGAAATGTATGTGATGATATGCTATGTTTTTGGTTTCTTTTCCTTATGCATTTATGATGGATGATATATGGATGTTATGATGATGCTTATGTGATTCATTTTATGTAATGAAACAATGGTGTGATATGATGCATGATGTATGATATGCAATGGTTATGTTATGTAATGATTATGAGTATACTTTATGATTTTTGAATGCAATGGTAAAATGTAATTACATAAATGCAATGATTTTTTAAGATACTTAGAATAACAAATCTCTATTAGTCTTCATAACTTAAGATGATAATGCAAGATGATGGTATGAAATGCAATGATGTGATATGATATGATATGCATTATATTGATGATTTGTGGATGCAGGGTGGATGCATTAGTGGTGTTTTTTATTAACTGTCATGGTACCATGTTAGTATGGAGAGAAGATAAAAGAAATAAGAAAAGAGGATCCAACAAGCCTACACTATGAATGATGATGATGATGATTTTCTTACCAAGAATTGGTATTTTAAAAGGGCCATTTACCTTATGTTTGATAATACACATAGGTACGATGCATCAAATTATAAAGAACTAGGATGGCATTGTACCTAGTGTGATGGACTTTGACTCGATAATCAGATAAGAGTACTCTTGTTCACACCTGGCATACATAACCTCATTCAAAATGAAGTTTAGATATTCTAAACATCTCAGACCAAAAAATTAAAAAAAGCCTTCCTTTGTGGTCAATGTGAATAAAAAATTCCCATGCTCCCTTTGGGTAATTTTATGTTGCCTAAGTACCAGCCACACCCTCCTCTAAAGAAAAAAGAAACATCGAGTTCCTTTTGCAAAATCTCATTCTGATTGCCACCACTTCTCAACCAAGTGCTTCATGCAAGGTTTCCTCCTCTCACTTTTCAAAATCTTGCATCGTGCTTCCACATGTCAGTAATTCACAATCTTCTATGCCCCTTTGCATCACTCTCCTTTTGGGCCTCGATAGGCTGCCACGTAGAATTTGTCTGTGCACATTCTTTAGTGGACCCCACCTTCAACACATTATGTTTGAAGACCTCCATGTGTCTTCACATCATAGTTTTTTTATTGCTTAAGTGGATGAATGAATTTTGGGCCCCAACCAATTTCCATATGGTCTTCTAGAGACTACATTGCAAAGGAAAGTTGAAGCAAGCAACAACCACACAATAGGTGCCATGTTTTGTAGTTGTCATCCTGAGTGAACAAAACACGTTGACACCTTGGTCTACTGGGACTACTAACATCATTTGTAGGGGATGCATTTGGCCCTAAAATTTCCTCATTCATGGCTTGAATCTTTTCGGTTGCAATGACAAGGAGAAAATAATTTCTAATACATCATTCCTCATAATCAGTGGATCATGTCTATTGTTTGCTCATCAAGATAGGTTCTCACTATAAATACTACTTCTTCATTGAAGCAAGGGGTGCAAATTTTGATACAAGAATTGATAGAAGAACCAAGATTTTCATTTCTTTATTAGATTATTGTGAAGAACTCACAGACTATGCCATTGTTTAGCCTTTATGTTTTCTTTGATATTCTGATAAGTTTTGCTATGCCAATATTGTACTATATGCTCGACTCATAAAATTCTATAAATTAATACAAGTTTGTTGGTTTAGATCATGTATTTGAATATTCTTTATAAGTAAATGTGTAGGAAGGTTATTGTATGTCATCAAGTGAATCATTCAAGCTTCTATCTCTATTTTTCCATTATGTAATAGAACAGACTACCAAACAAACTCTTAAATCGTATCCAAGAGATATATTTACCATGCCTTACATCTACATCTCAGTGAATCACCTTAGTTAGATCCTTTTATTTTATATTTGCTTCCTTCTCCCATTCAAAACCCCAATTCCAAAAGAAGCCAACTTCTTTAAAATCTGGAGGTCACCTAGTTTGGCGCAATAGGTCCCCCCTAAAACTGAGTTTCCCACAGAAGTTTGTCACCTTTACAAATTTTGACATCAATAGTTTTTTCTTTCCTGACGTGCTCGGTGGGACCCTTAAAAACACCAAATCATCAAGGTGTGTAATTCATCAGCCCATTACTATGCCGCCAATTGCAAATAAACCTGGCTTGTTAGTATCTCCACTGGTAACAACACATTCCTAAAATGCCTAGTAGAAACTTGGGATCCCAACCATAATGTTGATCACAAACCAAAATTATGTGGCTTGGGACTCCAAAAGTCCTCTTGTTGTGCTAGTAGCATCAGCTATATGGGCCCCTATCTTGGTCTCTACTCTTAAAATTATTCCAAAGTTTACCAAAGATGGCTTGAGGACATCATTCGAACATTTGCAAGATGTTGCAAACGTGTGTTTAGTGCATGAATTAACAAATGAAAAATTAGCGTTGAGATTGCTTGTAACTTCTTTTAGAGGGAGAGCGCTAGGATTTTATCACACTCTGACAACCAATATTATTGGTACTTGGGATGAGCTCGAGGATCCCTTTTATGAGAGATTTTCTAATGGCAGAGATAGATCTTTGCTATATCACCATCTATCAACAATAAAATGAGCCCTATCTAAAGCCACAATAGTTTTCAACACTTGATTCCATACAACCTGGCAGAGAATATAGAATGCCATCTGAGCACCAGCCAAGCTAGAATTTATGTTCTACTTAAATTACATCAATGATGACATTTCTATTATGATCCAGTTGCTTGGTGGAACCACAATACCAAATGTGTACAACATAGTGCTAAAAGCATAGAACAATTTGATTGACGTCAGGAAGCTGCCACCTCGATCCCTCATGCCAATATTCCTTGAAATATCAGCTTATAACTAGGAGATGCCATCTATCAATACAACTGCGCCACCACCATCTATGTACACATATCCAAATGTGTCACAAAACATTGCTTATACATCTGACACTTTGAAGGATGAGATGAGAGAACTAAGAGAAATGTTGTGAAACCTAACAAACAAAGTAACTACTATCAAGCACAACTAGGTTGCTCCTCTGAGACCAACCTATCAAAGTTATCAGGGTAATAGACCCTCCTATAAATAAAACCGATATCAAGGGGCTACGCACACAACTCTGCCAACTTAGACAAATAATCAAATAGTATAGGTTTTGACTTCACTAGGACACACTTAGATGAGTACAAGTAGAGAGCTTACCGTAGGACAAAACAATCTCGCTAAAGATTTCAATTTTTGGTGCTATCCCTATGGGGACGCTCATAAGCCTCGAGATTGTTCACGGGGTAATTTTTAGAAAAAATTTGTAGAACAGTGCATCCAAGGCGTGGCAACAAATTTAGGAGGCTATACATACTCCTCTCCCCAAATGAAGAATGTGGTGCTCACTGCACAGATGCAGGGAATATCTACGGAGCAAGAAAATGACATAGCTCTTGACCATGCCCTCATCTCATGGATGGAAGGGGATAAAGCAATGTTCACTTATGAAGCATCCACATCAACAACCTCGCAAGTGCACTACAACTACAACACTCGATCGAAGAGTAGATTCATAGGCGATCCAATCACTCCGCAGCCTAGGAATGTCCCAAATCAACTTCCTAGCCCTTCTACAATTTCTCCACTTCCTCAAATATGCAAGGATATTTTTATCACCATGGCAAAGGAATAAAATCCTCCAAATCCATCACCTCTTAATGTGGTGGAAAAATTAAAGAAATCTTCTCCTAATATATCCCTTTGGAATATATTAGCCATTCTACAGTAGAAGTCATTGGTACAACATGCCATACAGAAAGATATAATTGTACAACCAATAGAAAAAGCTTCTAAAAGGACTATTAGCACATCACCCCCGACCAAAGTTCTTGCAAATACTATAGAGGAAACTTTGACCGAGGTTCAAGAGGACAAGTTAAAATCTAAACCCTTCTTCTTGACTCTCATTGTGGGAGAGAAACTATTGCACAACTTTATGATTGAATCTAGTGCCAACACTATAGTCATGCCCAAGCATATAGCTGAAGCCTTAGGACTTAGCTACAAACCCTTAAAAAGAGGAGTCATGCAACTAGATGGTAACAAGGTCAAAACTATAGGCCTCATTAATGACGTCCCTTTGACCTTGTTTTCTTGTCTTAGTATCATAGTGTTGCACGATACTATGATCATTGACATCCCTCCTATGTTAAGCCTATTCCTATCAGGAGAGTTCACATCAAAGATCTTTGGATACCTTTCCTTGGATTGGTCTCACCTAATCCTTAGGATAAAGCACCGAGATAAGATGAAGATAATATTAGAACTATTGCACTCAGAGCACATAGCCGACAAAGCCATGATCAAATATGAGGCTATCCATACTTCTTCCTCAAAGGAAGAAATCAAAGTTGCTCATATCTCTTACACAAAAGAAGAAGGATATGGCAGCAAGCTAGTAGGAGATGAGAAGGAAACCAAAGGAAAAGATGGTTCTGAGGAAGTATTTTTGAGATACAAATAGATACCAAACCTTTTGGCCTTCACCATGCTACTAGTTTGGGCACCTATGTCATCTATGACAAAGATCAAGAGCTTCTAAGGATAGTAAAGGACTCCACAACCAAACAAGCCTTAGGGCTATGCACATTGCACTTTGATGGTGCAAGATGAAAAGTCGGTGTTGGCACTGAGATATGCTTGACATCTCCAAACAATGAGTAGATTCTTATATCTTTCCACTTCTAGTTTTCTTGCTCAAACAATGAGGCCAAATATGAGGGTCTAGTGCAAGGGCTTAGCCTCATGGAATGCATGGGTATAAGGAAAATAATAGGGTTCAAAGATTCTGAACTTATAATAAACCAAGTTAGAAACATCTCTACTATGAATAATATCCACATGTGATCCTATAGACATAGGTTGTGGGACCTCATTGAAATTTTCAAAGCTTTCAATTTCCACGTGGTGCCAAGGGAGAAAAAATCAGCTATGGATTGCATGGCAACAATGGGATCTCAATTCGACCCTACCTCAGACTTGATGGAGAATGTACACTCTATGCGACTAATTTTCTAACCCTCCATTCCAGATAATGATCAAAGTTGGAAAGTGTTAGAAAGTGACAAAAATATTTCCTCGTTCATTCAACAGTTGGGAGAGTTCGTCGATCATCTTCAGCCGAAGATTGAAGAGGCATATAAAGGGCAGATCATTCAATTGATATCAAACAAACTTTAGAAGGGCCTAGTCACGCTCAAAAATATGTTTGACTATGATGATGCAAGAAATAGCAGGAGGAAATTTGTAGCAAACCAAGCAAACTATGTCGACCTTGAGGTCGAAGATGGAAGAAAACTAAAATTTTGGAAGGATAGGCTTATACACTTTTGTGTAACATATAAAGGATTTGTGACCTGATCCTATGATGACCTTAGGGGATATGATCCTAGCATCATCCAACACACCATTGAACTCACAAAAGGCACTAAACCTATCTGACAAAAGCAAAGACTGGTCAATCCAAAGATTGAAGCCCTGATGGCACAGGAACTAGGAAAGTTGATCCAGTCAAAGATCATGTTTCTAATCAAGCACAGTACGTAGGTATCTAACCTCATTCCAGTCTGAAAAAATAATGGATACATTCATCTCCATGTTGACTTCCATGACCTAAACAAAGCATCATTAGAGGATCATTACCCCCTGCCTTCCATGGAATCCATCTTGCAAACCATGGCAAGATTAGAGTTGTTTTATCTACTAGATGGCTTCTCAGGCTACAATCAGGTCTAGGTTAAAGGATAATATCAATACAAAACCACATTTACCATCAAATGTGGAAAATTCGCATATGCCAAAATGCCTTTTGGCCTATCAAATGCGGGAGCTTCCTTCTAGCAGGTAATGGACATCTCCTTCAACAAACAAATCAATAAAATCATCCTCATCTATTTAGATGATCTGACTGTGTTTTCCAAGTCTAAAGATGACCATTTAGACCATTTGGAAATGGTTTTCAAAAAATTCCAAGAGTTCGAGGTATCCCTGAACCCAAAAAAAATTGTTTTCAACATGTCACAAGGCAAGCTACTAGGGCATGTAGTGTCCAAAGATGGAATTTCTATTGATCCTAAAAGGGTAAAAGCGATCAGGGAACTTCCCCTTCCAATCAACAAGAAGGGAGTTCAGTCCTTTCTGGGAAAGGTAAAATTTGTAAGAAAATTCATTTATGATTTTGCAAGGATAATTCGGCCCATCACCCTAATGTTAAAAAAGACCAATTATTCAAATGGACCAAGGAAGCGAGGTAATCCTCGAGATAGTAAAGGATGCTATTTATTTAGCTCATGTGCTGGTAAATCCAGACTTATCCAAAGACTTCGTAATGTATGTTTTGAGTAGCAAGACAAGCATCACCACTGTCCTAACTTAGAAGGATAGTGAAGGAAAGGGAGAACATCTGATAGCATTTCACTCCCAAACCTTGAAGGAATATGAGGCGAACTATAACTTCATCAAAAGGAAAGCATTCGCAATTGTAAAGAGACTCAAAAAATTTTGACATCTGATATCTTGCAACAAGTTGATCGTTTATGTCACACACTCTAGTGTGCACGAATATATATTATGGAAGGAGAAATCACCAAAAATAGGGTCAACTAGATCACTAAGATCCTCAAATATGACATCGAGGTTAAGCCTACCAATACTGCCAAAGGAAGACGGTTGTGTGAATATTTGGTGCACAATGAAGAGATAGAAACATAAGTAGAACAAACAGAGCTAGTCCTAAAAATTGAATCCAAACTTAAAGGATGTTGGCTGACAAATAGAGCAAGATTTATGCACACTTACAAATATCCACTAGGCATTCCATCTCAAAAAAGAAGGCTCTACCAATTACAAAATAACGAGTTCTCACTCATTGAGGAGGTTCTCTTCAGGAGAAATTTCAATGATGTCTTATTACAATGCTTCACCATGGAGAAAGTGAAGAAAATTCTTGACACATTCCATAGCAGCCCCGAAGGTGGACACTTCTCTGCAAAACCACCACCATCAAAATCTTGCAAGTTGGTTACTTCTGGCCTACACTATTCAATGAATCCTACAACATGATAAAATTCTACAAGGAATTCCAATTTTGCATTGGGAGGAGGAAATTTTTTGCCATGCCTCTCAATCCGATAGTAGCGGATGGACCATTAATGCAGTGGAAGATATACTTCATTGGAATGATCAATCCCATCTCCAATGTTGGCCACAAGTGGATTCTCATAGCCACTGACTACTTCACAAGGTGGAATAAAGCCATACCCCTGAAGAATGCCACAAAAGTAGAAATTGTGTATTTTCTCGAGGGGTTAGTAACAAGATTCGGCATGCCAAAGACCATCATCTCAAAAAATTCCAAAGCGTTCCTAGGATTTAAGGTATGTTAGTTCACACTTACACATGTCATATTCTTGAAAAAATTATAAAACTATTACCCACAGGGGAATGGTCTGGCTGAGTCGACTAATAAGAGTTTAGTCTGCCTCATTAAAAGGATTGGTTCTAATCATGAGAAAGAATGGCATAAGAATCTTTGGATAGTGTTATGGGAAGACCGCATAACTCCTAATAAAGCTCTGAAGAATTCACCATATGAGCTAGTATACAAAAAATAAGCGATGCTTCCTATCTCTATAGAGATACCTACACTATAGCTACTCAAGTCTTTAGAAATTGAAGAGAATGGAGCTATGGAGGTGCAGTTAGCCAAATTACTAGAGGTACAAGAAAAAAGGGACAAATCCCTAATATCCATGACTAATCACCAACAGGTGGTTAAGAGATGGTTCAACAAGAAGGCTTCAGACCGAGGTCTAAAATATGGAGACCTGGTACTAAAGTTCAATGAAAGAGCTGCAAAGCCTGGCCAACATGGAAAATTTGACAAGCTATGGGAAGGCCCTTTTAAAATAATTCAGTGCAAACAAAACAAATTCATTTGAATTAGAGAATATGGAACAAGAGCCAATGGGAATTCTGGTTAATGGAATTCACTTAATTTTTTTCAATTAGGTTACATTACTTCATATAGGTGTAAATATTTAAATAATGTAATTAATTTTTCATTTCATGTTTTGTGAGTTGGTTCTTTCAACACATTTTTCACATTATGGAGAGTAGGAAATTCATTAGACCCATTATTACAAGAACATAAAAATATTATGCTACTCAAGTTGCAAAAATTAAATTCATATATGAAGAATTCAAGCCATACAACAAAAAAGTAAAAAAAATGAAGGCAAGAAGTTTAACATAAGCAAGTATATTCCCTATATATATATACTTTGATAAAAACATTGTCAAAATAGCCCTACAACCATGCGCTCAAAAGTATGACCGTATATACGAATTCATTACATATATATGTGTGAGCCTTCTTTCAGGTGTATATATATAAGAGAAAAGGGGTGTGTCAAGCTTCACGTCTTTGGAACATGAGCATTATCTTTGGTAGCAGGAAGATTGTTAGTAACAATAGGGTTTGGGGTAGAATAAAGATCAATACCCATAATGAGTGGTGGAGGAAAAACAAGGTTCTTGAAGTTGATGTACCAATCCATGTTGTAGAACAACACTACATTATAGCATTGAAGGAGAAAGTGGCATGTGTGGGTGGCCCTATCATGATACTCAACAAGTGAGAGAAGCCAAAACCCAATCAAAAAAGGCACCCATGGTACCACTCCATCTTCTTCAATGTGCTTCCTCAGGTCACTCACAATAGGAAGGCCCGAACCATACATAACATTGATCACTACTTCACCAAGACCTCTGAGGTACTTGTTCAGAAAAATCTTAAGCATCAAATGAAGGATCATGGCTTTTGGGGCCCAGACATCAAGAAATGAATCAAAAAAACATGAGAAAATATCAGTATTAACCCGATATCTATCCTCATATTGAATACAATCTCTTCCCATGACCCATTTGATGGCTATGATAGCTAGTGAATGCTTATTCTTTTCCATATGTTTCAGGCGCCTACTTGAAATATCCCCTAGAAAGGTTGTTTGAGCCTTGTTACAAACTAACTTGATTAGATTATTCAATATGTCAGCTTCTATTCAAAATACCTAAGTCTAGTGCTATGCAGATTTAAAAGCCTACTCAACCACATAAGCATATAATTTTGTCTAACCACCCAATGCTACTTCTGCTAAAACATTAAGTGTGATTTTTCTACTGTATTAGGACCTATTTATAGAAATATTTGAGGTAGCCCACATACAAAGAATGGTGATAATTGAGTATTAACTCAAAAATCCCACCAAAAGTCCAGCTCGATATTCCAACCCAATTGCAATTATAGGTATGAATTGCTATGTGCAAGATTAAGGAGTGGCAATCAATTAGTGCAAATTGGTGGTGGTCCTAGGTAATGTTTCATACGGACAAAGGCTAGGTGGCACGATGCAGGAAGCTTTGGACTGCAAGAATGAGTGCAAATATTTTTAAAGTACTCATTGGGATTTCAGCTTGATCATGCTTTGGAATATTTTAAATTCTAAGATAGACAAGGGAATGACAAGCATTGCATTGACAACTCACTTCTCCATGAAAAATCATGCCGAAGAGACATTGTCACCAATGGAATTATGAATTCTTGTCTTTTCAAAAGAGGTAAGTAGTTTTTTTGCATGAGTGGAGGATTTGGTAGTGCATGCCAAATTAAATGCCAAAAGGTAGCCATTGTCTACCTAATTGAATCCAAAGAAATCAAAGGAAAAGCCAATTTCATGCAAAAAGCTAGACAAATCATAAGACTTCTTGAATGCACAAGGGAATTTGAGGAGAAAAAAATTGTTAAGGAAACCAGGAGCAACAAATCTAGTAGTAAATGAGATAAACATAGATAATTGTGGAAAATTCACTGCCCCGGTGTGAATTAAACCTAAAACAAAAGGCTGCCTGGTTTTGAATTTAGGGCCTTGCATCAAATTTTGGGTGTAGAGATGTAGGAAGAGAAAACCCAAAGTTTATTCAATGTCATGTGCATGGTGCCAACCACCTATGTCTTCCAAGATGTTTCTTATGCTTCACCCAAAATGCCAGAAAAGTTGACATGGGTGAATACTCGAGTTGTAGATAAGAAGAACCCTCACAAACATAAGAAACAAATTAAAGAAGAATGGGAAAATATTTATGACCCCATTCTTACAAAGAACTATAAATCACTAAGGGAGATGGCCTATGAAAGGATGAAAAGGAATAGCAACCCAGATTCCTTGGTGCAAAAGTGTTGGTACAATGGGCCTCCTCAATATATGGTCCAATATGTACACCACTTCCCTGAATTAGTTGACGCGGCCATCAAACACTTCAACTCAAAGACCAACACCATTGAAGGCTAGGAGGTGAGTGTGGCTATGTGCAGGAAAGCTATCTAGAATATGATCTGCATCCTAGAGCGAAGCTCCAAAGTGCAAAAAAATGGAGCTATTTACCCCAACATAAGGAGAGTTATATTGGAGGACCAGATACCTCGCACTAAGTTTTTATAACATAGAGACTCAAAGACCCAGAGAAACTCAGAATAGGCCAATATGGATTCCAGTGGTGCATAAGGGATTTTATGATGACATGAAGGATGCATTCTCAAGGATGGTTTTTGTTTGCAGCCCGGATAATGACAAGGAGGTCGAGGAGTTTCAGCTAGGTTTGGGCTTTCAATTATGAAGGGAACATTCTTTCTTCTAGTATGATTTCTTTGAATATACTGTGCAGGAGATGCTCAACTAGATAGTAGAATATAATCTCCATCAAAGGTTTAGGTTCTCATCCTTTCTCACACATATTTTCTTGCATTAGAATCCCAACTTCTTCCAGAAGCATCTAGGGATCTCGATTTTTGATGAAAACTAGAGGAGGAAGCCGGTCTCCACATGGACTCCCCTTCTCTCTATGACATTTGACTATTACACATTTTTAGATTATTTCTTATATCTGATTTTGTAGGATTTAAGAGGAGACAACACTATCCTATGGTTCAACTCAAATGAAACTAAGTTCATGCAAAAATTTACCCCAAAGTGCGACTAGATTTTAGGCGAAGACTTCACGTTCATTCAACTATGTGGTTTCACCGGAGAGCTCTTCTGGCTCTAATCATGTCTTACAAACCCGGTATTGGCGCTAGAGGTTTTCCATCATGTTTCAATTATCGACAACACCTTTTGTAGCGGAAAGGAGAAGAAGAGATTTTTCAAATGCTCGATGAGCTTCAAGACCATAGTAATGGCTAGGAGGAAGGTTCACGACATACTGGAGGAAAAACTGGCTCATCTGGGGTTGGTGTGGATTTGCGATAAATGGAATTACAACCCCAACAATGATTTTCCAAATAAATATGTCAAAGTGACTCATCAGCCCTGGCCTTACTAGGAGAAGCATCGAAATCCAATGACAGATGTAGATGGGTTTATTGTCAACCTAGCTTATATCGCTACCAAATATGGTTGGCCTCCATGGCTGATATTATACTACCTGACTAGGTAGTATGACAAAACAAGAAGGATGAGGACTACTTTATGTGACAATCTGATAAAGGACTACAACTCAAAGGAGGAGAAGGTCAATGATTTTTGGATATATGCTGAGGATACCTAGAAAACTAAGGCTCCATATGACAGCTTGGAGATGGATGAAAAGTTTGACGAGTTGTGGAACGACGAGCATCCAAATTTCAATGAAAGTGGTTAAAAGGATTCCAATTCAGAGGAAGCTGAATCATAGTCTGATGATGTAGCATAACCAAAAAAAGAGACATAGGATGCCTCAGTGTAGCAAATGGGAAGGGCCATAAATCTACCTAGTAAGGTTTCCTCTAATGTATTTGTAAACATATCAAGTGTGAGGTCTTCACAGAATCGAACCTGGGAAACCCAACTACAACAACCTAAAACCATAGCGGTAGACAATTTACCACCAGTAAAGCAACAAAAAACTAAGATACCTTTTGAGGAATTTTCATAGAACCCAAACACAAGCAAAGAGCCAGTAGCAAGCCAGGGACTACAATTGTCCACATCACATGTATCTTTCACTCCCTCTTCTCTAATTTAACAAACCTTAGTTGCTCTCATTGTGTCTACAACACCTCTTGTTTCTTGCATCGACCAATGTATTTCGGCCTCTGCTTGAATGATCGCTACAGGTTTCACACAGTTATCTCACACAACCCCATTTTCTCTTACTCCTCCGTAGAGGCTAACACCATTCGCCTTGGCCCATTCCATGACCCAATTCATATCACATTTTTCCTCTGCTGCCTCCATCGATGAATCCCTCAGCACTGTCACACCAGCCCCAATCCAGATATCCCAACAAGCATAGATGGAGCCTACTGAGACTCCATTTCCTTTGAGTCCTCCTAGTTCATAGTTTGGGTATTGGATCATCCCTCCTTTCTTTCCCCAAATGGTTAGTGTTCTAAATAATAAATCATCCAGGACTATTGTCCTCTCATTCCCTTTTTCCCTTCCTCCTAGGGCACCTTTTGCTAGCTGACTCATCAGATCGCCCTCTGAATTCTTGTTGGAAGGCAATAAAAATAGACAATCACGAGAAATCAGATCCTAGAAGCAAAGAGCTAAAGTTTCTAACAGACCGTTGGATCCAAAGATACATACTATTTTTTATGAGGCTCAATAGTCATTACATTTCGTGACTATGTTCCCGACTATCAGCAAATGACAAGGAGAGATGAAGCCGGATGACTACAACACGTATGCTATGGGGCTCAACTTAAGCATAGCCTGACCTCGGGACATAGTAGATCTCAGGGAGGAAACACAATGAGTGGTAACCACCAACTTTCTTAAGTTTGGTTGCCAACTAAAGAAAAAGGAAGAAGAGATGAAAAGCATAAAGGACAGAGTCGATGTCTTGCTTGCCAAGGAAAAATCTAGGGAGTCTAAATTTAAGTGCTTATCCCAACAAGCATAGGTGGAGCAAGAAAAAATCCAAGAGGAACTTTCAAAGTTCCAATCCCTCAATCCCAACTTGGTCACTAAGCTCTAGAGGAAGAACAAGGAATATCAGGACCAATTCACAAAATTGGAGTAAGAAGTGCAATAGAAGGATGAAGAGTTTCATCGTTAAGAGCAAAAAATGCAGCAAAATAATATGGATTTCAAGATCCGTTGATTCCAATTAGAGAATGAAATTGCAAAAATAAAATATTCGCTAGAGGAAGTAGCAAATAGGGAGTGAGCCGAAGCTAGCTTCCTCACAAAATCATGGATGTTGTAGGGACAACTCACCACGGTGAACCAAAAGGTAGCGGAGCTCGCATATGATATTGAGAAAAAAGATGTATAAATTTACTTATTAAAATACTTTGTCCCACTCCTTGTCGATCAAAAAAAACTTCTTCAGGTGGCCTAATAGTTATATGTCTCATATTGGGAAAGAGTGAAGGATTTTTTCCTAACTGTACAACCAACACTCTGATTTATGGCAAAGGCAACAAACTTGGGCATAGATGTTTGTGGGATGATCAGACAATTCCCAGAGTCCATCGTTGAAAGAATTCTAGAGGCTGAGAGATTATTAGAGAGGCTATATCAGGTCCCATATGAAGCCTTGGAAGTTGCAAGGATTGAGGACCATAGGGGCACTACTAAAACTGCTAATAGGTTCATCAACTACCACACAACTATCCTTCATTGCAATGAATGTGCCACCAAATTGGACTAGATCATGAATAACATATGAGAAATTTTATGTCACCTACCTCAAATGGGCTTGCCATCTCCATTCCATGAAAAGGAGTCAGTGGCATCAGTGGAGCATATTGCAATGAAGATCGAGGAGAAGCAACCCTTTGTCACAGAAGATATTGAGAGCGTCACTCATCTGATCGTACATTTTTTTTTCAACTCAAGTCCCGGGCTAGTATATTATCAGTGTTGCCTTACAAAGAATTTATCAATCTACATGGAGTGCAAGAGAATTTGTGTGACATATCGACTCAATCCGAAGATGAATGGCTACCTCTTCAGACTGCCCTGTCTAAGCTTTGATCACACTTCCCGATGGATAAGTCATTGGTCTACAAGCCAAAAAATTTGGGTTCCTATTTCCACAAGTGAAACACCCCTGATAAGTCGCCAAGAGCTGTGAATACAAAATTCCCATGCTCCCTTCAGGTAATTATATTTTTCCTAAGTACTAGTTGCACCCTCCTCTAAAGAAAAAAGCAACATCAGGCTCCTTTCACAAAATCTCATTGCGAATGCCACCACTTGTCAACCAAGTGCTTTGTGCAAGGTTTCCTCCTCTTACTTTTCAAAAGCTTGCATCATGCTTCCACATATGATAAATTCACAATCATTTGTGCCCCTTTGCATCGCTCTTCTTTCAGGCCCTGATTGGCTGCCACATAGCATCTATTTGTGCACATTCTTTGGCAGACCCCAACTTCAACATAGTATGTTCAGAGACCTCCACGTGTCTTCACATCATAGGTTTTTCATCACTTAAGGGGATGAATGAAAATTGATCCCTGATTGCTCACCATATGGTCTTCTAGAGAGTGCATTGCAAAGGAAAGTTGAAGCAAGCAACAACTACACAATAAGTGCCAAATTTTGTATTTTTCATCATGAGTGAACAACATGCCTCAACACCTTGGTCTGCTAGGACCACTACCATCATTTTTAGGGGATGTATTTGGCCCTAAGACATCCTCCTGCATGGATCAAATCTTTTCAGTTGCAGCATGAAGGAGAAAATCATTGCTAATACATCATTTCTCGTAATCGGTGGATCATGCATATTGCTTGCTCATCAAGCTATGTTTTCACTATAAATATCGATTCTTCATTGAAGCAAGGGGTGAAAATTTTGACAAAAGAATTGATAGAAGAATTAGGCCTTTCATTGCTTTATTAGATTATTGTAAAGAACTCACAGACTATGCCATTGTTCGGCCTTTATGTTTTATTTGATATTTTGATTAGTTTTACTATGCCGATATTGTACTGGATGCTTCACTCACATACTTCTATAAATTAATACAAGTTTTCTAGTTTAGATCATGTCTTTGACTCTTCTTTCTAAGTAAATGTGTATGAAGGTTATTTTATGTCATCTAGTGAATCATTTGGGCTTCGATCTCTATTTTTCCATTCTGGAACACAATAGACTACCAAACAAGCCCTTAAATTGTATCCAAGAGATAGATTTACTATGCCTTACATCTACATATCGATGCATCGCCTTAGTTAGATCCTTTTATTTTATATCTACTTCATTTTCCCATTCAAAACCCCAGTTATAGAAGAAGTCAACTTCTTAAAAATTGGGAGGTCACTCAATTTGGCACAATAGGTGTCCCCTAAAATTGAGTTTCCCACAAAAGGTTGTTACCTTGCCAATTTTTCGCATCAATAGTCAACGAGACATCTAAAACACCTTCCCCACAAACCAAAAAAAGTACGCATGACCAAGGTTATATATTACAAGAATATCCAACAAGCATAAAAAATAAAAAGACAATGATCATTTCCCCATTCCTTTCTTTCTAAATATTTTTATTTTGACATCATCAAGAGGTCATGGACATGAGTGCAATAAGATAAATCCAAAGAAAAAGATAAAGTAAACAAACAAGCTAATGTTCTTCACATAGATAGCTAAGACTAAACTACGGTGATGCCTGATGTTGATTTCCATTGTAGAAAGGATGCATCCTAGGACATGTTGTTATCAGATGATTTGAGATTAATTCGATGATGGGCTATTGATACTCTAAGTTGATTAATTCGTTGACATACTGACCTAGACTTGAGACTTTGACGATTGATCTTTCACTTTTGAACCTACTAGACTTGCTTCTGATTGGTTCACCAAAGGGTTAAAGCGATGATGATTTATTATGAGCGATGCTTATTTCAAGTTAAAGTGAGATAATGTGGATGTTTTTTTTTTAATATTTGGATTTTTTGATATTTTTGAAATGTTTTGAGGCTATTTTCATTTTTGTATTTTCCAATTTTTTGAGTTTTTGGGGTTTTCTGATATTTTGACCAAATGACTAACCTAAAGACCTATCCTAGGGGTCTCGGGAGATGATCAATAGATTAACCTTGCCTACATTATACACGTAGAGACCACGTAGTTCAACTGACACATACTTGATTTATTGATGAGATATGAACAAAATGGATCACCAATTTATTTTGACAAACTCCTAAAGGACTAGCCTAGGGTGTCTCGGGGGATGATCAAAGATCAACCTTTCCTATGTTCAAGCTCAGAGATGACAAGTTTGAAAAGATGACTCTATTTTATTTTTTTATTTTTTTTTAATATGTTTTAGGGTTTTTATATGTTTTGGATGTTTTTGGATTTTATGATTTTATGAATTTTTTTAGAATTTTTGAAGGATTTTAAGGGAGAATTCAAGGATATACATGAATCCAATCTAATGCAGTTAAAAGAACATGCCCCCAGTGTGATGCGATAGAATACTTTGATATAGGTAAGACAAAATGACCTTAGGAATGTGCCAACTAGTACTAGGGAGATCATGATATGAACAACGGATCAAGCCATGATGTGGACGTGGATGGATGAATGGAAGGAGATATGGGATGTCGTGGATAATGGAAGCCTAATGGATGAATGATAAAAAACAAGTTTTAGAGATCCTAGTGGATGGAGAGTGCTTTATCTACACAAGGTGCTTGTTTTTTAGGTTTCCACCAAGGTACTTTCCCAAATCGCCACCGAAGTGGTATTCACTAGAGGATGATTTTTCTCTTTACTATTTTTAATCTATTTTTTGATTTTTTGGATTTTTAATATTTTTGATTTTTTTTTTATCTTTGGTTTTACCCTTAAAAGATTAGGCATAATTTTTTTTGAGATGAGAGATATTCATGGGCTCCTATAGAGGTTCCCCTTTGGGTGTTCATAGATGATATTCCACTGACTTGTAGCTCGCTGTGATGATGAATGGGTTGAACTAGTTGGGTTCAAACTTTCCCTTGCTATCTATATTTGGCAAGTTCTTATGATTTTCCTTCAGTACCATCTTGTCGACTTGGAAGGTCCTGTTGGAAAAACAAGGATAGACAACTAAGAAAGGTGGGTGAATCAGTTGTTATAGAAATTAAGCTTATTCAACGTTAAATAAATTTTAATCTCATATTTGAAAATAAACTATGCAAGAGTAAATCAACATTACATCAGAGACATTTGAACACTAAGATTTTTATACATGGAAACCCTGTTAGGGGAAAAACCACGGTGGATGTTAGTCCACAAGATTATACCTTATTAGAGGTATAATGAAAGAAATTAATAGGGAATGCACATGCATTAAGGCACACTGCCTAGAGCTCATTGCTCAAAGGGAAGGCTCACTACTTTACATAAATCAATTAGATTAAATCCATCTGATGAGGTTGAGATAAGAAATTATCTTCTACAAAATCTTGATTACAATTCCGGTTAGGAATATAAACAATTATTCACACTTCACTCAATATTCTTTACACTCTACTCTACAATCGAATGATCTAATCTTTATTCACATATATCTTGCATATACTTCACATAAATTCACCGAGCATACTTTAAAATGAGTAAACAATTGCTCTTATATATCTGCTACACGGATTTACATCAACAACTCTGTCGGCCACAAATAAAAAAAAAATTACAACTGTTGGCCTCAATACATGAAGAGATCTTAATGCATACCAACATAAGTCAGTCACAACATTGTGAGGACCTAAATCAATATCCTCAAATATGCCAAACAATACAAATTAATCCATAAGGATCTACAACATGCTACCACCATCATGTCGGCCAAGAGCATGAAAACCTTAAACACACCACGAAAAATATTTAATCATGAACACACTGATCAACATAGACATACCACACTGATAGAGCACAATATAGAAACATCAATGAACACCCCAAGAATGTATGCAACAACTCAGCTCACCAAAATTATAGTCTCATATTTTATAAACATCTACTACAATAACTAAATAACTGTATGAACACAAAACTTCACAACTTCCTCAATTATTGATGTGCACCTCTAAATTTTTTGTAAAAAATACTAGATAGGCTTAAAAAACCCTTTAATTCATGCCTTCTGATCAACAACATACAAAAAATTTCATCACTTTGACCTTCTCAGCTTCACTAGTTGCCTACAATATATTTATTAAAATTTTCTCAATATCCTCAACATATACGACCTTCAAAATAATTAATGCTAGTAGTGTTGACATCATTGGCAACCACATATCAGAAACACAACCACAACATCCAACAATATCCCCCTTTGGAATTGATGGCAACACATGATGTGAAAAATAATACCATCAACAAAAATAGCTATTCACTTCTCTCCCTTTGTTCAACAGGTCTTCTCTCATAGCTCTTCTATCCCTTTTGTGACCCATCTCCCTCTTTCTTCAAGAGTTTTTCACATTATTCTTCTCCCCCTTTGACATCAATGGAAAATTTACACATTCTTTGAACCACATATCATCTGAATCATTTGACTACCCCCTCTAGGTAGCAGCCACCACAACATCAATCTAAAACAATATATGACTATAAGTCCATGGATTGATGCAAATACTTGCATCTTAGTTCATATTAGGAGGGGAAATTACCCCTAAATTGCCTTTGAGATACACTAAAGGATCCTTAGGCAAATGTTTAGTAAATATATCTGCAATTTGTTCCCTTGTAGGCACATATTCAAATCTAACCTCTTTATCACTCACCTTGTCTCTCAAAAAGTGATACTTGATAGATATATATTTTATCTTTGAGTGTAGCATTGGATTCTTAAAAAAAAATTAGGCACTTGAATTGTTAAAAAATATAGCAATTGGCTCATCATACTCAATTTTTATGTCTCTCATCATCTACTTCATCAACAACACTTGAGTACAATTGTTTACAACAGGAATATATTTTGCCTCAATAGTAGACAGAGAAATGGAATTATGCTTTTTACTTAGCCAAGACACCAACCTCTTTCCCAAGAAGAATTCACCACCACTTGTTTTTTTCCTATCATTTACATGTCCTACCTAGTATTCATCTGTAGAGGCATTCAAAGTAAGATCATCATCCTTTGGATACCATAACCCAAAGTCAATTGTTCCTTTCAAGTATCTAAAAATTCTCTTTATTGTAGTCACATGTGATTCCTTTGGATCAGCTTGATATCTAGCAACCATGCACACAACATTCATAATGTCTGGTCTTGTTTGAGTCAAATATAGCAATCTACCAATCATTGACCTCTATCTTGCTTGATTAGCCTTAGGAGAATCATCATTCTAAGATAATTTGCATCTGGTTACCATGGGTGTACCAAGTGCCTTTGAATCTTCTATGCCAAATGTTTTTAGTAACTCTCTCACATAACTCGATTGGGATATAAATATTCCATCATCTAACTAAGTAATTTGCAATCCTTAAAAAATAATGTCATCAACAAAGACTTCAATGATCAATTATTTATCCTGATCTAGCCTGAAATACATATATTTGTCAGTAGTACCTTTATTGAATCCAAGCTTCAACTAGTATTTATCCAATCTTGCATACTAATCTCTAGGGGCTTGTTTGAGTACATATAGTGCTTTCCTCAATCAACACACCATGTCCTTGTCATGAGTCAATTAAAATTCATCTAATTTCTCAACATAAACTTCTTATTCTAACTCACCATTCACATATGCTGACTTCACGTCCGTTTGATATACTTTGTAGTTCTTGAAAGTACCATAAGCAAGAAATATCCTTACAACTTCAATTCTAGCAACAAGGGAAAAAAATTCTTCAAAATCAATACCTTCCATCTATGAATATCCTTTGCATACTAGTATTTCTTTATTCTTGATCACTTCACCTTGTCCATTCAACTTATTCTGAAAGACCCATTTGGTTCCAATCATATTTTTGTCTTGAGGTCTAGGAACATGAATCCATGTATCATTTTTCTCTATCTACATTAGTTCTTCCTTCATTGCTTCCATCCAATATTCATCTTATATGCTTCATTGACATTACTAGGATTAGTTTTGGATATCAAAAAATATTCTTCTCTATTTCTTCTTCTAGTATATACACCTTTGTTTTTGTCTCCTATGATCTGACTTTCAGAATGACTTTTCTTTACATACCTTGGAGTTTTGGGTTTTTTTCTTTCTTCTGCATTTCCACTGTCTTCTTCATGATTTTATTGATTCATCAGAACACTTTGAGTTTGATTTTTTGTCTGTGCATTCTTTCCATTATCAATACCATATTTTTGGTCATCTGAGTTGTATCTACAATACCTAGATGATCTTTCAAAATCCTCATCAACTCTGACATTTTCACTCTCAACCTTTTTCTTCAATATTTGATTGTAACACCGGTAGGCTTTGCTCTTAGTAGATTAATGTATAAATATTCCTTCATCACTTCTAGCTTCAAACTTTTTCATATCTTCATCTCTTTTAATATAACATCTACTTCCAAATATTTTGAAATAATTAATAGTAGGTTTATAACCAAACCATAGCTTGAAAGGAGTCTTACCAAAAATACTATTGGCATTCACCTGGTTGATAGTATACACAACCATGCTTATAGCTTCTCTCCAATAGAAATGAGGAACATTTCCTTCCAACATCATAGTTCTCGCAACATCTAAATTTTTTTTGTTCTTTCTCTCAACCACTTTGTTGTGTTGTGTGGTTTGGGTCTAGATAGCTTTCTTTTTATTCCATGCTCTTCACAGAATGAATCGAACTCTCGGGAAGTAAATTCACCACCTCTGTCTAATCTTAAAAATCTGATCTTCAAACCTATCTCAGTTTCTACCAAACCTTTGAAGCTTTTGAATTTCTCTAATGCCTCATGTTTTTCTCTTAAGAAGGCAACCCAAACCATTCTAGAATAATAATCAATAAGCAACATAAAGTACCTTTCTCCTTGTAGACTTCTGATTCTGGATGGACGACATAGATTAGTATGTACCAAATCCAATACTCCATTGGAATGATGTTTTCTCTTAAATGAAATTCTTGTCTACTTCCCCATCTGATATTCCTTGCATATAGTGTAAGTAGGATTCACTAACTTAGGTAGATCTTTGACTGCTTGTGTGGAGCTTATTTTGACAATGGTACCGAAATTCACATGACATAGCCTTCTATGCCATAAAAAAATTACATCAACTTGAGAAATCAAACAAATTTCACTAGAAACATTCAAGTGAAAAATATTACCTCTTGTCTTTGTACCTAAAGCAATCACATTTCATGAGTTTCCTAATATCCTACACTTACCATCTTTGAACTGAATATTGTAACCTTTGTCAACCATCTATCCAACACTCAATAGATTATGCTTCAATCCTTCAACATAAATAAAAACATTAGTATTGCATTTTCCACCAAGAGAAATAGTCCCTCTGCCACAAATCACACCAACATTGTTATATCCAAAGTTTACAACACCATCGTCATACATTACTAAGCTTAGAAAATTGTGTTTATCACCAGTCATATGATGTGAGAATCCACTATCGATCACCCACTCATCCTTCTCATCAATTTTGGCTGCAAGAGATTTCTTAATATTTTTATTACCAGTTGATTAAGTGGACACCAAACCATTTTCCTTGATAGCAATGAATACCCATTCATCTTCCTTTCTAGTTTCTTTATCAGATTCATCATCAGTAACTCCTTCAACATAATAAAATTTATTTTGAAATCTAGTCTTATCAAGTTTATACTTAGAGACTCTTTCAGGACATCTTGATGTAGAATGACCTATCTTACTACAATATAAATATTTAATAGGAATCTTTCCTTTGTACTTACCTTGTTCTCTGGCTTCAATGCTTCTAATTCTTCTAGCTCTCTTTCATCATCTTCAATCAGTTTCATCTCTTCTTCATACTTGAATGTTTTCCTGGAATTCTCTCCCAAATCATATCTCTATTGGCTTTTTCTAGATACAGTAGCTTTAAATGTAAACTCTATCTTAGGAGAAGATTCACCAAATTCACTCAAATCAAAGGAAAATTTTTTTCCAATCAGCATTTCTCTTGTCACATTTGTTACTATCCTGGGCTCTTCAATAGCATGAGCTATTTTTTTGTAAGAAGTAAGCACATATCTAAGTATTTTAGCCACAATATCATATTCTTCCAAGGTTCCACCAACACACCTAATGTCCATCACTAATTCATTTAAATTTTGTGAGAAAGAAAAGATATTTTCATCTTCACTCATCTTCATGTTCTCCCACTTTCCTTTCAGACTTTGCAGGTTAGAAACTTTCACTAGTGCATCTTCTTCATACAATGTTTCCAACTTTTTCTAGATCTCATGTGCAATCTTTAGACCTATTACATTTGTCCTCTCTAAATCTGTCAAAGCACTTAGCAATGATTCTATATTTGTGGAATTATTTTCTTCTTCTTTGATCTCATCAACAGTGGAGGGACCATTATGAGGAATTTTATATACATTCTTTGTAATCTTCCAAAAAGGCTCACCAATGCACTTCAAATGACACTCCATTTTGACTTTCCAAAAATAGTAGTTTGTACAATCAAATCTAGGACTATCCTTCTTATCTGATACCATCTCAAATCACCTCAAGTTGTTAAAATTCTTCAGAAGAACTAGCTCTGATACAAATTGTTGGCAAAAGAAGGATAGACAACTAAGAGGGGGGGTGAATCAGTTGTTTCAAAACTTAATCTTATTCAACCTTAAACAACTTTTAATCTCAAATCTGATAATTAACAGTACAAGCATAAATCAAAATTACATAAGAGACACAAGAAAACCAATATTTTTATACATGGAAACCTTGTTAGGGGAAAAATTACGGTGGATGTTAGTCCACAAGATTATACCTTGTTAGAAGTATAATGAAAGAAATGAATAAGGAACACACATGCATTCAGGAACACTTCCTAGAGCTCATTGATCAATGGGAAGGCTCACTTCCTTACATAAAGCAATCATATTAAATCCATCTGATGAGGTTGAATTTAGAAATTAGCTTCTACAAAAGCTTGATTACAATTTTGGTTAGGCACATAAACACTTCTTCACACTTCACTCAATCTTCTTCACACTATTCTCTGCACTTGAATGATCTAATATTTATTCATGCATATCAGTGCATATACTTCAAGTACATTCACCGAGCATACTTTAAAATGAGTAAACAATTGATCTTATATATCCGCTACATGAATTTACATCAACAACTTTGTCAGCCATAAATAAAGAATAAATTACAACTGTCGGCCTCAATACATGAAAAAATATTAATGTGCACCAACCTAAGTCGGTCACAACATAGTGAGGACCTAAATAAATATCCTCAAACATGCCAAACAATACAAGATTAGTCCATAAGGATCTCCAACACACTACCACCATCATGTCGGCCAAGAGCATGAAAACCTTAAACACACAAGGAAAATCCTTCAATCACGAACACATTGATCAATGCAGACATACTACATTGATAGAGAATGATCGAGAAACATCACTGAACACCTAAGGAATGTACACAACAACTCACTTCACCAGAATTGCAATCTCGTCTTCTAAAAACACATGCTATAGTAACTGAATAACTGTAAGAACACAAAACTTCATAACTTCCTCAATTCTTGATGTCCAACTCTGAAATATTTGGACAACATACTAGATAGACTCATAAAAAACCTTTCAATGCACACCTTCTGATCATAAATGTAAATAAGTTTCCATCACTCTAACCTTCTCAGCTTCACTAGCTGCTTGCAATATATTTATTACAATTTTCTCAATATCCCTGACATATATAGCCTTCAGAATCATTAATGGTAATAGTGCTGACATCAATGACAACCACATATCAACAACACAACCACAACATCCAACAAGTTTGACTCCTGATCTTCTTGTTGTAGCTTTTCATGAGATGGTTTTGATATACTTGTAAATGGTTTAAGGAATCCATACACCGCTCATCCAGTAATTCCAACTCGTTTAATTGTGAGACCCAGTATTCTTCATCTGTTATGAGATTATGTAGTGATATTCAAAGGGAGAGGAGCTTGATATCAATGGGGAGTATGGATTTTGATCCATGGACTAGGGAGAAGGGGGTGGAACTTGTTGGAGTGTAGATGCTTGTGTGGTAGGCCCATAAGACAATATTCAACTTTAAATGACAGTCACGACCAACATCATTGACTATTTTCTTGAGGATTTTCAGGATGATTTTATTGCTACCTTCGGCTTGGCCATTTCCTTGGGGATAATATGGAGTGGAGAAGCGATGTTGGATTTTGAAATTTTGGCATAGGTCACGAACATCTTAAATTTTGAAAGGTGTCCCTTATCTAAGATGATGGCTTGAGGGACACCGTAGCAGCAAACGAAATATGCTTCCCTATGATATAATTCGTTGGAATGGCCTCCACCCACTTTGTGAAGTATTATGTGGTGGTGATGATAAAATTATGCCCATTAGATGAGGTGGGGGTGATTTACTAATGAGATCAAGCCCCCACCATGAAAAGGGCCAAGGTGTGATAATTGGGTTGAGCTCCTGAGCTGGTGCATGGATGAGGTTTGCATGTTGCTGAAACTGTGAACACCTTTTCACATATTCATGTGCTTCTCTTTCCATTATAGGCCAATAGTACCCCATCCTCTATAGTTTCTTGGCCAAGGTCATACCACTTGAATGTGAACGAAAAATTCCATTATGTGCCTCGGTCAAAGTGAGCAAGGCTTCCTCAATGTTTAGGAAATCTAAAAGGGTCCCTTCAATGCTTCTATGGTACAAGGTATCTCCTAGGATGACAAGATGGGATGTATTTTTAACAAAGGCTCTTTTGAGGTTTGGGATTATGTCAACGAGGAGGACTCCTATTCTCAAGTAAGTGTATATATCATGGCACCAAGGTTCACTGGGACCAATGATTTCACACACAAATTTGGAGTCTGGTACCTCGAATTCTAGCATGAGAAGATGCTCTACAAGGAAATATTTCTTTGGTATGTTGTGAGGGATCTCTAGGAGTGATCCGATCATAGCCACTACATTTGTTGGTCTGTTATTTTCTCTTGGTAGCTGTTCAAATGTGATATCAATGAAGAACTCCTTAAGGCTTTTCACCAACTTCTTGTACAGATTCAACTTTTCATCCTTTGTTTGATATTCATTGTTTACTTGGTTGATTATGAGTTTTGAGTCTCCGTAGACCTAAAGTGTCATGATCTTCCACTATGCTACAATTCTCAGCCCTATATGATGTTGTTTTTGCATAGGAATGATAGCTTGTATGATTTAGGTATGCAATCCCCTTGTAGAGTGATGAAGAAGATTCATGCTCCTAACCCATTTTGTGTGTAGGATTCATCAAATTATATTTTCTAGTGATCCCTTACACTAATTTTGAATATTGATTTGTTGGGGAACTCTGAAACAAGTGGATCTTTTGCATATATAGGTGCTTCTACTAGTTGATCTATGATTGGTTGTCGTTTAATAGCCTTGTTTTCTAAATACTCAATGTAATGCTTTGTTAAAATCATAATCCACTTTGTCATTTGTCCTGTGAGAGTTTCTTTGGAAAGGAGATACTTGAGTGGGTCTATCTTTACAATGAGCTTGATCTGATGTGCTAGCATATAATGTCTGAATTTTTGTGTTGCAAACATGACTTCTAGGAAAGATTTCCCAATGGGTGTGTAGATCAACTCATGTCCCAGCATGGCCCTACTAATGTAGTAAATAGCTCTCTCCTTGTTTTCCTCATGTCTTGCTAAGAGAGCACCAAGGGTTGTTGCTATTGATGATATGTATAAGAGCAAGGGTTTTCTCAGAATTGGTGGCATTAGAATTGGTGGTGTGAGTAAGTACTCCTTGATCTTGTTGAATTATTGATCACATTTCTTATCCCATTTGTATGCTACCCCCTTGTGGAGTATATGAGAATATTAGATTTCCTTTCTTGCTATTTGTGCTATAAATCACCAAATGGATTGGAGTCTTTTTTATAGGCCATTTAGCTTCTTTAATGTCTTGGATGCCTCCATATCGAGGATTGCTTTGACTTTGGTAGGGTCTACCTCGATTCCTCTAATGGATACTATGTACCCTAGGAGCTTTCTTGACTATACCCCAAAGACACACTTCTTTAGATTAAGTTAGACCTTGTACTTTTATAGTCTTTCGAAAATGGAGCTTAGGGCTAATATGTGATCTTGTCTTTTCCTTGACCTGGCCTATATGTCATCCATGTAATCTTCCACAGTTTTATGGATCATGTCATGAAAGATGAGTGTCATGGATCTCTGATAGGTTTCTCCTACATTATTTAGCCCAAACAACATCATATTCCAACAATATGTCCCCCATGGATAAGTGAAAGTTTTCTTGTGTTGGTCTTCCTTAGCTATCATGATCTGATTATATCTTGAGAATCCATCCATGAGTGACAACATCTCGTGTTTGAACATCATATACATGATCATATCAATGTTTGGAAGTGGTGAGTCATCCTTGGAACATTCTTTGTTCAAATCTCTTAAATATGTGTAGATGTGGATGCCCCTAGTGGGCTTTGAAATAGGTACAAGGTTCGAGATCCACTCTAGATAATCAATCGGGCATATGAACGCTATAGCTAGGAGCTTTTTTAATTCCATTTTGATGAATAATTTTATCTAGGGATTCATTTTCCTCAGCTTTTATCTCACTAGATTTGCTTTGGGATAAATAGCTAGGTGATGAACTACAAATTTTGGATTGAGACCTGACATGTTGGCATAGGTCCATGAAAATTTCACCTTTATTTCCCTTAGGAATAAAACTAATAGTTTTTGTTCTTCTGTGAGAGGTGACTTGATATAGAATGTTATGTATGGTGTTGCTTCTATTCCCTCTCCTCTTTTAGGCCTCTCTTTGTCTCTCTCACTCACTCCCTCTATATCTCTTCCACATCCTCTCTCTCTCTCACTCCCTCTATCTCTCTCCCTCTCTCTCTCCCTCCCACCCCCTCCCAATCTCTCTCTCTCCCTCTATCTCGTGTATCTCCCCCCACCCCCTCCATCTCTCTTGAATCCCTCTATCTTGAGTACTCCCTCTCCCTCCCAACCTCTCTCCATCTCTCAAGTCTCTCTCTCTATCTCTATGTCTCTCCCTCTCTCTCTCCCACTCCCTCTCTCTCTACCACTTTGTCTCTCTCCCTCCCTCTATCTATCTCCCACTTTTTCTCTCTCCCTCTCCCAAATGTCTATCCTTCCCACCCTATCTCCCTCTTTCTCTCTCTAAAGTATCTCCATCCTACCCCATCTTCCTCTCTCTCTTTTTCAAGTCTCCCCCTCCTACACCTTCTCTCTCTCATAGTGACTCCCTCTCTCTCTACCACTTTGTCTCTCTCCCTCCCTCTCTCACTCCCTCTATCTATCTCCCACTTTTTCTCTCTCCCTCTCTCTAATGTCTCTCCTTCCCACCCTATCTCCCTCTTTCTCTCTCTAAAGTATCTTAGTCCTACCCCATCTTCCTCTCTCTCTCTTTTTCAAGTCTCCCCCTCCTATAGCCTCTCCCTCTCACTGTGACTCCTTTGCTCTCTCACTCCTTCTCTCTCAACCATGTCCCTCCCACCACCTCTCCCTCTCTCTATATGAAGTAGAGAGTTTAGGGAGTAAGGGTTAAGGGTTGAGGGTTGAGGGTTGAGGGTTGAGGGATTAACTGGGTATCAAGGTTGATGGATTAGGGTTTAAGAGTTGAGGGATTGAGGGATTCTGAGGGTATAGGAGTCGAGGGATTAGGGTTGAAGATTTAAGGGTTGAGGGATTAAGAGGGTATGGGGGTTGATGGATTAGTGTTTAAGGGTTGAGGGTTGAGGGGTTGAGGGATTAGGGTTTGAGGGTTGATGGATTAAGAGGGTATGGGGGTTTATGGATTAGGGTCTAAGTGTTGAGGGTTGAGGGGTTGAGGGATTAAGAGGGTATAGGGGTTGAGGGATTAGGGTTCAAGGGTTAAGGGTTGAGGAATTAAGATTGTAGAGGGGTTGAGGGGTTGATGGATTAAGAGGGTATAGGGGTTGAGGGATTAGGGTTGAAGGGTTAAGGGTTGAGGGTTTAAGATTGTAGAGGGGTTGAGGGATTAAGAGGGTATGGGGGTTGATGGATTAGGGTTTAAGGGTTGAGGGTTGAGGGGTTGAGGGATTAAAAGGGTATAGGGGTCAAGGAATTATGGTTGAATGGTTAAGGGTTGAGGGATTAATATTATAGAGGGGTTGAAGGATTAGGGTTTGAGGGTTGAGGGTTGAGGGTTGACGGATTAAGATTGTAGAGGGGTTGAGGGATTAGGGTTTGAGAGTTGAGGGATTAAGAGGGTATGGGGGTTGATGGATTAGGGTTTAAGGTTTGAGGGTTGAGGGGTTGAGGGATTAAGAAGGTATAGGGGTCGATAGATCAGGGTTGAAGGGTTAAGGGTTGAGGGATTAAGATTATAGAGGGGTTGAGGGATTAGGTTTTGAGAGTTGAGGGATTAAGAAGATATGGGGGTTGATGGATTAGGGTTTAAGGGTTGAGGGTTGAGGTTTGAGGGGTTGAGGGTTTAAGGTTGAAGGGTTAAGGGTTGAGGGATTAGGGTTTGAAGGTTGAGAGTTGAGGGTTAAGTGTTGACGGATTAAGATTGTAGAGGGGTTGAGGGATTAACAAGGTATGGGGGTTGATGGATTAGGGTTTAATGGTTGAGGGTTGAAAGGTTGAGGTATTAAGAGGGTATAGGGGTCAAGGGATTAGGGTTGATGGGTTAAGGGTTGAGGGATTAAGATTGTAGAGGGGTTGAAGGATTAGGGTTTGAGGGTTGAGGGTTGAGGGTTAAGGGTTGACAGATTAAGATTGTACAGGGTTTGAGGGATTAGGGTTTGAGGGTTGAGGGTTGAGGGTTAAGGGTTGACAGATTAAGATTGTATAGGGGTTGAGGCATTAGGGTTTGAGGGTTGAGCAATTAAGAAGGTATGGGGGTTGATGGATCAGGTTTTAAGGATTGAGGGTTGAGGGGTTGAGGGATTAAGAGGGTATAGGGGTTGCGGGATTAGGGTTGAAGGGTTAAGGGTTGAGGGATTATAGTTTGAGGGTTGAGGGATTATAGTTTGAGGGTTGATGGATTAGAGTTTAAGGGTTGAGGTTTGAGGGGTTGAGGGATTAAGAGGGTATAGGGGTCGAGGGATTAGGGTTGAATGGTTAAGGGTTAGGGGATTAAGATTGTAGAGGGGTTGAGGGATTAGGGTTTGAGGGTTGAGTGATTAAGAGGGTATGGGGCTTGATGGATTAGGGTTTAAGGGTAGATTGTAGATGGGTTAAAGGATTAGGGTTTGAAGGTTGAGTCTTGAGGGTTGAGGGTTAATGGATTAAGATTGTAGAGGGGTTGAGGGATTAAGAGGGTATGGGGGTTGATGGATTAGTGTTCAAAAGTTGAGGGTTGAGGGATTAGGGTTGAAGGGTTAAGGG